>CM022543.1:7989302-8564731 GCA_012273795.1 Dendrolimus punctatus
ATTTGACTCCATTTACTTGTACATAATGAGGATGTCACAAGTTTGAACGCGCTTACGAAATCTATGAGGTAGCAATGTTTTTTTATATAATAAAAATTGTCTCAGTAGATTTGTGTCTACTACACTTACTACACAAATCAGAAAACAAAAATATTTTATTCAAAATTACAACTGAATTTTTAAAATAATTATGGTCACAACCAATAAAAATAAGGTCATATCATAGGTTATAAACTCTTCAAGACTATAGATGTGCTCAACTAACCATTATAAACTAATATACTGTTACGAGCCGCAAGACTCGAATTAAAATGCCGTTAGAATTACTATACAGTTTATTAAAACTATACAAACTCGTATAACACAGGTACAAATATAACCGAACATAAATAGTCCAAACGTAATGCAGAAAGTCGTAATTCAATAAAAAGGCAAAGTCCGTCACTAAAAGATTCCCGCTTGTAGTACCCATGTCTTGCTTCGCTCGACTGCGTCGTCCCTCAATTAGGGCATTGCTTTATACTGCACAGATGCAATATGTCTGCCCGGCCGCCTGGACCGAATTTCCTAGAATCAGTTGGTACTTTAAATCCGAATCACCAGACTAAGGAACACATTACAACTTTAGGCCGTAATAGATTATAATACACAATGGTCTTATTTTAAACACAAAGTAAACAAAAGAAGTCCAAATTCCGAAAGGTAATAAAATGAGTTTCTAAAGGTATGCAGTTAAATTTGTCTTTCTCGGTGCCTAAGTCGTAGCAATATTAAGTAATTACTACATTTTCGTTTCACAACAGATTATCCTGCTTATATATAACAAGCATCATCAATCATATCATTAAAATCAAATTAAGTTATTGTTCAAATATTGATATTTTCAACGCACAACTAACTGATTAATGATTCTTTATATAATATATTCGAAAAGGTTTGTACAATGGGTATAGTGGTGATTTACACAGCTCGGTCTTTGACCTTACCTAAGCTGTTTGATATTAGCATTTGTGTGTTGAAAACCAGAATATCTGGATTTAGTTTATACGGTTGGTGTTATGCTTTTAGGCAAAAACAGAACTCTAATACAATCGACATGTCCATATATCCGGTGGTCGGTATATCAATATTTTTTCTTAGAAACTTCGGCAGGCAAATTCACATATTGTCCCCTAATTAGGCAAGTTGCGTTTGTGTTATGTTATAGACAATACACAACGGACTACTCTGGGGTTGATCCCTCAGTATTGTACACTCAGACCATAGTAAATAACCGAGAATCATTCCCCAATGTTACCATACCAGGATCAAATCCGGGGCCTCTGCGTTTCTGTGAGGTAAGCCGGCAAAGGCTAAAACCGCTCAACCACAGACGCCGTCAATCTAATGATAGCGTTTAATGAATAAAATCTAATGACAGCGTTTTGGTCTTCATCGAAATCGGCCCCGAGACCCCTTTGAGTGCTTTTTGATATATCTTAGAGTTTTGTGCTTTAGCCCTAGAGGTCGTGTTGATTAATTCACCAGTAACTAAGGGTTGAAAATGTTTTATGGTATATTATGGCGTATTTTCGTTTAGCGTTATGTAACCAAATAACTAAGATAACACTGGACCTGACCGCTATGATTTTCTTATTACATAAGGAATAGATACGCACTTGCCGATAGTGCAATTGTACGATTTTATATTATACAGTGTATATCTGTATTGTGTTGTGTTTATAGCCGTTATACGCATTTCTATCCTAACGGTTGCGAAAGTAGTGTGAAGACTATACTCGTAAATTGCGCAAATGGAAGGATTTTATAACGTGTTAAATAGCTTTCGTCCCGTCGACATGAAAACGTAGAATTTTCACTGCGATAGAGTTTACATGCAGACGTGTGCTTACCTGTTCGAGTTGTAGCGCTCGTTGTGCTGTGACCCCGCAACCCTGGCTTGGGATGATAAGAGTTTTTAGCTAGTATCTCACAGTCCCCGCGAGTATGCGATCAAAATAGTAAAAAAGTAGTCAATAAAAATAAAAGCTAGTAAAACGTTGCCAATATATAATAGTATATATTAGCTAAAATAGAAACCGTAAAAGACAGTTTAGATTTTAAGAACTAGATGTAATAAGCAAATAATATAGAAAAGGTATAAATTATTACATATAAGAAAGATGATAAAAGAAAACACACAAAAATGTAATAAAGTATCGACGCCCACACTCATTTACCCCTTGTAAAAGTATATAATAAGATTTTTCTTTTTATATATTTTTTATTTATTTAAATAAAAAAGGATAAAAAATAATCTCTGCCCTGAACTATGGCGGAGGAAGGTGATAAAAAAGTCCCCGCGAGTTTCTCACTCTTTTATTTAAACATCATAAAAAGAAGTGCAGATTTTATATCTAAGAATTTGCTGTCGATTAGAGAAAACCGCATCGAACCCGGCCTAGTAGTTTTTACTTGAATCCCGAACAAACCGACAAACAAATGCATCGTATTCTCCGACGTTTATATAGTCTATTCCAGTTGGGTTTTTTGAAAATAGCTTGAATGTACAGACACGGCATGTTTAGAATTTTATAATATAGGTAGATATCATTATAATTATTCTGTTTTAAAATAAAGTAATCAAATGGGCGCTTCTTTTCAGTTTGTGCCACAAAATGCCAAATAGGGACGCCTGGAATCAAATCTTCCCTCGACTAATGTCAAAATATTGTAATGCCTAGTACTTTATTATGTGTTAGCGACTAGTAAAATACTCAAAATAATAAAATACGGCTCTTAAAATCGTTAAAATGTAGCTTTATTATATTGTAATGCGTGTTTGAATTTAGAACGAAAAACATTTGATATTCCATTCTCATGTGAATAATATAGTGGTTCATATTCGAATATATTTTATCTTACCTTCGGTATGAATAAATAATATTAACGCCTTATGTCTGGAAACGTTTGAACATTAAAGAAATACGTTTACAAGCTCAAATTTTTATTGTGCAAGAAATCGAATTTAAACCGAAACAAATGACCGTTACAATTAAATGTTTTCAAATGAGAAGTGAAAAGAGAATCAATCGGGCAAAAGGGTGACAGTCCACGCGAAGTACCAGTCCACGCAAAGTGCCAGGTTCCGCATAGGTGACGACAAACCTCTGTTTTTTTCATTTGGCTATGGAGGCTTAAAGAATATATCTTACTAGTCGCACTGCATGCTGATACAAAAAATACATACAGAAAAATAGAACTGTATATAAAAAATAGCCCCTCGATTGCACGGATCACTAATAAATCTAAATAGCAATGCATAATAGCAGTATATAAATAAACCTCTTGAATCACTTATTATGAAAAAACAATAAAATCGTGGTATTTAAAGATTAAGCACATAGGATATAGGACAGAAAAGGACTTTTTTATATATGATATATGTACCTGCTTCATCTGTGAAATGTTAAAGTTATTTATTATGGGCAAATGCGTCTTATTTATAGCGTTGAAAATAACGCTGTTAATGCATCAGCATACATCGTATATTAGTATATATATATACATTCGTTTCTGTCACTGTTTAACGGCATCAATGTTGCATCACAAATAACGTATAAAACCCATTGCCACATCTACGAGAAATAGTCACCAACCTTATACCAGATGGAACAAAGAAACTACTGAACGGTAGTTTAGTAATTTTTGTTGTTGAAGGTATATTTTACTGTATAGCACCTTGAATTAGGGAGTTTGACGTCCTCGAAACCGAAAATCACGCGACCTATTAGTTTAAAAAAGAATCTCCAAGAAATATCGTTATAACTTTTTAAAATATAACTAAAGGAACCCCACATTACGTATGTACTTACTCCACTATATACTTCACTCAAAACGAATTAAATCACGTGAAAAATTAAAGAAAAAACCCGACTGCAAAAAAGATAATTTAAAAGTACTGCAGTAAAAGACTTAGAAGAAACTACAAATAAAGTAAACTCTACTTCGTTTTAAAATACTGTTACGAGTTACGAACTCAAATTCAAATGCCGTTGGAATTACTATAGAATTGATAAGAACTATACAAACAGGTATAACACAGGTACAAATATAATAACACGCGCAAAGTACGTCACTAAATAGATTACCGAATGTAGTACAGACGTCTTGCTCCGCTAGTGGTTATCGCTCGACTGTCTCACCCCTCCGTTGGGGCATTGCTTTATACTGTAGAAATACAATATGTCTGTAGACTGAATGGCTACTGACTACCATAAATATTACAATACACAATGGGCTGTTTTTCCAATCACAAATTTTAAATACACAAAGTAAACAAAAGAAGACTGTCATAAAAGCGCTTCAATGTTACCGACGGGTAGTAAATGTGCTTCGTTTACAAATATGCAGGTGCCCCAAATTGTAACAATACTATATTATGAGCTGAAAAATCAAAATCGATCAAGTAATTTTTCCATCCATTCTAACAGACGGTACTTTCGCCTTTGTGATATAAGCATTGATTATAAATTATTATTTAAACATCGCAAGTGAACTCGATATCCACCCACAACCTAACTAATATTGGTTTGGAAATTATATAAGATAAAGTTTATTGGCCGAGCCTTTGTTAATATTATACTCGTAATCAATGTTTAATCATACACATAATGTACAATATCAGTATTACCTTAATCAAAACTCATGATGTCATCATGATATTGTATTAACACAAATCCATGTATGTAATGCATGTTCATCGATGTTAATCCTAGCATACATGTATATTACAATATGTCACAGTTTGTAGCATTGTCGGGGAGTCACGTCATCAGATCACATGTTTCTGTTTATTTGACATAGAGTTATGGTTCTGTGCGTGCGCATTTAGTAACCATACAACTCATGAACGTGTTTGTATGTGGAATAACAGAATAAGCCTTTGTGGTTAACATACAAGTGTTTGTAGATATTATTGGTTGCTTGAAGCAGGTAAACTGCAGACAGCTTTCCAGCAGCAACCGCTATTATTGTGCAAATGACAGTTCGAGAGATACTTTCTACTCTTTCTAATCCGGCTTGTATCTGAAATCGACACCTCCCTGGAGCAGATCTCCGAATGGGGTAGACGAAATCTCAACCTCTCCAACATCAGAAAGACACAAGTCTTAGCGTGTTGCGGCTAAGAAAGCCCAATTTTGTTAGCTCCACAGTTCCAGGGCGCTCCCTTCAAGATATCCGATTTTATCGGAATCCTGGGCGTCGACATTTCGAGCGAGGTGCAATTTCAGGGTCATTTGGAGAACAAAGAGTCGATTGCTTCAAAAAACCTTGGGGAGCTCAACAGCGCTAAGCGCTATTTCACACATAGGCTTTTAATATATGTAGCCCAAGTCCGTCCCCCATGTGAAGTACTGCTCCCATTTCTGGGACGGGGCACCTCAGTACCAGCTGCTCCCACTTACTGCTCCAACCTTACAGACGAATTAGAAACTTCAAAAACCTCAGAAGAGACGTTGGCGACGAGGACGAGACGAGGAGGAACGAGTAGTGTACAGGAGGACTCTGAGGAGCTCTTTGATTTGAATTGTATATACTTATGTAAAGTATATCCGGGTTTTATTTATATGTAAAAACAATATTCGTTTCTTATTAGACGCTAACCCACACTATCCAAGCTCATAATGAAATCTCTAAATATAACTTTTCGATTCTACCGTCATTTGCTGAGTCCGTGCATATGACACGTGTCTTGGACCGTGTTTTGCTTCAATGTTGTTTATGTTTGTTCAGTTGGAAGTTTATGTCGATTGCTAAATATATATGATGTTTATTGAATTTAGTAGATATACATAATTGTGGGATCGTGTCCCATACAGAGTTGTAGTTTAGCAAGCTGAACTAACTAGGAAGATACAATATTAGATTAGGTTGAGCTAGATGCAATTCATGTATTCGGCATCACAGTGACAGGAGGAATGAAAAAAAAAGATAGATAGATAACTCTTTATTGTACACCAATACAAAGATGAACTTAAGACTAAATTATATATTATATAATTATATTTAGTTATGTACAAAGGGCGGTCTTATCGCTAAAAAGCGATCTCTTCCAGACAACCCCAGGAATGAAATGGTTATAGAAAAGTCAATAAAATGTTTAACAATATTTTTCTAAGAATCGCCAGTGCTTTAATAACGTGAAAACGTAGGATTAAACAATAATTGCAAAGACCGAACCGCTAATTATTAAACTAATTATGTTTGTCATAGTAATTTTACGTACGATCTTCGCTTTAACGCTAGCAGTTTAGTTGATAGTAATTTTATATTTAAATTCAAGAAATAAATTTGTAGGCGATACTTCTCATATTCGGAAAGAGCCAGGTGCCTAGATGAAATGCCCGTCTTTTCAATGCTCGACTACAGTCTTGAGCATAGACGCAAGGTCGCTAGACTGTCGGTCTTCTATCGGCTACACTTCGGGAAGTGTTCTTCAGAATTGTACGACCTGTTTCCCCCATCCCTATTTAACAGTGGACAACTAGACGCACTTGTTTGCGCCACCATAACATGTTAGAAACACCATTAGTTAGAAATGTACTGCCGAAGAACGGAATAATTTGCCTGAATCTGTTTTCCCTAACAAATACAATGTTCAAGTCACGAGTGAATGTGTATCTTCTAGGTAAGCGTGCTCGTTCTAGACCACGTGATCGCTCAACATCAGACAAGACAGTGGTCAAACGCTAACGCTATACTATTACAAACGTTAAAAAAATAGATTCTTGATCGCACTGGTCATTTATTAATAATCGTAATGAAAACCAACGTCAGAAAAATCAAATATAAATAACGTGATAACGTTATTTATATTTGATTTTTCATTTTCGTATTACATGGCGTGAAGTTATGTATGTATTTTAGTATTACATAAATAAAGTAAGATTAAACGTCAACATTGCTCTTGAGTTTCCTAAAGTAGAAAATGCCCCAATTTGTGAAAAAGGTCAAACTTTCCACTATTTGTCAACACGATGAAAGAAAATGTTATGCTATGATCAAAGGTAATCGAGGCGTGTTTGCCTTAACGGTATCCTTTTTGAAGGAGGTCATAGTTGACCGTTACCTGCTCCAAGGGTTGATTTGTGCCACTTTTCAATGCAAACGCGTCACATCCCTTAAGACACGAGGGATGTACCATTATTCCTGAAAAATTACGATGTTTTCAAATCTGAATAGATAAACTTCTGGGCCCTTCCCATAGATGACGGTGACCTAAGCTTAGTATACTACTTACAGTTCTAAATGATATATATTGATAATGAACGACATTTTCTATAGACAAGTTGGCAAACAGGCAGACGACCCATTTGACGGAATGTGGTTACCGTCGTTTATAGACATTTGCAACACTAGGAGTCGAAGCTACTTTTTAAAAATGTCTATGCCAGCCTTTAGGATGGGATATAAGGATCTGACAGGAGGAACGGGATAGAGGAGATGGGATATGGAATTGGAATAATAGGATAGGGAAAGTTGGTCATTGGAAATCGCACTCATCGAACGAAACACGATTAGTTCAAAACCAACCGTTTCACGCCAATATTCTGTATATAATAGACACTTTTTTCAAATATATCGGATGTATCGTTTGCATTTCTAAAGAGACCTGCATCTCATTGAAATGACCTGGTTTAGATTCTTGGATCGGGTATGTACCAGTGAGACAGCTTTTATGTATGTGTTGTACTTTCAGCATAAACACCACTTACTGAATGAATTTGAAATACAACTTGATTTTCGCGTAAAATTTTAATCATCATCATCGGTTTGAAACGTCGTACTTCTTTGTCCTCATTATCAAAATTAGGTAGATTAAATATATCGTAATTGGTTCAATTCCAAGGTCACGTAGACGAAACAAAAATTCTTAAAAAAACCTTTTTAAAATTGATATGCGAGTATGATTACTTATATAATTTTTCAAGCACCATATAAAATTTTATTCAAATGATGAAAATAAAATAAAATAAATGATATGAATAATTCGATTGATTAGGTTTTGCATTCAAAAGGTTGACATAAAAATATACAATTTGGATATTTCTTCCTCTATATTTTAGAACCACATCACAATCAAAGGTACGAAAATATTTGACTACATCAAGTAGGTAGAGAAATGTTTAGGAAAACCATAGTACCCTTGTACGTAAACCACAAAAGCTATTCACGGAAGGTCAATGTTTGTTGTCCCTTACGGTTTGTTAAAGGGATATCAGGAGCTTAGCAAAATATTGATAGAGTTGAAGTGTCTGTGAATTTGAAGTAAATGCATAAATTTGAGTTAAAACTGATATTCATACGATGCCTAATCGAATGACAATAAATTACCATTTTTAGACTTTTTATCTGTCGCCGTTTGAAAGTTGTAACAGAATATACCTGAAATTGGCCTACCTTAATGTTATTCATAGGTCGCTGGTTTAGATCCAGCTCGAAGGACCGAAAAACTGTAATGTGTGTGGTAATATACGGTTTTATTATAGGAGGGAGGGATAAAATTTAAAAAATACCAATTCTCACGTGCGGTGTAATGGCATTAATTTTATGACCGTAAATATCCTAAATAAATGTGTTGTTAAGGGCGTATTTGTTTATTTGTAAACTGCAGACCATTGTATATAATTTGTACAACATTTATACGATTTTGTTAAAAAATATTCATATTAACATAGGGTCATTATTTAGATGTTGAGGGCACGAAAGTCTAGATTACTAGTGGAATGACTACGAATATGCAATAACTTTGTTGTTTGGCGTCAGATTAGAACCTACAATTCGACCAAAGTACATATTTTACCTGTTACCTGATTGTTTATAGATTATTTCACAAACTGTAATTGAAAACTGACTAGATACTAGATTCATAATCCGTGCGCAGCTATATTTAAAAGATATCGCGTTGTAGGATAGAATTTATTCACAATTAAACACGGGGATGCAAATGAATGAACCAAAACCAAGTACGCCTGTTCTAATTAACTGACGGCGTGCTGCATGCAAAGTGTTGTAATTTGAGTCGGGACCATTTCTATGCTAATGTTATAGAATAGCTCGGCTAACCTTCGTAGAATTTAGAACTCTTTGGTTTACACAAGAATTACTTAACCTCGGGTCTTATGTAAAATCATTATAAACTTAAAACACTAATTTTTGTTGTTTACAACACTGCAAAAGAGAACGAGTCTAATTAGTGATTCTGATGTTTCAAAAAGTGTTCTGATGTTTTGCATTAATTAAATTAAGTAGTAAGTATTGTCTTAAATTTTTGCGACTAGTATAAATATAATTAAAACTAAGTTTTAACGGTTTCAAACGCGGCATTTATTTGATTTTTGTTATTTATTTCGACGTTTCGGACACTTTTCAGTAGTTGTGAACCCAGAAGACAAAGATGTCAAGTGTTAATAAGTAATGTACTAAAACTCTTATATTAATATATAAAGCTGAAGGGTTTGTTTGTTTGCTTGAACGCGCTAATCTCAGGAACTACTACTGGTCTGATTTGCAAAATTCAGTGTTAGATAACCCATTTATCGAGGAAGGCTATAGGTTATATATCATCACGCTTAGACCAATAGGAGTGGAGCACCAATAAAGAATGTTTCAAAATCTGGGGGGTTTTTTTAACTTATTTTTCTTTAACTATTCCACGCGGTCAAAGTCGCGGGCAGAAGCTAGTAAGTAATAAAATAACAATTAAATAAATAATGCGCCATAAACCATTAAAACGTATTTTTAACTATACACACAATTAATAAGTAGGTACATAGGTATCTACTTATAAAATTGTATTTTTAATAAAAAAAATATGGCCTTACTAATAACAGAGAAAACATTTTTGTTTATATTTTATTAAATAAATTGTTGCATATACGTCATTTAATAAATACAAGAAAAAATGTAACCTTGATTTTTCATTCGGTTACTATTTCTACAGCGTTACCCTGTCGATTACACTATCTGACATGATGAAGCCTGTGACAAGCTATCCATCCGTACGTGACTACCAGTAGACTTACTAGCCGTGTAATTAAACACAGATTCTGTGTTCTGTTATGGAGCAAACAAGGAACTTAATAGCACCACAGAATACAGAAGGATTACTTGAACTACATAATATGGTGAAACAGCGAACTAAGCTAAATAAAGGCCTAAACAAACATAAATTTCTTTACCTTATTATCGTGTGATTTATGTAGCTTAATTTTTATTTTCTTGTAATGAGAACAATTTGTTAAGCAGAAGTTATTATATCACCGCATATAGCCGCTGCGTTTTGTTTATGGTATAATTTAAACATTGCGAATAATTTACTGTATACTTAGATAAAACAGCTCTCGTTAGAATCAGTTTATTACATACACCGTTGCATTTGCAAGTTTCGTCAAGACACCACGTATAACATTCCGCAATGCTTAAAGACGAAAGTCTTTGACCAGTGCGTCCTACCCGACATGCGGTGCCGAGACGTGGACACTGACGGTGGGACTGACCACAAATTAAAGTCGCTCAACGGACTATGAAGCGAGCTATCTAGGATGTGTCTTATGGATAGAATCGAAAATGAGGATATCTATAAGGTAACCTGGCAAAACTAGCAAGTTGAAGTGGCAGTGGGCCGACTACGTCTGCCGCAGGGTTGTCAGTCGATGGAGCAAATGTGTCTCAGGGTGGATACCGCGACTCGGTAAGCACAACGTATGACGCTCTCTAGACCGCTGGACGGATGACTTGCGGAAAGTCGCCGGCAGGGGTTGAATGAGCAAGGCAGTAGACCGGGATATGTGGCGTAATTTTGGGGAGGTCTACGTCCAACAGTCGACATTGATTGGCTGATGGAGGCGGAGAAGGAAGGTTTTATTACCAAGGGTTGCGCGCACATTCTAAGTATAGATGTCAAAATACAGTAGTATTCTGTACATTGCATATTATTCTTGGTAAGCCTTCTGTATTCATATATTTTGTGATAGGATACTGTAATTAATGGCAAATTGATTGTCAGCATGCGTCAGACAGTAAATTGGGTAATACTTGATCCTTTTAATGGGTTACTCTGTAAATAAAGTCAGGGGTGTTGTTATTAATGGAATTGCTCTGTATTTACTTAGTATTCAGAGATGCCACGAATATTCGCCGTCTCTCATTATTCGGCCACTTTTTTAACTGATCATTATTCGGGCAAACACTGTGAGTAATCGACCGAAACGAATATTGGTGTTGTCTATCGCTAGTTAAAACATAGTTTCAATAATTTGGGATTGAAATATATACATATTTTGAGGAATATTCGCGTATTTTTTCACAATTTAGCATAGATATGATATTCACCCAAATATTACACAGTATTCGGCCGAATATCGAAAAGTTAAAAAGTGGTCAAATATGGAATAGAAGGCGATATTCGTGGCATCTCTCTATTTTGGATACGGGTGGAGTAGCTTAACTAGAATCACCTTAACCTGGCGCTAAATTCTAGTTACCTCTTTATTTATTTTCAGCTTAGGACCTTAGGATCCTTAGCACTACTACTTACTTTTTTGACTAAAATTCTGCTAGCCCGCACAACACCTTTCACGGCGTCAAACAAGAATTTCTTGTACACGAGTCCTTTTGATGATACCAGACGGCAGCATGGCTTGATCGCTCATGCAAAAAACTGTTTGTTTTGTGATCTACATCAGAAATATGTATTTTATTATTCTTTATTTGAACAAAAAGGAAATAAATTAGGTTACGCAGATGTTACGCTGGCTAGTACAAGAAAAAGAAAAATTTAGTAAATCCATCAAACAACATACCGCCAGAGCTGCCACCCTCGGAGTGTATATAAGTGCTAATACATTCTTTGACTTCCTTATGCTCTGATTATCTCAACGAAGATTGAGTGACTTATCACTCACTACGAGGAGAGTACATCAAGAAGGCGGGTATATTGCCCTGATTATATATACCCTTTGTACATAAACATAAAACAAGTGAAATTTAGCGTAAAGTTAGTAGACAATGATTTGGAAGGAACTTCCCGCTGAGGTTTTCCCTTTCGCTAAGAAATGAGGTCGCTTAAGAAGGGTTTTGTAAAATTTCTTAGAGTTCTCGTTAGCAACGACCAGACAACTTCAGACAGTAAAAAAGACCATTTACATTAAGCGTATAAATGCTCAGTGTACTTCCATAGGTTGAATGAACGAAATGGTAATAAGCGATGAGACCGACTGTTGTTCTCTTCCTGTGATGAATTTATGATGTTACTATCTATCTCTAATAGGACAGTATGGTTAACACATCTCATATAACGTAACTTGTAGCATTATCTCTTATACTTGAAGTACGAATTACATTCAAGTTTTAATTAAATATTTTAAAATAAATTAATACTTCTAATAATTGTGACATTATAATTAACATCACGATTTTCTTTTTATTTGCGCAATTTTCAAATAAAATTTAATTATTTAATTAATTCGTACTAAAGGCATCGAGAGTAGTGAAAAGTAATGTAGAATAGTAAGCTCCACTCATCTGGCTGCAACCCGACTGTAACGGGTGTGTGAGGCCGTTGGACCTACGTCCATGTCTTATGATGTCAGGATCAGGTGAACCTAAAATTTCAACAGTTTAAATTTATCCATAACTCATATGAGTATGCATTAGCATTATAATATTGAATCACATGAATCTAGTTCCATAACTAAAGAGACATGGCAAATTGCCCATTGAATTAATATCAAATTCTAAATATACTCTGGTATGTTGATTTAATATCATTTACCTAAACACTATGTAAACATTATTGCGTGTTGTAGCTTTGACTTGTTGACCTGAATTAGTTCAACGAAATGTAGTTTTAGTTCACTATTAATTTGAAATATTATTTTAACTATATTTTGATATAATATTTACCCCGAATTTGCAATTGTTACGTACGAGTACGGGGGTACGCACTTAGGATTGAGAGGAGGAGTAAATTTAGTAGTTTATTTAATCAATGGTATAAGAATTAAGCAGGATCAGAAAAATAGTGTTTTCTGAGTGCGTTCTTAGGCATGTTTTGCGTCTCTAATAGCTGCTGCTGTGGGCGGCGCGTTAAGTGGAATGCGCTGCCTAAGAGGTTTGACAGCCTGCATTTTAAAAGAGTGATAAAGAGAGATAACAAGACAAAAAAAAATACCAAATTTATGCAGTAATTTTTACCAATAGTAACGCAAACAGTAGTGAAATACATAAATTTACACAAATCCATCGATAAGTTGTATAGATAAATGACGACAATTTTCTATCGATGGCTAAGGTCATTGTTAGTATCGATAGTAGAGTGGATAGTAAAGATATATATAAACCCAATACTAACTTTTTAAGAATATATCCAATGCCTAAGTATCAGAGATAATCTTTTCTAAATTTTTCGCGACTGGTATACATAATAAAACTACGTTTTATCAGAGATAATCTTAAAAGATTCCTTATCTCGAAAAATATAACAAGGCAAATTACAAGATCCGGAGATGTTTTAACAAATGAAAACTTGGTAAAATCTTGTTTTATATGAGATAAGAATCCTGTAATTCAGTTTATTTAAGTTCAACCTCTTCGATTTCTCTTCAATTTACGTCAAGGATAGCAGCGACCTTCATTAACTCAAGTCGCAACTGCTTGCAAGGTTGCATGGTCTATTTTTATTTTATTATTTTAAAGAGAGCTTTAGGCACCTAATTTACATTTTCATTGCAGTTGTATAATTATAATATGTAATTTGTTTAGTCAGATTTATATTATTATTCTAGATGACTTCTGTTGTCTAATGGTCGTGGTTCAGTTAGTTTATGAGAACGTAGATTTCCCGGGACTTGGTTTCTGGCAAATCAAAATTAGTAACTGGACTTTTTGATATTTACTGAAGTCTGAATGTCGGGTGAAGGCTTTGGTGTTCATCGTTAGAAGTAAGTAAAGCACTTCTAAACTTTTCTTATCATAATAATTATAAAAAGCTGGTGCAGCTGCCGCACGGGAAGAGGATCTAAAACGCCACAAATATGCATCCGTTGGATATATATTTGCGCCTTTTGGTGTCGAAACTCTCGGGCCATGGGGTCCAGAAGCCCATCGCCTTTATCGAGACCGATCAAAACGGTTGATAGATGTCTCACGAAACCAAAACGCTGGTCTGTATTTTGCGCAACGCATAAGCGTTGCCATACAACGTGGTAATGCGGCCAGCGTTTTGGGGACGTTCCCAATTGACGGTGATTTGGGACCTATTTATTATATGTAGTTTTTATTTTTATTTCTATAAATTAAGTTGTATATATATTTTTAGAATAATTTAGATATATAAAAATTATATTTGTTATTGCTTGAATAAAAAGTAAAAAATGTATAGTTATATTTAAAAGTTAAAATATAAAAACAATTTAATTCAATTGTAAATTTTTATTTTTGTACTACATCAAGATAACTATGTACCTAAGCGCAATGACGTCAAAGAAACTTTATATGTTTACCAGTTCATATAGGAAGTGCGAAGAAAAGCCGGAAGCGAAACTCATTTGACATGGGTGTCTTATTGCCCTCTATGCCCTGTGATAAAACTTGGATGGTATTTTATTTTCTCGTAAAGCAGAAATAGCATTTAAGTTTTATTATCAAACCATTTATATAGGTATCCTGATAAAACGTGTTAACACCGCAGCTTAGCCTCGGGATATAAAACTCTGCCACTAGACATCAACTTTAAACAGCTATCCCGTTTTCTGCCCTATTTCGCCGCCGGCCACTATTAAACTCCTACGGTTTCATTTAAATCCTTTTTATTGCTTTCCATTTATTTTTTATGTTGTTTGGTATTTGCATAATTATGTATTGGTTCTGTGAAAAACCTTAGTTACTAGGGTTTCAAGTCCTAAAAGTATCTATCAGAATAGTGTGTATGTCACTGAGCTCCTCCTGAACCCATGGACCGATCTTGATGAAAGTTTTTGTGTGATCGACCGAGTTCCCGAATGGTTTAGGGTTCTAAAATTTATTTGTTTAGGACAGGATAACGTGGGCTGGGCCCGCTTATTATACAGTTTGCAAGCGTTTATTTTTAAATTTAAATATACTCTCGTATATATAATCGTCATAAAATGTGCGATATTTTTTTTATGCCGGGAATTCCGCATAAAAAAATATCACACATTTTTCCGGTAGCGGTTTGTAGTTGTTGGGCTGCATTAAAATTTGCTTATTCCAGCAAAGTTTTCATTAAAACGATAACTTACATTCTTTTTTAAATGCTGCGGTACTTTGTGTCTCGGGAATCCTGCGGAAATTTCAGATCAAGCGTGGACATATCCTAGTTTAAAATAAAATTAAATGAAAAAGATAATTACTTCAGCAAAGACCATTAAAGTACATTTCGCAATGTACTTATAGAATCTCAATCCAGTCAGCCATTGAAATCAGACTCTCATTTGCAAAGATTTTTTTATTGCATGCGTTCACCAGACAGGCAGACGTCCTCCACCTGATTTCACAATTCATGAAATTTCCATTATTGTGTAGAATTCCATAACTCTAGCCCTACGAGGCATGCCTTTTAAGTTTTGTCGTTTGACAAAAAAAGACAACTAGAACCTTATAGTACTTTTTATTGTTTTTCAAAGTTTTCACCACGTAGCTTAATACACTTTTCCATTCGCTCAAACCAGTTATTATAACATTTATTCCACTCTAAAGTGAAGGTGTTCAAAATGGCTGACTTGAAAGCGTCGACTGCTTCTTCACCGGACTGGAACCTTTGACCACGAAGACTTTTCTTAATTTTAGGAAATGTAAAGAAATCGTTAGGGCTTAGGTCAGGACTGTATGGAGGATGATCAAGAATTTCTACTTTTTCCTGCTTCAAAAACTCAATCGTTTGACGAGCGCTGTGTGAGCTTGCGTTGTCGTAGTGCAGGATGATGCGTCGCTTTGAGTTAGATTTCCGAATTTCGGCGATGACTTGTGGTAAACAAACTGTGGTATACCACTCTGCGTTAACCGTTCATGGCCGGTTTTTTCAACGAACGTGGCCACCATCTTCTTAGAAGTGCTTCGAGAACGAACAACTTTAGTCGGCTTTGGCTCATCTTGAAAGATCCAGATTGTAGATTGTTGTTTGGAATTAGGATCGTAGGCATGGATCCAAAATTCGTCACCACTGATGATGTCGTAAACGTGATTTGACTCTCCTCGGTTGAACCAGAGTTTTCTTACACTATCTGACGCGGGCCGCCTTGTGATCGTCGGCAAAACGGCAAACTAGCTTTTTTACACCATGCGCTTCATGCAAAATCTTCTGAATGGTTGTCCCTGAGATGCCTAATAGAGCCTCTATCTCTCGATACGTGACATGACGATCTTCGAGAATTAGTTGTCTCACAGCAATGATGTTATCTTCAGTGAAGGTGGATTTTGGGCGTCCTTCGCGAGATTTGCCACTAACACTAATATGTCCACGCTGGAATTCTAAATACCAGCGTTGGACAGTCCGCAGACATGGGGCTTCATCACTGAATACAGATGTTAGCTCTTCAAAACACTGAAGCCGTGTCAGGCCTCTTCTAAAGTTGTAGAAAATTATTGCACGAACATTTTCCTTAGAAAGATTCATTTTCGTACGTAACCTGACAGATTCCAATCCACAGTGACTAAACAATAGCATTAATCCTAATACTTTCAACTGTTTTGAGATTCAAAATTTAAAGACATTCAAATATATAACAGTTCCAAATTCAAAGTTGCCGGGAAATATGGAAACGACAGAACTTAAAGGCATGCCTAGTATTAGTAGGTGTTTTAGAAAATCAGCCTGGACACGAAAATAGACAAAGGTCGAATTGAGACCATGAAGGTACCTTTTTACCTAACTGTCTGTGCCCTAAAATATATTTAATAATAATAATAATAAGTGTCACGCCATATTTACATCAAAGTCAAGGGGCCTCTTCGTGTTAGCCTTCTCATGGACCCACGCAAGCCCTTAAAAAGTCCGGGCCATTTTTAGGGCGCATGGTCTTCGAGAACATACAATTTATAATAATAACTAATTTATTTTATAAAATTGAGTATTTCCATATTATACAATTTTATATTATACAAGTATTTCCATATTATCAAAGTTCAAATAAAAAGAGATTAAGGATGTAAACATCATCTGTCGTAAACAAAAAGGTCGTTCTAACTATATAACTGAGGTGTTTTTTGTATCATCCAAACATAAAATGGGCACTATAAAGCGTGTCCGGTTGATTTACTTCAGTCTGCTTGTAACTCGCTAATACACTAAACAGTTAACAGATTCACTGTTTTAATAAAAAACTTTATTATAGACATCAAACAATTCTATTGGTTTTCCAATGTTATACTATACAATAAACAAACACATTAGTAGTCTTGTAGTGACCTATATTACATAGGCGTTGACCTACTTCTTATAGGAGAGGACAGACGAGTTTACAAAATAAATGTCGTTGTGGCTGGTCGCTCATTCCTGCTTCTTTTTCTTTTATCTTTTGCTAATTGTTTGAGGTCGGCACAATGTCTTTTCCTTCCACATTTCTCTATTCTGATATACACCCTTTGTCACACCATAAATTATCATATCATCCTTTACACAATCTGGATGGATCTCTTTGGTCTCTCATTCCAGTATGGTTTCAAATGGTTTTTGTTATATATGGTGAATCCAATTATTAAAGAGTGTTTTTTTATTAAGAAGCTGGCTAAAAGGCAGGCGGCCTAGCTAATAAAAACATAGATACCGTCAGCTATAGATGTTTGCAACATCGGGGGTCGGCTTACCTCACTGCAACGCAGAGGCTCCGAGTTCAATTCCTGGTATGGTAAATTTTGGAAACGAATTTTCTCCGTTATTTACTATGGCCAGATACCCGGGATCGATCCCAGAGTTAGTCCGTCGTATATTATATTACCCACAGCACAAGGATAACTCGCTTAATTTGAGATGTGTGTGTTTGTCTGCCAATTTAAAAGAAAATATGGGTGTATATTAAAGTGGATGGGATAGAGAAATGGAATGGGGAGATTGTAGAGAGCACGTAGACTGTCTAGTATAACTGGACGTCAAGTAACACGAGAAATTTTCTTACTATAATATTATTTATTACACAACGATACTGTACAATGCAAGGTTAAACACAGAGACCGTAAAAAGAAAAAGAAACAAAAGAATGTTGACAGTGTCAAAAATATAAAAAGTAAAACTAACTAAAGAGGTTGATTCCAACAGAGATGAGATAAGGGAAGGGGAAATGGGCCGTCGTTTCTCTACTCATCACACGATACCTATACGATCTACCGTTTCACGCAGAAATTTTATGAGAGCATGGTATCGAGACGCCTCTAAGAGCTGTAGCCTGTAGTCACGATAATGATTTCAATATGGCTCTACAGTAATATCACAGTAGGTATATACTGTGTCAGTGATATTTTAAACCTAATAAACACACATTCATGGTTACACGTCGCCCTTTAAGTTTCCGCCAAAAATTCAATTTATAAATCGATATACCTTTGACAAACACAAACCTTTCACAATCAAAACAATTCGGAGTAAGGTCTATAAAAATCCCGAATTTGCTTTGAACAGGCATAGACGTGTGGTAAATTATGGAGACAAATATATTCACATAGGAAGTAGGCGGATAATGTAAACGGTCATTGTCCTGAAAACCGAAAGTCACATTTTATTATACCTCCTTTGTCGCTAACTCATATTGGAAACTATGTTTTTTGCGAATCGGTATACTTGCAATTTCAAATAGATATATAGTTATGGTTCTGTATGATTTATTTAGAAATAGATACAGTTCCATTGTTTTTGTGGAGTTTGAATCATTAAAATCCATATGAATTTAAGAGTTTCGTAGACTTGACCCGAGTCCATTGCAAGAAGAAATATTGAAATGCCGAAAAAACACTTGCATATGCCAAGTATGCTTTATTCTGAAAATTGCTCACACCAGTACCCATAACGCCTGTGTTACAGAGGATCTTTGTAGGGTTTTAGACATCTATTTTAATTGATTTTATTGTACTTCGAACATCTATGGAAGTTACAGTATACCGCATATGCCAGTAGCATAAGGTGTTTACATTTACAGGTGATTATTAAAAACGTGTTTCCTGTCGATCACGTGAATGTTAACGTCACTATTATTGATCTTCTGATCTTAAGCCTCTCATATCAGTTTTCTCATTTATCAAGGAAAATGCTATTGCATTAGAAAATGTGTTATTTATTTTAATGTCTCTTATCTTTTACATAACATGTATTTGCATAGTTACTATAAGAGGATTATAATTCACATTTTTATTTGTATTGAAATTTAGATAATTACCTAATAAACAAGTAAAATTTCAGGATAAATGCTAAGGTATATCTATTGTATTTTAAATGTTTCCTTATTTGGGCCCTATGACGATGGCTTATTAATTTTATTTATTTTTACATAATCTAACATCAATCTAATGATAATATGAATTTATGTTACAAAATGTTACCTAAGTATATCTATTCTTTGTAACGTATTTGCCAAAAATGTTAATATATTAATACAGTAGGTAGTGTTGTGTTAATATAAGTTGAAAGTTCAAGTTGGTTTGAATTACTCTCTTCCTCAGAAAATAAACAAGATTTATTTGAGAACAAATATTTGTTATAACCTCGTATCTCCAGCGCAAAGTGGGAATATATTTGTGAAGAAAGTATAGATAAATAAACAATCAAAAGAACTTTCTAACAATTTATATTGAAGTCGCCTTTTATCTCAAGTTATATTAAGTTTAATATTTGTTCTATTACTGAGATGAGCTTAATAATCCTCTGTTTGTGATTATAATTTTCAGTAGGTAATTAGAACTAGGTTGACTAGGTAGGGTTGGGATATGTATGTTATCATTACTATAAAAGAGAAGTCTGATGTAATTAGTATCTTACTCTGAATATGGGCTTTTGGCTGTATGGTACTCTGGGTAACGATAGCAAGATAGATAGATAACACTTTATTGCACACCAAAATATAAATTACAGAAACAGACCATAATATTTACAATATTTTCTAGGCAATACAACAGGCGGCCTTATCGCTCAAAGCGATCTCTTCCAGGCAACCTAAATGAGAAAAAATTGAATCAGGCGAAATAGGGGGTGCAGAAATATGGCAATAGAAACATAAATATTCATAACTAATACATATATAATATAATCCCTATTAATATTATAAATGCGAAAGTAACTCTGTCTGTCTGTCTGTTCCGTTTTCACGTAAAACTACTGACCGATTTGGCTGAAACTCAGTATATATATATTTTCGATACGAGGATGAACATAGGATACTTTTATCCCGAAAATGGATAGTTTCCGGATAAATGATATTTGTCTGTTTGTTTGTTATGCTTTTACAGAAAAACTACTGGACCGATTTGGCTGAAATTCGGCACGTATGTAAATTAAATACTGAGGATGAACAAGGATAATTTTCATTTTGGCCTTTTGGTAATTTGGCCTATTGTAATTTGCCTTTTGATCATTTTGACCTTTTGTCATTTTGGCCTATTTGGTCATTTTGGCTTTTTGGTCACTGTGTCTTTTGTCATTTAGACCATTTTGGCCTTTTTGGTCAAGTTTTGTAATTTATTTTGTTGACAGATAGACGGGGATGTATAATTAGCGATATAAAATGAAGTGAATCTTCGTGGCAAATACATAAAAAATGTAATATAATATAACCTTTAGCACTTGCTCTATAAACAAGAGACACGTACTAGAGGTTAACCCGCGGCGCAGCCGCGGGTAAACTCTAGTACATATATATACACGAATACATACATATATACACAATTATATATACAATAATACACAAGTTATTATAATAAAAGTATTAGCATGATTATATTCTGTTAATCAGACGTAGCTATTTGTGGACAAATAGTGTTTTCTGAGCAAATTTCTAAATATTGGTAAAGATTTGGCCTCTCGGACAGTAAGAGGCAGCTTATTCCGAAGTTTGACAGCCTGCACCGTAAAAGAATTATCATAATAGGATGAAGTGTGTGCTGGCGTCATAAGTTTTCGGTACGTATCATGGCGCAAATTGTGGGCAGTGGAAAGGCGAAGGAATTTAAAACGTTCCTTAAGGTACTGGGAACTATTAGGAGTAAATAATATGTTATAAAGGAGAATGAGAATGTGAGTATTCCGGCGAAAATGAATAGGAAGCCACTTGAGTCTTTTATGATATTCGGAAATATGGTCATATTTTCGCAATCCAAATATGAACCTGATACAAAAATTCTGAAGCCGCTCAAGCTTGTTCAGCTGTTCTAAGGTTAAATCTAGATAGCAGGCGTCAGCGTAATCAAGTATGGGAAACAAGAGGACTCAGTAAGCGTAATCTTGGTAGCAGTGGGCAAAAAGTTTCTTAATCTTCTGAGGGATCTAGAAGACAAGAAGACTCTGCGACTTAAATCGGTGATGTGAGGCCGCCAAGACAGCTCCCTATCGATGATTACGCCGAGATTTTTGACAGTATCGCTAAGAGGAATGTGTGTCCCGTCAAACATAACCTGTGTCAAATAATGCTGATGTTAGACGGATCATCTATATTGAATGAGTTGTTTAAAAGGAAGAAAACTAAAAAAGGACACGACGGTGTTCAATCTACTAGACGTTCGTGCTATTAATTTTTTTTTTAAATTGTCACTATTTAAAGTTTATATAAAGGTTGTTGAACGGTAACAAACATTGTGCACTTTTGTGAGTAGTATCTATTCTCGGTCTTTATGTGTTTCTTTATTAATTGTACGGTTGTTACGGAAAGCAGGAACAGACATCTATGAAGTTAGTTAAATGGTGCTTCATATTCCATTAGCTCGGCCCGGTTTACATTCCTGGCCATCGAAGGTTTAATTAAAGCTGGAAACTACATGAATCCGGAGCACTTAGACGTAATTGGGCCCTGTGCGCGTTTTCCAAATGACTTTCATCGAGGTTTAATTACTGATGTTAAAGGATATCTTCTGAAGTTAAACTATCTTACGCAACGCAAACTTTTTATAAAGCAATTTCAGTTATATAACTTTTTAACTTAATAAGTGAATTCCATGAAACTCCAAACATCAATATAAGTATGTCTGGAAAATTGTTTAAGCAGAGCATAATGGTCGGTAAACTTTTAGGCGCTAAGAACCTCAGCCAGAAGGCCCAGCTTGCCATACACAACGCAGTGCTGGTACCTACACTCACGTATGGAAGCGAGAATTGGGTATGGAACAGAGAGCATGAAAGTAGAGTAAACGCTGTCGAGATGCGAGCACCACGCAAAATCTGTGGGGTGACACTCGCGGACCGCGTTCGTAATACCAAAGAAAGAGAGTTGGTCTGAAAGAGAGTGTCGGGGTGAAAGTAAGGAAGGAATGCTCCGGTGGTTCGGGCACGTGGAAAGAATGTATGATGAAAGAATGACTAAACAGATATACAATGCAAAAGTGGATGGATGCAGAAGTCGCGGAAGGCCACGACACATCTTCCATGATCAAATTGATCGTGTACTAGCAGAAGGTGATGTCAGGAGCCTTAATAACAGACGAGCGTGCATGACAAGAGCTATGAACGTCAAAGAAGCAAGTGAGGTGTGTAAGAATAACCCTGAATGGCGCTCTGTTGTTCTTGCCTACCCCGCAAGGGACCTGGCGTGAAGTTATGTATGTATGTATAATGGCCGGTAAAATTTGAATCCAGAATTTTGTAAATGAATGCATCTGCGTGTATGTTTATAATTTTTAACCTAATATGACAGTAGCTACTTGAATTAAAAATTAAAGTATAACACTTAGGCTCGAATCCCACTGTGATGCTGTTCAGGGGTCAAGTCACCCGTTGCGAGTCCTGTCAAATATTCTTACACAAGAAAGAATTAGGGAATTCTCACTATCCGAAAGCGCGCCGGTATCGGTTCGACGAAAAAAATATTTGACTGAGATTGGACCTGTCATGAACCGTGAACGGCATCACAGTGTGAAACGAGCCTTAATATCATATAGCCTACAGTATAGAGAGCCGTTGGGAATATATAAAATTCAGTAGGTAATATTCGGTTTTACGAGTTACCTGATGTGACATAAGTACACGTTTAATTTAAATAAGCGACCCTTTTTTATTAGACTATTTCTCTAAAGATCTATTTCTATAACAGACTGCATTATGTGTTAAGATAAACTATACACTCGTCATATGTATGGTATGGTATTAAATATTAACATGGTAATAAGGTACACTAACATGGTAATAAATAAAATAAAGGAAGATCTCCCGGTAATGATGCTGGCAATTTAGTGTATTTAAAAATTGAAAAAAGCTCTCTAAGTAATGTTTAATTACTCAATGCAAAGTAGAGACCTTGATTTTTGTACTTGTTTGTTTCAAAGTCTGTAGTTTTCAAAGGAACAAAATAATTTAGAATTCAAAGAAGAATTTAAAAAAGGTCTAAAATAATTGTTTAATTCATTGCCCAAATATTCATTCGAGGAGACTCTTTTTCCATTCTAAATTATACTTATATCAAATAACTTTTAAGCTAAAATTACATGTTAATAGTACAATATCTGCTGAACAAAAATAACATAATCGTCGTGTGATGACGTCACCGGTCAAATGAAATTTAAAAAAATACGAAAATATTCAAATTATACTCGTATAACAATAGCATTTTAGTAAGTAAATCTAATATATAAAATTCTCGTGTCACAGTTTTCGTTGCCATACTCCTCCGAAACGGCTTGACCGATTTTGATGAAATTTTTTGTGCTTATCCGGTATCTATGAGAGACGGCCAACATCTATTTTTCATCCCCCTAAATGTTAGGGGTAGTCAACCCCTAAATTTTAATTTTTAATTTTTAGACAAATTTTTAATTTCTATTTTTTTATGATACAACATACAAAAATACATACAACCCTAGATTTTCAACCCTCTACGATCAACCCCTATTTTTTACCGGGCAGGACGACGTCTGCCGGGACAGCTAGTATTATATAAAATCAGAGGTGACTTTTATGACAAGGCCAATAACTGAATACATGTATAATAAGATATATGTGATGATGTTTTCTCATCTAGTAAATACACAAGAAATTATATACTTATGATCTTTGCACCGTGACTACATACAACTAGAATTCAAAATAATGAAGTTAGTACCTGGCTGCGTTTTTAGGGTCCACCAATAAATTTTGAATTAATAATGAGAAAAATAAAAATACGTTCGATAAACAAGTTTTGCCACTTTTGTTGATAACAAAGTGTGATTTGTGTTTAGGAATACAATACACTTGCGCTTAATATATAAACGTTAAAACTATAACAAAAAAAAATATGTTTTCGAGTTTAGTAAACAAGTTTTGAACTAGTTTATTGTTTTTTAAATACGAAAATAGTTTTTTTTATTTCTTATATATTGCATTTCATACATTTTTTTTTTTCGATTGTGTAGGAGTAAGGAGTAAGAGTCACTGGGATGATCGGTTTAGTGAAGTTTCTTTTTGTGTTAAAAATACATTTAATTTTTATTTATCAACTGTCATTGTGATCGGTCAATTTGGGTTGGAGTAGAAAAGGTAACTTTTGTATTCGTCTAAGAATTTTAACGTACAAATCTAGTTTTAATCCAATTTGTCCAATGTCTATGAAACCTTCATGAAGAGCGCAGCGACTTAAACCAATATCAGGTAGTTCATTTCTGACCAATCAACGTGATTCATATAAAGATAATGTTACGAGTTGCGGGACTCAAATTAAAATGCCGTTGGAATTATTATACAGTTTATACAAACGCTTATAACACAGGTACAAATAAATCCAAACGTTATGTAGAAGATCGTAACTCAATAAAACGCGCAAAGTCTGTCACTATAGTTCCCGATTGTAGTACACAAGTCTCGCTTCGACGTGGTTCTCGCTCGAATAACTCCTCCCTCAATCGGGCCATTGCCTTACACTGCACAAATGAAATATGTCCGCCCGTCAAGGTGGATTGATTTTCCTAGAATCAGCTTTTACTTTAAAATCCGTAACACTTGGCTAATGATTACAATACAGCAATAGGCCGTATATATAGGCCAATGAGTAAACAAAAGAAGACGACCATAAAATAATTGCAATGTTATTAGTTCAAATGCCGACGAAAAATAAATGTGCTTTGTTTTAGATATGCCGGTGGATTATGTTTTTGTCGGGACCTGTGTTGTAACAACAAACTTGAATCATTCAATGTCATTGACTACCGTCGTGTTCTTTCTACTCCATGCCTTTCAACCAATTGATCGAATTTGGTTGACTGTCTAATTTGTATTAGAATGACTACTCTATACCTTTAGCGTACGTATACTATTGCCAATATAAAGTATATTTCCAGAGGACAATTTATAAAGAAAGCATTTTGCATACGAAATACTTTCTTTAGACTTCATTGTTATATTTTAGCATATAAATGTGTGGCTTTTATATGGGCAACATTGTTTGGAAAAGACATACACAAAATGAAATACTGAGTAATTTCTTAGATTGTAAAAAAGCAATAAACCAACCCTAGAAAATTTAAGAAAACGCTTTGGATAAAATTAAGTGCTAAAAATACATGCCTATAATGTATTTTAAACTACTTGAATTTGATGATGGAAACAGGTAAATAACTCTGTGACATAAATATGCAACAGAGTTAAGTTTTATGCCATTTGCTGTTCAGAGGCTTGGACCGTGTAGTTCTGAGGTTATGGACTTTAACAAAGATCTCTCAAAAGGCCTCATCGACTCTTCAGGTGTTCAGAGGGCTAGTGCCTACCACGGACAAATCAATAAGGCGATTCAGCGAATGAGCGTAGGACTGGCAGGAATCGCTTAATTTATTTATAAAATAGCCTTGTTTATTTTGCAAAATAAACATTTTCTTTAGCTAAACTCAATTTATCGGTAAATTAAAATTGGTATGTTTCATCAAACAAACAATGTCAGTTTAAGGTGAAATATCAGAGAAAAATTACCACTTTCAAGTAAATGTTGATTGACAAAGGTAATTCAATTTACTATGAATTATAATAGAAATTTCATTAAGCCTTCAATTAGGAGTATGTTGAGTTGAGACAGGAATTTCGGCGACGAAATTGCAGGTTATTGTTTTAGTATGAATAAAGTGAATAAACCCTATACTTGTCGAGTAAAATAGTTGTGATGGACGGACGGACACGACGATCATTTAAGAGTTTCTTTCTCTTTTTGCCAAAATGATTGTGCTGTCGTAAAAAAAGTCATAAGAGTTTTTCGACACAACATTTTACTTTAATACCTACATTTTTGTTTTATTGTACAGAAATTACAAAGTTATTGAACTCAACCGTCTCCTTGACTCAGTTGTAAGTTAGGCATAATATTACAAAAGTTAAGCAGTCTCATAACTTTTTGGAAATATATTAGCGTAGGTAACTTTGAAAGTATAACTAAATTCTACAGAAGAATAATTTTGTTTTTAAGTTATTGAACCCAGTATAGTTTGTAATTCTTACCAAATGGTAAAAATGGATCTTCTATAATTTCGTTATGTCCATCAGTTCTCTATAATGCAGGGGCAAATTTAGACATTTGCCGCCTGTAGACTATTCAAATTTTGACGACCCTATCGACGTCTACAAATCGAGACTCTGGTTAACAGTATTTATTAGATATATCTTTTTCTTACAACGAAATTCAACTTTATGCTTTGTCACTATCGTCTTATTACTTACTCCGCCTTTATTCCGTAATTTGTAGATTGTGAGCCAGGGAATTATGTATTTATACCTGCGTAGGCTAAACGCGAATCTGGGATTATTTAAGAATTAAAAATTAAATAATTATAGTGTATTGAATAACTAATAGAAATAGGATAAATTAGGATTTTTTAAAAGTGGAGTATGACTTTAGGTGATTAATCAGAAACATTTAGATATATAAATATGACTTTTTAAATTTATGTAAGCAAAAAAGTAAGTCGAAGGGCGTGGGTTCGATCTGCCCGGAACGCATGCACCAATAAGGCAGTTTTGTGAACTAATGTGCATATTGTTACAATTACCACGTGCTAAGAACGGTGAAGGAAAACATCGTGATGCAACCTGCACATCGAGATTACCGATGTGTCAAACCTGCCAAGCCGCCTTGGACAAGCGTGGCGGGTATAGTGTCCGTTCATTGGGAGGCCCGAGCCCAGCAGTGGAACAGTTATGGGCTGTTATTATATAAGCAAAAAATGGCCTCCAATTAGCCGCCCCATGCTTTGGTCTACCCAGCCTATTGGTAAATCCACTACTGCTATGTTACCGATGTTGTACTTAGCGACTATGGCATATTTTCTTAAAATTAGGGCCCATTGTAACTTTTATATCTCGCTATCAATTGTGTACTGAGGTAAAAAAAAAAATCAATTAGTATTGGCCTCCATAAACGAAACTGGGATTAAAAAAAATTCAATAGGCTGTTTCGCTGCGCAGTTGTGTAGACAATATGGACTTAGTTTCTTTGTTATTGTAGTGAACTTTGTAACAAGAAAGAGTAAAGTTTTAGGTAAAACAGGAAATTAAATTGTATACACGTAGCACAAAGCTGCTCGTTCTATTGCGTTTTTCACACGAGGGGAACCTTTAGTTTTTTATATGTATGTTATGCGATTTCTCGGTCAATTTCGATGTTGTCGCCATTGTCACCAAGTCGGGATCTGTTGAGTGGATCTCAGAGAAATTGAGCGTAATCCTTATTAAAAAACGCGGAGAACCTACATTTTTCCAAAACAAACCCGTCCTAGTTTTACACATTCTACAGGCCTTTATTTTTTTGTTTGTTTGTTGATGTTACGCTGATTTATACGTCGAATGTGAACCGATTTTCAAATATATTTTTTACCTCGTGATATTGTCCCATAGTCACCAAGTCAGAATCTGATTTTTGGGTCGCAAAAATATCGAGAGCAACCCTTGTTGAAGAGTATACATACCGAAGAGTGAGACGGTAAATTTGTATACGCGCGCCATTTCTAAAGTTATTCAAGTATTTGCCGAAAAAAAATTTTTTTTAACTAAACCAAAACCGACTTCACACTAATAATCAAAAACTTTTCTTTTTCATTATTAATAGATTATTTTTCACTTTTTGGTAAGACAATAGGAAATATTATCGTTATAAACAATCTTTATCTGAAAACCAGGGAATGTATAATACTGTTTGATAATATGGGATATCACTCCATTGACATCGATTCTATACTATTTTATAAATATGCAGTACAAAACTATAAATGCTCAATGAAACCATAGTGAAGTGTTTTACGAAAGACTAGACCTGCTGTTCCTAATATCTAATCTATAAACGTGAAACAAACGGTTAACGGATGTCATTTGACGATTTTAACCTTTCCGCCATGCTACGTCGAGCGCAAGATTGCTAAGCGTTTTTACGACCCAATGACTTGTTGGCAAACGCCCTTGGCTGACTGATCTCGGACTTTACACTTCATCTCTTGAAATTTCAAAAGAATAAAATCTGATCATAAAAAGTCTATGCTGGATTAAACGGTCTATGGCGTACCTGATCCGAAGCCAGTATTGTCGCTTGTAGGGTATTTGTAACAGCAGATGATTGCGAACCTGCTGCTGTCTTCGAAGGAATTTGATGACCCTTCTATTTAAAAAAAACATGATGAAAAAACCCCATATCACGGTCCACAAGAGAACCATTGCTTACTAGAGCTAAGTGACTCAAGGAAATGGAGATGAACGCCCAGTCGATGACCTGCGGTGCGGTGGAAAAATAAAATAAAAAAGAAGACGAAGGCACCATTCTGAACAGTTGCTTGGACCACTACCCATCATACAGGCGAAGCCAACCAGTTGTCACCATTTAGAATACCATAAGACGCATGGAATAAAACGTATAGAATAGACGGGATGGGAAAACGGGATAGACAGGATTGGGATAGGGCGGATGGGATAGAGGAAGGAGGAAGTGGGCCATCGGAACTATCATTCCTCATCGTGCTAAACAAGATTAGCTTTGAGGCTAACTGTTTCACGCCGATATTCTGTAAAAGAGTGGTATTACACCAATCGAACCAGCCCTAGGGTGTGATCAAGATAATGATTCCAGCATGCCTCTACCACGTCTAGATTTTAAGCATATTGGTTTTTTTTTATCTTATACCAACAAATAAACAAGGAAATTCTTAAAATATCAGGCATCCAATGTCATTTGAATTGTCAAATATAATTACCATATTAGTGATAATGGCAAGTCAAATTTTGTCAACATACATGTGAAAAATAGGAAAACAATAATTAGCATTTCTACGCAACTTTTATTGATTCTCACAATGATTTAGTATTTTTATTGCTGAAGCATAGCAGACAGGCTGACGGCCCAACTGTGATGGAAAGTGGTTATCGTCGCCTATGGACTATGATCCATCTCATATTGGTGTAATTCCTGTGTTTTATTATTCTGCCTACAAATTTTAACTGAACTAGGCAAAGGCTAGCTATAGCTAAACGTTTAACTTTGTTCTCTACCACGTGGGTGTGTTTACCCAAAAATATTGGTGACAATATTTGTACAAGTGTCAAATTATGGATTCCAGAGGATTCTTAAAAACGTGTTTTCTCGTAATCCCAGGTGCGCAACCCCCACACACGTAACACAGTATTCATTGTCGCGCAGGTGGCGTTCGAGGATTCTCGTTGTTGTTCTTTACAGAGTTACAATGTTACTCTGTTTCTGCTATAATTCCAAATAGCCATCATGTTCCTTAACTTTTAATTTTTTAAATGACACGAATTTTAAGTTGTGTTAAATTATGATAAGTGCGTGTGTCAACGAAGCTGAGCGAGCCCGTCTCTTAGCAGTCTCAACATGGGAGTCAGGATTGTGGCTTCAGGCGCTGCCCTCATCAAATTTAGGCACATTCCTAGATGACACTACATTAGGATTGCTGCCTCTATTCGACTGGTGGCACCGGCTGTAGTCCCTCATCACTGTCAATGCGGAGATAAAGTCGGTGGTTCAGGTTACCATGGCTTGTCGTGCGTCAGAAGTGCCGGCAGAATACCACGCCATGCTGCACTAAATGACATTATCCGCCGGGCTCTTGTCACCACCGGGACCCCAACCATTTTAGAGCCAAATGGACTGTGTCGCGACGATGGCAAGAGACCAGACGGGATGTCTTTGGTGCCATGGAAGATGGGACGACCATTAGTTTGGGACGCAACGTGCGTTGACACTTTGGCAGTGTCCCATCTTCCCGATACGGCTGTGGTAGCTGGTGCAGCTGCCGCCCGACAAGAGGACCTAAAACGCCGTAAATATGCATCCATTGGCAGTGGATACATATTTGCGGCTTTTGGTGTCGAGACTCTCGGGCCATGGGGTCCAGAAAACCATCGCCTTTATCGAGACCTCTCAAAACGGCTGATAGATGTCTCACGAAACCAAAACGCTAGCCTGTATTTTGGGCAACGCATAAGCATTGCCATACAACGTGGTAATGCGGCCAGCGTTTTGGGAACGTTCCCAACTGACGGTGATTTGGGACCTATTTACTATTTGTAGTTTGTATTTTTTTTAATTAAGTTGTATATATGTTTTTAGAATAGGATGTATTTGTTTATTTTAATTTTAAATTAGTTGTGTTATAAAATAATGATTAAAATATTTATTTAAGATTACAAAAATGTTGTAACTAGCGACTCGTATGAATCTGCGAGATTCATACGAGTTTATCTGCATGGGAATCTTGTAGATTCTCGGTGTTTTTACACGGAGCAAAACTTAAATTTATGCAAGTCGCCCTTTTATTATTTTTCAAAGTCCTTGTTTCATGTTTTAAAGAATCACCATATTTGATTATTTAAAATTGAATAATCGGAAAACTTTTTTGTTCATATGATCTTTCTTTTATGAGTGAAAGCCTGACCTTTTCCTCCATGTTTCGAAATTTAAGTGCTTTCAGTAATGAAGCCATCTTCATTATTAATGGCCTGGAGGACAATTAATGTGAACACCTCGATACCATTAGTAAAATTGTCATGACAAGAGCTCTTTGTTGCTTAACCGTGTTTGCTATGACCATCATTATAATTAAGATTGATTACACTTGATACGTTTTTGACAATAAAGGTGACTAAGATCGATGTAAAGTTTGGATAATTACGATAGCAATTTAAAACTATTATTCATCATGAGTTTAAATTTATCTGGATCTACATGACACTCCATCTACATCAATAAACAAATCGCAATTAGTTGATTTATTAGTAAATATTCAAAACATTCAATCTTATTAAAATCATAATAATGGAGTATGTTTGTAGTTTGTGTTGTAGTTAATAAGCTAGTCAGATAGTAATCAATATGTAACAAATATAGCTACACAACATCCGCCTGATTCCACTAAAAGAATTAGGCCCGAAAACAGGGGGTTATATACGTTTATGGTGTTTACACAGAAAAACGTCTAAGTAAAAAAAAACTTGAGAGGGACACCCGGATGGAACGAAGTTAGTTATAATGCGAGTCTTTATTGTTATTATTGTCTGTTTAAAATCTCTACTTAACTAACTCAGCAATATCCGGAACTTCTGCAGAAACACTGTCAGGATTCATTATTGCTATTATTTTTTATTATTTATTATGCCCAAAAAACCTGTATGCACTCAACAAAAATAATCGTCGCGACACCACACTGTTCAATGCGAAATAGAAAGACGAAACGAAAATAACTGGGTTGCTTTATATTAGAGAGAGAGAGATATACAGAGAAACACGCGCACGCCGCACGGCTTACAACTATAGTAAAAAGTGTCGTTACAACTTTTGGTCTTAATTTTTCCGTCTAGCCCCCTTTCGCACTGCGCGATAAGGAACTTCGTTCCAAAATCGAACAGGAACAAAGAAACCAACCAACCAAGGCTGCTGCAGACTGTTACAATTACTACGTACTGACGATGAAAGAAAATGTGATAAAACCTATACATCATTCATGATGTATGTAAACAGATGTGTCAAATTAGCCAGTGCGATTTCGACACAACAAGCATGGACGCTATACTGTCAGTTACCCTAAAATGGGGAGGTTCGATCCCACTTGTGGGACATTTATGGGCCGTTATTATACGTTAGTATTACACAAGTTTTGTTTCATTAGTTCAGTTTGCTTTAAAAGCTAGGTTTTACCCTTCCGAAAGTAAATGAGATAATCCTTTTTAACTAACACGCTAATATAATAACTGCGTTGAGAGTTGTATAGAAATACGAAAGAAACATATCGGTAAATGTAATAAACTAGACTTCATAAAGATAGGCAGTAAAAATGTACATTGTCATAGTAACTCATGCTAAAGTAGCTGTAAAAGGAACATAAAACAATTTAAATACTGGAATCTAGAGCGTTCATTTTCTCAATAGCTATTAAAGGAGAGGTTTAGTAAAACGTCTTTAAAAATCTTGTCAATAAACTGTGAGATCTTTGCATAAATTATTCTATAGGTACTGAATTTATTTGAATTGTAAATTAAAAATTTCTTTGTTCGACTAATACATTAGAGAAGTTATTTTAAATTTTACATAGATACAAAATGTACAAATTAGCAATGGATATTAACACAGTAAGACCGGTGTACGAATAATACTTTCGTCGTCAGCCATTCGCAGTCCACTGCTGGACGTAGGCCTCCCCAAGGCGGCGCCACTCATCCCTGTCCTCCGATTTCCTCAGCCAGCGCCTACCGGCGACCTTGCGTAGGTCGTCGGTCCATCGGGCTGGAGGGCCTCTGACACTACGTTTACCGAGATGCAGTTTCCACTCCAGGACTCGTTTGCTCTATGGGCCATCGGTCATGTGGCAGACGTGACCGAATAATACTGTATCGTCCACTTTTACAAACATGACGGAAATCCTAAACTGCGTTTATAGGCTTTGATGTAACATTTTGTAGGTGTTTCCTCAGTGATTAGGAAAGTTCGTTCTTTTCTAAAATAATTCAATGGTTAGTGAATATTTATTTTGTACGAAGAAAGTCATATATTTGAAATCGCGACTTAAGTACTTAGATTATATATATCTGAAGTAAAAACATGTTTATCATTTTAGAAAATGTCAATATCTTTAGTTGTAACTATTTACACACTTTAACGTTTTGTTCTTTTAATTATGAAGGATCGTTTATTACTGCTTTTTCTTTAAAAAAAATCACTTACGTTTATACTACCCACACTATTAACGGCACAGCAGCGCCATCTGCGGAAAGAATAGTCGCTTCAAGAAGGAGCTAAATCCACTATATTCATACATCAGCGCCGAAAGTCGCCTTCTTCATTATGCTTCTTGTTGAATACTGGTTTTCTATAAATGATTTGAGTAAAAAGTAAGGGTCTTAAGATGACTTCTGGTCTGCTACAAATGTTTCTGGGGAAAAGCAGAGGTCTTAAGGAGCAAGATATGTTTGCTGAATCGGTGTTCAGTGAGTGAAGCAAACGAACCCACCTTTGTTGCAGTGGTATGGTACTTGGTTTTAATAACATCCGCAAGAAAGGTGTTTATATCATCTTAATAAATAGAAAGTTTATGGAAGTGCGTCTTAAGTACTTTTATTATATATTAACAATATATTCACAAGTTAAAATTAAATCAATTTCTTAATCTCATCTCAATTTCGCTACGTGTCACAGTTTGAACACGTGCTAACAAAATTTCCAGCCTGAAAGATGAACAATCTTTAATCATTGTCAAAGTTAATTAAACTAAAAATGTTCAATGTTCACCTTGAAAGAAGTTTCTTATGTAAACTAAATTCTGACAAGTTTTATGTAGATCGTACGTGTAATACAATACTTACATAAGATATTTCCTAATCTCTGAATATATATATATGTATTCAGAAATAATATACATGTATATTGTATATATGTGTTCAGAAATCGAAGTTTCTGAACACATATATACATGTATATTACTCATGTATATTACTTATGTATCTATTATATTATTGATTTTGAGGCGGTACGAAGTTTGCTGGATCAGCTAGTTACTAAATAAAACAAACATCGTATTTTGTGCAGAAACACTCTTTATTGAAATGAAAAAAAAAACAGTAATTAAAAGGCACTGGTGCGATAACGTAAAGTAAAAAAATCACGCGTGTGTTGTAGTCCTGTTTACGATAACAAAAACAGTACAAAAAGCTCTAGTTTACAAACATGTGTGTTGAAAAGTATATTATTCTATCGACCTATTTCAATAAACTCTTTAAGTATATCAAATATATATATAATATTATGTTATTCAAACGAAATACTTCAATTTGCGAAGCAATTTTCCGTGGCTTTTGTCGGATGTATCGACGCTTAAGAATACAAAGAGGCAGTGCTCCTGGCAATTTGTTTAGTATGCTTTTTATTCAGTGCGCGTTTTAGGCAAAGGAAACGCTCATCAGACTGCCTTGTGTCTTGAATTTTTAAAATGGAACCATTTTATTCATGATGCTTTACATTATTTCCTTTGGAAAACGAAGTTTTCCAAACGATGACATTTTGGCGAGAAAATTTAGGATGATGCTTAAGCCTACAACAAGTTTTTTTGTAGAATTCCTCACAAATAATTGTGTATAAACACGACAATTAAAGTTACAGGGCAGACAATCACACACATTGCATATCTCCAAATTAAGCACGCTTGTGTTGTGGCTAATTACAGAGGACCATTCTGGAGCCGATCTCAGACACCCAGATCATGGTAAATAACGAATACATTTTTTTTGCCGATTTTTTTTCCGTCAAACATTTCACAATTTGGGGACCGAATATCTTCCCACCCGTAAATTTAAATAAAAAACGTTCAGAAACCACGCTGAATTATTAAAAATCTATCTAACAATTTCCCACACGCTTAATTAGGTACACTGAAAGAAATTATGTTTCTTTCCTAAGAGTTACAGGTATAGCGGCTACTTAGACATACACTAACAATAGTGGTTAGGCCGAATATCACGTACCTAATATTCGGCCACGCCTCGGCCGAAACGCGAACATTCGGTAGCCGAATATTCGGCGCTACGGCCAAGAGCGTGGCCGTAAGATACGTGCAATTCACGTATTATTGAACGCAGGTTATATGAAGCAATAAATTGTGCAATATTTACTTACGTTCTGCGAATGATAGGTAGAAACATAATTAAAACTATTTTTAACCGCTTTAAGTGCGGATTTTAAATGATTATTTATTTGATTTTGACATTTTAAAAACTCGAAAAATCGAACCATAATATTAAAATAAAAAATATTAAAATCACTTTCAACACTGTTAAAACTATCAATATCGCGTTGTGGGTTTTTTTTCATGGTTTGGTATATTCGGTATTCGGCCGAATACCGAATGGTTAAAAAATTATCCATATACCGAATAGCAACCGAATATTCGTGGCTTCTCTGGTTTTTCGTTATTAACGACATTAAGAGAGGACCTAAGAAAGTCCAATTGTCCGAACCGACAAGGCAGCAAAGTCAGGAGACCCGACACCAAATAATGTGTGTGATAAGGAGTGAAAGAAGAGAATAAATGCATCACTGCGAAATAACGCTATAATATCATACTCTTTCTCTCTAAACTAATTTCTATAGATCGTGAAATTTTTGAGAAAATGACAGTGAAATACTTAAATAGATATACACCCGAAGATGACGATTTCATAAAAGTATCGTTTTTTATTTATTTGATACATTTACAGTTCTACACCATAACATTGTGAAAATTAAAAGCACTATATTAAAATTACTGAGTAATCTATTAAAAACAAACACACCTTAGTTTGAATATAATAAGGGCAAACTTAGACATAGACATTACATTAATATAATAAACACACAAACAAAAGCACACATTTATAACTTAATAAGGATTATTCAAACATAAATTATAACGATATAAAATATCATGTGGAAGCATATTGTGCAATATTTCGCGACCCTTAGGCAAGTGAATTAGCAAATCTAAAGTGCAGCTATCTTTTTCCAAAATAGCTACGAAACCCTACAATCTTATTTTGGTTTAGAGTAAATTATAGTTGTAGCGTATTGATTCTGATCATGCAATCATTTTGTACAACTCATTATTAAGTGTGACTTCGCTTCGCTTATCAGTCAAAGACCTTGTCATTTATTGTCCAATTTATAACTATTGTCCTCCCTTATCCACCTATACGAGTAGCACTCGCACCTGCACGTGGTCTAATTGCCTCTGACCAAATTAAACTTGGAAAATATAGGTGGTTAAATAATAAACCGGCCTGGTTAATGGTTTTCCTTACCATTAGTGGTAAGTTATACTTGATGTTATGCTGTCAATGTTTAAAATCATTAACATTAAGGCATTAGACCCTTTGCTATATCTGCGTGACACAGTTCGTAATACTAACATTATCCCAGGTGCACACCTGGGATAATTTTAATTTTAAAATTTAATAAATCGGGAGAAGAGTGAAGGAGGATTATATAAAGTCGGTGATTATTTACCAAAAGATTAATATTATGAATTTTGCATAATTGATTATTCTTATATTAATATTGCTTCTTCTTCTCTATATGTATTACTACATCACCATGTTATTATGATTTCACTTCTTCCCTTTTGTCTCTAAACAATACATCAACCAGATGGGTAATTAAAAGTGCATTCATTTAAGTATTTTCCTTATCATTCGAAAATTAATGAATACGAGGCAAGTTCATTTCCATAGAACATCGTTTAATATAATACATTTCCTTATTGTGCTAGGTTATAATAATAATTTTATAAGTAATGTAAGTGCCACTTGATATAATAGGTACCAGTTATTTTTAATATGTACATATTGCGTAAGTCAGTAACAAAGCGACCATTGAATTGTAAACTTCACTTTAATGTAGGTAATTTAATTTCGTTTGAAACATGTAATTTTAGTGTCAAGCTATCCACCTTTAAAAGCATATAAAATTTGTAGTTCTTTGGAATTCAAGCTACAGTTTATACCGATATGTTCAATTTTGTGTGTGTTCGCGAGTTCATTCGCCTGGGCTTACGTAATCTGTTGTTTTTAATTATCGTCAATGACCTGGCCCACAAAAAAAATGTTCTGTACTTTGACCCTTTTATTATTATGTATTTGATGAGCTGAATCCGAATCTGGGTCAGTTGATCATATAATAATATCAGCCCATAAATGTCCCACTCCTGGCTCGGGCCTCCCATAATAGGGGGAACGGACAGTATACCCGCTACACTTGTCCAAGGCGGCTTGGCAGGTTTGACACATCGTTATCTCGATGTGCAGGTTGCATCACGATGTTTTCCTTTATCGTTGTTACCACTTGGTAATTGTAGCAATATGCTCATTAGATCAGAAAACTGACTAAGGCCAGGATCGAACCCGTGCCTTTGGTTTGGGACGCGTACGCTAGCTATTACGCTATCACTATTTCCGTTTGGTCCATATATACTCAAAATTTTAAGGGACCTATGACACTATGGACCAAATTGACCTCAGATCAGCGCATCGAAATACATAAGAAGGGTCTGGTCAAAGTACAGAGCACTTTTTTGAGGCGGTGTAATTACTGTTACTAGAATAACATTTTAAATTAGATTTTTCTGCTATGTTTTAAATATAAATGACACTGTATTTCTTTTTTGTTCTCTAAGCTTCTCGATAGTTCATTAATCCTCGGTAAAACGATTAAACTATCTACAATAATTAGTAAAAATGTATTTAAAAGAATATTGTAGATGCTTAATGTAGCGAAAACCAAAAAAAATACCCTATATCACAAAAATACCGATCTCATTCAAACTAAGTCCTCATAATAAGAATTTAGTTTGAATAAATATTTTTGAATTTTCAAATCTTAAAATGTGTGCTAAAATTTCTCTTATGATTGTCACTGTTCACAAATTGACATGTTTTGTGAATCTTTAACAAATTCTTATATCGCGCCATCTAGTGGCTAACTCAGGTATTGTTTCGTCAGAAAGGTAGCTATACTACGTGGAAATGGTTTTCCACGAACCATGGTGAATTATGTCTAGCGCAGTTTTCATAGTTCCATTAAATGCCGCTAGATTCGCTAGGTGATTTTAAATTTTTATATAGACGTATTATTTCATTTTATGATATTATTCAATTACGCAGCGTATAAAAATAACTATATATATATAAATAAATAATATTTAATATGTAATAATATAATATATATATATTATTAATATTATATAAAGGCTGGTCGATTGAGGACTGCGCTATAATAATCTTATGAGTAATATTAGGGATTCTTACTGATATACCCGAACAAAAAATATGGTGATGAATCCAGACTCATTGAGTTCATTTGAATTTTTCACCCCAAAAACTATATAATAATACATATTGTGTTTCTGTTACAGGTGACGGTATCAAGCTGGCATCGTCGGGCTCCGGTAGCCCGGCGCCTCCGCCGGTGCAGTGGCGAATGCGGAGGAAGCCAGGTGAATTGCCTTTACGTATTTTAAAGTAACATAGTCACAATTTTGTATTATAGAAAAAACAGCTTCGGTTTAGTGTTTTTAAATTCTTTTATCATGTAAAAATGTATGCTATAATAATAAAAAAAAATATTCTATATCTAAAAAATAACAAAAATATAGATACAAATATTATCACAAGTAATATTAAATCTAAATGTAAATGTAAATATTACATTCCATTCAATTTTAAATTATGTATTTTTTTATTGAAAATACATAGGTCGTTGTATAGGTCCAAAAAATATAATAAATTTCTTCAAACATCATTAAATTATCAAAACCTTATAGTTTACAGGGAACGACATAATATCAGGCTTCTAATATTAAGAATTTGTTTCTTAAAATATTATTAGATCCAGAAGTAGTTCAAACCTTATCTGTGGGACCAGTTGTGTAAGAAGTTTATGTATCTAAATATCATAAATATGTAACATTGTGGTGATAGTTTTGTGAGTAAGGCAATTTCTTTAAAAAAAAAACATGAGAAAACCTGCTAGTACACTTCGGACAAGTGCGGCCGTGATACCCTCGAGTCCCTTGCGAAAATGGAGATACCTAAACCCAGTGGCTTCCACGGTTTCAAATTATGTTTTCTTGTTCATTCTAAAAGCGAAACGATTTCTATATAATGTATTCCTAGAATATATAGATGTTCCGAACATCGAAATGAACTTATTATTGGATACTTTATGCATCGAAAAATTCATTTTCTCTTCAAGCTTTAAATTTCGAAGCTCTAGAAAATATTGCTGTTTGAGTTCTTGACTTTTTACCCTTACAGACATAAAGAGAGTCGTTCAACAGTTATGCAAATGAAATGTGCGTCTAGTACCTGTCTGTGCCAGTATATGCTAATTTATATACGCATACAGTCTACAATGCAGGTGGTTGTCGCTTTTACTATCTCGCAGGCATGTTGTCCTTATGCTGCTATTGCATGTCAGTATATGGCTTAACGTCGTCATAATAAACTGGACGTAATAAACTCAGTTTATTGCTAATGGAAGTTAATTTGAGCAGTATATAATCATGAGCGTAATATTGATTCACAATATTATAGATACCAGTTACCAGTATAAATCAATAAAGTTTTTGCGACTAGCACAAATTTCAAAGAACATTTTAACAGTTTTGGGCGGCATTTTATATCGACATTTCGGCCACTTTTCAATAGCCGTGATCACGGAAGACAAAGATGTCAATGAGTAACGTTAAAGTTATTATTTAGCCCCATCACAACTTATTTGTTACAATTTTTTAATTTGAATTAATTAATGTATTTGTTTCGTTTGAAGAATTAATTTTGGATGGATAGCCCTTTTTATTCAAATAACAAAATCAAACCCATTATAGTTTTATGACGCAATGCGTCAGTACGTCAGTCTGTCTGCCCGTATGTGTTATTATATAACAGTAACTAAACAAAGAGACTTTATATTATATGAATGAAATTAGGAAGGTGTATTTTTCAGTAATGGGTGAATGCCCACTGCATTCATCCTAATAACACAAATATGAAAATAAGAGATGGATCTTTTTTAAGTAATAGACTGAAATCAGAGATCAAAAAAAATCAATAACACACATCAACAGTACATACATAGATATGAGTGTGGGACCTTAGACAGTCTTGAGAAACGATAATGATAACCGAATGAAAATATTTTAATATTCTCCATAAATTAAAACTAGTACTTAAACAGTACATTATGATGGTACAAAGTGCAGTCTTATCGATTGAATTTGTGTGTGGCTTTATTAAAGTATATAAAATAAAATACAATAAGTTGTGATGTCACTTCATATATTTTAATAAATAAACAAATAATAATTTATCACGTTTCTTTGTGATAAATTGGGAATAGATCCTAATTAAAACGCAGAACTTTGCGTATACAAAATACGTACAAAAATTGTACAAACCATTATAGTTTTTCTAATCTTAGATGTTTTTTATACCACGTTTTTCTACTGAATCATGTACGATTCTCATGAAATGATGATTGTGATAAATAAACGTAAGACCGGCCAACGATTTCCTCTAGAATTGTTTAATGAATCATAGAATCCTTTTGTAGATATCTGTTATGATCACCGTTGAGTATTACTATCCGCAAGAGTTTATTGAGACCTGAGCGGTATGCGCGCTCCCCTACCGACCTCCGCCTTCTCGCCGCTCTCGCCATCCCGACCTCTGCCTTCTTACTTCTCTCGCCATCGATGCGTCAGTACCTCACGCTAACATCATCCGAGCGATGTCTCAAGTTAACTCTTGCGGGTTGTATGTTACTTGAGTGTCATGAATGCACTAACAATTAGATAATTAACTGACCGTCAAATCAACTGAGATACTTTTTATAATCTTACAAAACGCCGCAACTGCTTAAGGTTTTTTGCACGACCGTGGAAAGTTAAGACGTTATAGTTTAGACGTGTCTAATAACGTATTAATTATTGTTTAAACGGCAATTACAGTTATTTTTACGATAATATTAAAAAAATACGATGATAACAAGACATTTTAACGTCAACTCTTTTATTTGATTTTTTCTCGCCTTAACTACGCAACAGATCGTCACGAAATTGTGTACATAAATTTTCAGGTGTATAGAATATCATTGCCTGATAACTAACTTTAAATTTTTTAAGGATTTCACAAGTCACAGCCTTTTAGTTCAGATTTGTTTATTACTTTCCTAATCGAATATTAATGGAATTTTGTATACTACCTGAAAGGCGAATGAATTAATTTATTTTATTTTGGTAAGTTCGTTCATATGAGTTTCAATAGCGGGTATAAACATGGTATACATTTCATGCCAAAATAGTGTGCTCGATGCGAAATCGATACGTAGGTACGTAAGTGAAGCCACGTAGAAGGTTCAAGTACATAAGAAATTAAACTAATGGTATTATCAATTGTTCCCCGAAGTAAATTCCGCTTTTAGCTCCAATACACATAATGGTTTTCCATCTAGATAAGATCTTATGGTTATGTTCGATGGTGGGAGTCGTCCCCGAGTCATTACGTGTGACAACAGCTAATCTCCATTGGAAGGAGGAATTTCCCCTTTTACGTCATTGCTGCCAATGAGAAAAATCTATTTCAATGAATAAAATTAAAGTTTTTGTTCAAGTAAAAACTGCTATTTATACGAATCTTAATCATAAATGAATATTTTTCTGTGTGTTGGTCTGAAAGTTTATTTATTTAATTTGTTCGGGAAACATACAATAATTTATATTCTTAAATATAAAACACAAAATTAATACATATATCAATCAAGTTTCCACTAAAAATAATGTATATCATAAAAATAAAGTAAGTGCTGATATATATATATACAATTTGGTTTTAATGAATGTCAATTTTAATGAAATCAATCAATATTCAATCCGTTCAATATTTGTTAAGTTAGTTACTCTCCTACACTTTATTGTTTCCACTATGACTGACATTATAGGGACTATGAAGTGCTAGACTAAGCGTGAATCTTGGTTACCTAGAACTGGCTAAAATCGGGTATCAACACCCGACAGGGTATTTCGTAAACGAGCTTTCAGTTGTTTATTATTATGTGGTTGTTACTGATGCGGCCCCAAAGTCAATGCAAGAAAGGATTTAGTTGTTCCATAAATAAAATAAGCTAAAAATAGATACTTCGATGTCTTAATATTTCGCTCCTGACCCCGATTTTCCTTGAAGTGTTGTCTTCGATATTCCTAATTCGTTTACAGTGTTGACAGCTGTCCTCGTTTTCCCAAATAATCCTGCTTTTAACTCTCCAATATGCATATTATATAAATGCATTTCAAAAGCCGGTTTCGCACAATTTAATTTTGTTGATTAGTTGGATTTGTAATAATAAATTAACGTTTTGTAATAAAGTTATTTCTTAACAAAAATTGTCTTCATTTATTTAGTTCTTAATACTAAATTTCTTCAATTGCAGCCATTTCGTACTCATTCTAATGCTTTCATCCGATGAATCATTTGTGTTAATTATAATTCTTTGTAATTTTATATCTAAAGCCTCATCTCTGCCCTGAAATTACTTTTCCTTTTCATTTTTCTATAACTCTACAGTTATGCTATTGATTTTTTCTTTCGTTAGTCATAACAGTGTTCGGATTACTATTGCACTAATTTTCGAAATATTTGTACAAATTATACAAAACTTCTCTAGTTTAGGAAATCAAAGGCTTACCTCGACCACGTTTCAACACCGGATCAGTATTTTATTTTACATCAAATGACATCATTAACAACAAATAATAACAATAAACAATAAACAACAAGAATGAACCACCAATAAACTCAATTAATTATCAAACTAAAACCAAATAGTCAGACCTCACAACAATTAGCAATGTAATAATTATGGTTTATTGGACTTTCACCATTGACTTTTGATTGTAAATATATTTTCTTCTTTAAAACGTAACGAACCTCTTTTGGCTGATTGTGCAATGAAATTTAAGATACAAGTTTAGAATCCCTGTAAATATACAAATATTATTACTAAAGCAAAAGAACTCGAAACTAATTTATCTGTGATTGTAGTAAGGGCCCGGCAACACGGGCTGACACTTCCCAAAATATGAAGAGACTGTCCGAACTTTCCGGAAATAAGACTGTAATGGAGAGGGGTTTTACAGAAATTGGTCTGACATTACGCTCGATATTGTTCCTTGAGCTCCTTTTCGGAAGGTTATTAATGATTGAAGATTATAAGTTTCCGGAGAATTTATATTGTTTAATATTAAATTAATTGCTAGAAACTGAGTGGATTTCTTTGTAAGGGTACGGTCATATAGAAACGAATAGTTGTCTCAAAGTATGTAACAACTACCGGTACCTCCGACTCACATATGACTCACATAAGATTGATAATATTTATCGTGGCCTGTTCTAAAATCAACTTTTCCTTGTCTAAAAAAGGACAAAGGAACAAAAATGTTACTACCGAATTCTTGGCTTAATTTAAAAAATCTTATTAATTAAACTTTAAAACAACATCAGTTTATTTTGATATGCTAAAAATAAATATAAAATATGAGTTCTTGTGATATGAATGACATGATGTAGAAATTTGGATGAAACTAAAATATGAGCGCCTACATTTTAAGATATTTTGTCAGGTGGTAGGGCATTTGCCCGACTGGATGGCTACCACCCCTGGTCTAAAGTATGTCGCTATAACAACCTTGAGTTGTGTTCCGGCCGGCATTAGTGACTAGGTTCCAGTCTCCCTTAAGAGAGCAGCAGCGCATTTGTAGCACCCTTGGTGATGTCGATAGGCGACGGTAATCGCTTTCCATCAAGTGGGCCGTCTGCCTATCTGCTAAATTCCTGCAATAAAATTTAAAGATCCATTGACTTTTCCTAGCCTCTTGAGAAATACTTATATCGCAAGTACATTTGTATACAATATACTCCATTGAAATGTTACATGACCTTTGCATTTGTTAGAGGACGCAATTTTATTTTTGGGACATGTGTGGGGGCTCAATAGAAGTTTAACCTCAAGTTTGTGGGGTCGCCACCCTTGTCCCCTGGCCGCAATCTTAGAAAAAGGGGTGAAAACACTTTTTTCGAGATATCTCGGAAACTATGCGTCTTACAAAAATTTGTAAAGTCATAATTTGTAGCAAATTGTTTTGCCTACAAATATGTTTATATAACTTTTTGCCCTAAATTAAAAATTAAAGAAGTTATAAGCAAAAAAGTGAGAAATTTTTTATTCATTCCAAATTCTTTTCTTTACAATAGAACTTACCAAATTTAACTTATCGAATGTTAAGCAGGTAGAAAAGGTCCCCCGTTTTCCCCGCCACCTATGAGGTAGAGCCCGTAGGCGCGTTTTTTTTAATATATGTTCTGGCGAAACATGCATCAACCTTATGGAGATATCAAAGTTAATGGAAGAAAATTAATTTGAAGATGAACTTCCAACTATGACTCAAATTTTAACTCCTGTGATTTCTCAAACTTTCACATTTGACGTTGATTTAGATTCTGCGCCACAGCCTGGACCATCGAAGAAAAGTCGATTAGAGTAGCTAGCTAATAAGTCATTAAAAAAAATTATGATGTGGAGGATTACCTTATAAGCAAAATGTCCGTAGAATAGGCCTACTGGGGATACCACGTAAAAAAAACGCCCCTACGGACTCTACCTGATAGGTGGCGGGGAAAACGGGGCATCTTTTCTACCTACTTAACATTCGATAAGTTAAATTTGGTAAGTTCTATTGCAAAGAAAAGAATTAGGAATGAATAAAAAATTTCTCACTTTTTTGCTTATAACTTCTTTAATTTTTAATTTAGGGCAAAAAGTTATATAAACATATTTGTAGGCAAAACAATTTGCTACAAATTATGACTTTACAAATTTTTGTAAGACGCATAGTTTCCGAGATATCTCGAAAAAAGTGTTTTCACCCCTTTTTCTAAGATTGCGGCCAGGGGACAAGGGTGGCGACCCCACAAACTTGAGGTTAAACTTCTATTGAGCCCCCACACATGTCCCAAAAATAAAATTGCGTCCTCTAACAAATGCAATATTCGGCCCTTAAATTGTAAGATTTCAATGGAGTAATAGACTTGTATGTATTTACGATATGTTTAACACCAGTTATTTACCTTGTTCTTGTTTAATAAAATTTCTGCCACATAAATTTGGGATAAAATAAAGACTTGCGAATACTAATGAAATATGTTACGCAGAGAAGGCTCGCAATTTTCTTACCTCACTTTTATAGGTGTTAAATTAAGCCCTTTCACTGAATTGTAGATAGAGTGCTCTGAGAATTAATTTGGACAGGAATTCCGTTTAATTGTTTCAGTGGGGATGACAAGACTGTAAATTCAGTAGGACAGTTCATTAAGGGATTTTTTCGAACTTGGTTATAAATGGATTTCACTTCAGGTAACGTTGCGTCCTTGCGTCTTTTTTATGTTCGTATAGATTAGACCACTGTCTCACCTGATTTTGAGTGATAACGCGGTCTAGAAGCACGCTTAGCCAGAAGATACCTCACGCTTGACTTAAAGATTACTGGATTGTATTTGTCTGGAAAAACAGACTCCGGTAAATTATTTTTTTGTTCGGCAGTGCGCACTATAAGAGTTGAAGCGAAGCGCTTCATCCTAACTTCTGGTGTTTCCACGAAGTAATGCCGCAAATAATTGTGTCTGGTTGTCCGATGGCAACGGTATTAGAAGAACCAGCCCATGGAATAAGTAAGGAACACTCCGAAGTGTTAAGGTTTTAAATGAATCCATTTCATAAGATATAAGCTGGCAGCCAAACCAATAAGTAACATTACTTATACTTTGTATACGATGTCAAGCCTGGAAGCGTTAATAGTATGAACTGAGCCAAACTATGCGATTTAGGTAGCACCACATTAAACACATTGTTCTAGCAAATTATGTGTGGTTTGGTCACAGCTTTAATTAATTTGAAAAGTTGCCACTATTAACATTTTGTGGTCAACGCTAAATTTTGCGGCTGAATGAGTTTTATGTTGGTTATAAAGTGGACTGCTTAAGTGTCCTTGGTCATTTGTATGACTTAATTCTTAATTGCTGGCGCTTTGTAATCCGCAGCCAAATTCAACACAGTCACCGGTTTAGTAATTGATAACAAAAACAAACTAACATTTTTTTGTTGTTGGTCATTACCTAGTAGTTGTTCGATTGGCTACAGTAACAAAAAAACTATGTCAATATAGTGTAGACAACTGCATAGCAAAACGTGAAGAAAAGTCACAGCCAACCCGATTTGTAGTACCTAATACGTAATGAATGACATTTGGGCAACTTGACAACATATTTGCTACTGAATTACAGCTATTGTCTACATCGTAATTGCAGCGTCAACTTCGACAGCGTCGACGTGAGTTATTGGAATAAAATGTAACCTAAAAATTTACTTGGTTATCAGCCAGCTCTGTATCGAGTTTCATTCGTATACGGTCAGTAATAAAAAAATGCGATCGTAGCGCCATCTTTTTCGTTCTTTCTATCCCAAGTGAATCACATTATTTATCGAGATGAAAAGTATCCTAAGTTACGCCCCGTGATATAAGTTAGCTCCTTTTCGAATTTCATTTAAATCTATTCAGTAGTTTTTACTTGATTATGTCTATCAGTCTGTCTGTTCGAGACAGACCGATAGACAAAATTCAAAAAGTTGCATTTTTTAGAATCTGCTGGTCCGAATTAACTACCCTGTTTTTTTCACATTTTTTTAACGCAATGTATAAACACGAACCATTACAGATTTATTATAGTATAGATAAATAAGTTATAAGTAAATTGATTACCATTTTACAGTAGTAAAAAAATAACAAATATGTGACAACTTCAAAAAATACATTACAGTTTTTTTTATTGCAGGAGTTCAGCAGACAGATGAAAGCGGTTACCATCGTCTATGGACATTTGCAACACCAAAGGTGCTACAAATACGCTGCTGCTCTCTTAAGGGAGACTAGAACCTGGTCACTAATGCCGGAACACAACTCAAGGTTGTTATGGCGAAAGTAATAAAACCTTTACAGACAAACGTTACACGATCAGTGTTAACCCTTTGCAAACATACCTCGGAATACACTAAACTAGGAATTAGATGTACATATCTTCAGATTTTCAGAACATATTCTTCATTTAATTTATTTGGAATATAAAACATAATTTAGATACAAGGTTACAACCATGAGTCCATTCTTCTTCTGTACTTTTACGCAAAATTTCGTGGCACCTTTGGGATTTTCCCGTATTGAAAAAATTGGTTGGTTAGGTCTGACAAAATGTGTATTAGATGGGACAAAATAAATCTACTTTCAGAATATTTCTCATGTTTGTAATCCTTAAGGAAATGTTGTTTGATTTAGCACCATTGAAAAATACATCTTATTTACTTTTCCATGTGCTTGAATAAATTGCCCAGATCACTTTTGTCATCTTCAACTTCAACTTTCAAAGCCATGACACGTTGCATGGCCATCCATCAATTACGTCCACGTTAGGGTGCGGGGAGAGATTGGGGGTGGGATGAAGTGTAGTACAAGGGGTAGGGTAGGGGTCCTAAATATCTTGACGCCACCTTTCAAATCTAATAAATTTTAGCTTTAAAACAAGAAATTCTGGATGAGCATAGTGTTTAAATTACAAATTAATAATTTAAATGGAAATAAAAAGTCCACGAATGTGACTAGCTATGGCAAGGTCACCGGGAGGGTCAAAAATTATGAAATTATGTGTCGTAATTTGGGGAGGCCCCCATGTACTAATTTCTCGCCTTATCCATTCTTGTTACACCAAACATCCATCTCACATAATAAATTTGTACATACTATGTAAAATCAGCTGAACCTATCTTTTAAAAGTTACTATCTTAAGTGATCGATTACGTTTTTGCTGAAGATCAAAAAGAGGTTTCTTTTGTATGTTTCGTTTCGCAATATATCAAAAGCTTGAAATATCTATAACTGTGCGAACGTTGACCAGCCATTACTCTGGGTAGTATTGCAATGGATAATGATGAATGAGTTGCCTTTAACGATTCATCATGATTTCCAGTGACAGAGGATATTCATTCCTTATTCGCACGTTTATTCACAAGCCAAATGGCTTGGCCTATTCGTCAAAGAATTTAGATTATATAGTATAGTATAGTATAAAAAAATATTTATATTTGTAATAAATACTGTATACCAAAGATCGTTAATCTCTACTATGGCTGAACAAATCCGTGCAGGAACGGATAAAGAATACAATTTCCTGCGGCCGGGCTACCTGTCGTAAGAGGCGAGAAAACAACCCACAGCCAGGTGGTAGGGCATTTGCCCGACTGGATGGATACCACCCCTGGTCTAAAGTATGTCGCCATAACAACCTTGAGTTATGTTCTGGCATTAGTGACTGGGTTCCAGTCTCCCTTAAGAGAGCAGCAGCGCCTTTGTAGCACCTTTGGTGTTGCAAATGTCCATAGGCGATGGTAACCCCTTTCCATCGAGTGGGCCATCAGCCTGCAATAAATACATTTTTAGGTTAATTTAGAACTTTTATACAAATTGATTTTTATTTTATATATAATTATATATGTATAAGCTGGCCACCTTGCGTCGTCGTACGAGACTTTAAGTTTATTCGTCGTTTAGTTTTATATTTAACCTGTTTTATACGTTCGTATCCACAAATAGGTATTTGTGAACTTTCTGAGTCCCTACGTGATACGTTGAAAAATGAACTTGTGTCGACAATTCAAATAGCTATCTGTAATCCTCAAAAGTTACCTCTTTGAGTGTCTAGACATGTGGTCATTATCTTTTTATTGTACGTTTTTATTTGAACGTGACTTTTTGTACATTTTTAGGCTACGTCAACCTTTTTTTCTACCTTTTTATTTCAAATATATTTCATAAGACCTTACAGAATGTTAGAGTTATATGTACTGTTGATATTTGACTTCAAGGCATACTTTAAAATTAAATTCTTATCCGTAACGCAGCATTTTGTATTTAGAATCTCGAATAGTTAAAAAATTAATACGCTTCGTCTGGGGTTTGTTTATCATACTTGAAACGGCAAGTTTGCTCAACTTTAAATGGTTTGAAATAATCATTTTTAAATATTAAATAAATTATGCACAATAATCCGACTTAGCTGGAACTTTGAATATCAAAAACGTTCACTTTGTAAAGCTAAAAAAGTCATTGCAAGTTGATTGCTGTAACATGATTTACGACTTAAAAAGTTTTAAACTTAAACATAAGTTTTCAAAACTTGGCATTCAAAACAATTTTTATAAAATGAAGAAACTTTTAAATTCTTTAAACTAACTTTTAAATTGAATTTAAAGCGTTACACAATTAAATGGCGTTAAAACTGCATTTTCTCGATTAAATACTTGAAATTGTAAATATTTTAATACATTTTTTTCATTATTAGAACATGTTTAAAAAATAATCTGTTGTTTTTTCCTTAACTACCTTGGAAAATATCAACTTCTTGCCAAAAGTAGGTACATAAGCAGAAGTCCCAACACACCACCATCGCCTAAGTATGGACGTATGCAACAAAATGAGCTTTGGTAACACATCTAAAATGGCCTTCAGATTTTATGATGCTGTTCTTGGCGCAAATGAAAAACCTTTGCTAAATTACCTCTAAGCGATTATTGTACGTGAAATCAACGATCTTGAAAACCCCTTTGTCGGTATGCGCGGTATCTCAAGAAATAAGGATAATTATCCCGATGGCGAGCAGGGTGTTTGTGAAAGGCAACAGATTTGACATTTGACAACAGATCAAATAGTTTCTCAAACATGTCTCTCCGAAGACTAATGGCTCGTTCCTATATCTTGCTAACCGTTTATTTGTCTTACTATGGTTTAAATATGACATAAGCTCCTTACAAATAATGTAAATATTTAACCAATGCTAAGGCAAGTGAATGAATAATAAATAAGATATAAGAACCTATCACAAGCGAGTCTAAATCATCTGTTGGATAGGATCGGTGGGACGTTTAATAGTTTAAATTATGTACATGGTTTTGATAATGTGGATACAAATAAACATTTTTAGTTCTAGATAACGGTTCAGTTTTGATGGCATAATAATAATATTTTACTGTAGTCCGTAAAAGACTTTTTAATTGATTGAAAATTGAATTGTCATGAAAATTGCCTCCATCTATTAACGTATTTTGGTGTGATCTTGAAATCGTTTAACATTGGTGTAAATGCCATTAATCAAATAACACATAAACGATAATATGGAACCATTTAAGTATCCTGCCTATCAAATGTTTCTAACTTAACGATCGATATTGTCAAATATAGAAAGTCAATTTTTCATTTAATCACTATCATGTTTGATTAAATTTATAACTTTTAGCTTTGTGTATAATGCTCATATTACACGGATCAACCAAATTTTTTCGTTTGATCGAAAGGGTAAAACTTAAAACACATGACGGTATTCAATGAAGAATGATTCAAGTTCAGGTTTATATGGATCACTTTGGTTGTTTAGCCAAATTGAAAGGTGATATTGAACCATCGAATATCGGCATGTCACAAGTCCCTACTTCGTCAATCACGTGACGATCGTGAAATATCTTAAAGCCTTGCTGTTTTTAACAGTACTTTTCTTACCAAACAAAGGAATCGAGTCGAGTGAATACAAATTCATATTTAGATAAACTTATGGCAATAAATCGCGTAACATTGAGAAAATTGCAAAAGAATTCGCCGCAAATATTTAATACAAAAGAACTCAGAGTGTTATACAACGTTGTTGGAACGATTCGACAAGGTAAGGTTTCCACTTGTATTGAACTCCACGTGCCCGAAATCTTGAAGCTACACAATAAAGAATGCGAGGTCTCTGCTTTGTTCCTGTACATTAAAGTGTAAATTAAACTCTTTTTCCGATGGAACAAGAGTTAAATGATTTCCAAGTATTTACACAAATCGAATTTGTGAACATTTGGTAAATTTTAAGGTTTCACAGATAATTCTGTGATAATATTTTTTATTGCGAGGCTGATAAACAAGCAGACGGCTTAGCTAATGAAAAATTGTTATCGTCGCCTATAGACGGTTGAAACACCAGAAGCGAAGCCAATGCTTTGTTAGCCTTTAGTATAGCTAGCATAAAGCGAATAGGACAGGGGGATGACATAGCAGGATCATACATACATACATAACTTCACGCCAGGTCCCTTGCGGGGTAGGCACGAACAACAGAGCGCCATTTAGGTTTATTCTTACACACCTCACTTGCTTCTTTGACATTCATAGCCCTTGTCATGCACGCTCATCTGTTTTAAGGCTCCTATCACCTTCTGCTAGTACACGATCAATATGGAAGGTGTGTCGTGGCCTCCCGCAATTTCTGCATCCATCCACTTTTGCATTGTAGAAGGATCAGACAGGTGGAAAAGGTTCCGAACTCTAAAATATATAATATCGTAATGTATTTTAGCCAATGTACTATATATTAAAGTAATATAATTTAGCACGAAATGTAATATATTATTATATTATATATTTTCGTTAATTCAACTATTACTTTTTGTAAAACTTGTGTTATTTTGAAAAAAAAATTGTAATAAAACACATAGAAAATTCAGTAATGGAAGAAATAAAATAAATAACGAAACCTAAATATGTACTATATTTTCCCCAAACTTTCCCGAAAGTACTATATTCTTAAGTTTAACAAAAAGCGTATATTTTCTTCAAAATGTGGTGGCAACCTACAGGAGGAATAAGATAATGGGATATATGAATGGAATACGGGGATAGGATAGGGAAGATAAGAAAAACGGGAGGGAGAAGTGGACCCTCGGAGCTCTCACTCATAGCAGCAAGCACGATTAGCGAAAGCTAACCGTTTCACGCCGATATCCGGTGACTGCTTGATATCATGCCGATCGAGCCGGCCCTAAGATAACGATTCCAGCAGGGCTCTACCACACATGTAGGTGGATCACAGGAAACCTGTATAGTAAGAAGGTAAAACTATTTTGTTTAAAAAAAAACTGTTAACCGACTGAGTTCCCCCGCCTAACAGTCGCCTCTCATCTTCTTAGTCAATTAGCAACATCAACACCAAAGTAAACAGTTTCAGAAGACTATGCCGCAATAGCGTTACATTGTATAAATAGTAAGGATGCGGAAGTTGTAATTTTTCTAAAAATAAAAGAGTAGGCGTTAAAATAATATACATACATACATACATAACTTCACGCCAGGTCCCTTGCGGGGTAGGCACGAACAACAGAGCGCCATTTAGGCTTATTCTTACACACCTCACTTGCTTCTTTGACATTCATAGTTCTTGTCATGCACGCTCGTCTGTTTTTAAGGCTCCTGACATCACCTTCTGCTAGTACACGATCAATTTGATCATGGAAGGTGTGTCGTGGCCTTCCGCGACTTCTGCATCCATCCACTTTTGCATTGTATATCTGTTTAGTCATTCTTTCATCATACATTCTTTCCACATGCCCGAACCACCGGAGCATTCCTTTCCTTACCTTCACCCCGACACTCTCTTTCAGACCAACTCTCTTTCTTACTTCGGTATTACGAACGCGGTCCGCGAGCGTCACTCCGCAGATTTTGCGCAGTGCTCGCATCTCGACCGCGTTTACTCTACTTTCGTGCTCTCTATTCCATACCCAACTCTCGCTTCCATACGTGAGCGTAGGTACCAGCACCGCGTTGTGTATGGCAAGCTGGGCCTTCTGGCTGAGGTTCTTAGCGCCTAGAAGTTTACCTAACGCTCCATTCACACTATTCCCCAAATTCACTCTTCTTTCTATATCAGCGGTGTACCTTCCATCTCTGCTAAAAGCACATCCAAGATATACAAACTCATTCACTTGTTCCAGCATAACATCATCGACCATTATCCTTGCATTCGTTCTGGTTGTTTCTCTTTCAAACACCATCACCTTTGTTTTCTTCGCATTCAAACGTAAGCCTCTCGCCTGACAGTCATCTTTCATCATTGTGACTAGTGTTTGCAGTTCTGATGGCGATTCGGCTAAAAGCACGGCATCATCCGCATAAAGCAAGCTGCTAACAACTAGATCACCCATCTGCACCCCAACATCCATCAATCTTAATCTCTGGAGACAATTGTCCAGATATAGGACAAACAGCAAAGCCGACAGCACGCAGCCCTGCCGGACGCCAATATTGACGTCAAACCAGGGCGACAGGCTGCCGTCCACCCGCACGCATGCCATACAGTCCTCGTAAGTGGACTGTACAGCACGCAGCAAATGGCCATCAATCCCATATCCGGGCAATATGTCCCAGAGGTCCTTCCGCACAACCCTGTCAAATGCTTTCTCTAGATCCACAAAACCGCAGAAAACCTTCCGGCCCGTAGCCAGCTGCTTCTCCACGATATTGCGGAGCGAGAAAACTTGATCCATACATCCCTTCCATTTCTGAAGCCCCTTGTGCATCCCACAGTAATCCATCGGATACCACTCTCATTCTCCTTTCAACAATTTTCGCATACACTTTAGATGCTGTGCTGATCAACTGATGGCCCTGTAGCTGGCACACTCCATACGTGACCCCTTGCCTTTATGCAAGGGCACGATGACAGCGCGCCTCCAGTCGTTGGGAACCTTTCCCGTCCTCCAGCACAAGTTGCATAAGGACAGGAAAGCGTCCCGGACGCAGGTGCCACCATATTTGATCATCTCAGCAGACACACTATCGATTCCTGCTGCCTTTCCATTTTTCAGACTTCTTATCGACCATTCGATCTCTTCCAAAGTGATCTCGGATGCTGACTCCTCGAAGTCAGTCACAGACTCAGTCGTGGTGCCAGCATCCGGGATAGTATCATACATTTCTCTAAAATATTCACTCCATCGCGCTAAAACCTCTTGTGGGTTAGCAAGAATGTCCCCTGCTTTAGATTTAATTCTTTCCATTCTGGAAGCTAACGAACATCCCCGAGACTTCTTAACCTCTCTCCAAAGAGTTTGGTATTTGCCTCGAAGTTCTCCGTCAGCTTCTCTTCTTCTTTCAATTTTATTCTTTCACGCTTCTCTTTCACTAAAGCTTTGGTTTCATTCTTGCAGAGGCGATACATTTCTTTCTTCATCTCTTTCATGCTGTCATTCTGATGCAAAGATGCAATATAATCCAGCCAGGCTTTTCTCTTTCTCTCTACGCTAGATTTAACATCCGCGTCCCACCATTCGTCTCCTTTCGTTGTTATATGCCTCTTTGCGCATCCACATGCTTCTTTGCGCTTTCCACTATACTTTCTTTCATATTATCCCAGTCATTATCCACATCTAAGTCGGAGAAGTCCGCTTTGCAAGCCTTTCTTCGACTAGGCGCGCATACATACTCCTTACACTAACATCTTCCAATTTTTCACATCTTATTCTTTCAAGCTCCCCGAAATTGGTACGCTCTCGCCAGTGCCTCCACTTCTTGAAAAGACCCACAAACCGGCTTATCACCAGGTAGTGGTCCGTTCCAAGAGTGGGGCCTCTGTAGGCTCTTGTATCCATTATTGTGTTTCGGAGGCGACTATCTATTAAAATCAGATCAATCATACTTTTCTGTTCATTCATTCTCCATGTATACGTGTGGATATCCTTATGATGGAATAAGGTGTTCGACACAAGCAAGTTTCTTTCCATGCATACGTCTATGATTGGCTTACCAGCAAAATAATATCTTATCGCATAACGTTTAAAATATAAATTGAATTACTTTCAAACAATAATTTTGCGCTCATGCGCTAAAACGTAGTAGATATGCTTATAATATCATAACTTCTTATGGTACGCTCATACAAAATCTTAGAGTATCTCAATTTATTGGACTATCCGCTCCCCCGATTATAATTATTAGGGAATATGTGTCCTAAGGAAAGGAAATGTTAGGTACCTTACTTTGTTACGCGTGTATGATATTTGTAGAGACTGAAGGATACGGTAATGTGTATTTGATTGTTTTCACAAAAGTAGATCTTGCAAGGTTACATTTATTTACAAGGTACTGTGAAATATTAGAATGGAAATTTTTGGCCATTTTCAATTTGAATAGAATTTACAATTATGTGTTTTGTTCGTCACATTAGACAAAATGTATAGATCCCCAAACTAAAGAAAGTATGTAATAGGCACATTAAGTAAAGAAGAATGAAAAAGATGTATTGACTTTAATCCATCTTAATTTATATGCGTAATCGACTCTTCAGGTGCTCAAGGTGCCGTACCTAGAGTGAGGTAATCATCTATATTCATGGGCTTTTCATAAAGTAATCCTAGGCTTAACAATCTACTTATAATATTAAGGGATTATAGGTAGTATGCATTATAAATAATAGTGATTAATTAATACAATAATGTTTGAATTGTATATTCTTTTTATTGCAAAGCCGCTAACAGCCAAATGGTCGACCTGAAACTGTTAGTGTCACCTATAGAGCGTTGCAACACCAGGGTGAAGCAATGCATTGCCTGCTTTAGGATGGGATATGATAGAGGGATCATACAGGAGAAATGGGTACTGAGAGAGGAAAGCGAGCCGTTATTCTAGAATGGAATAGAATATACTTTATTGCATAATATAGGTTCCATAGCTCAAGAAGTATTATATACATAAAAAATAGGCGGTCTTATGACTAAAAACAATTTCTTCCAGACAACCTTAGAACGGATTAGAAATAAATGTGTAATGTGTAATATGTGAAAAAAGCATATATATAACTAGCTGTCCCGGCAGACGTCGCCCTGCCCGAAGTGATAGGGGTTGATCGTAGAAGGGTGAAAATTGAGAATTGTATGTATTCTTGTATGTTGTATCATAAAAAAATAGAAATTAAAAATTTTGTCTAAAAATAAATAAAAAAAATTAGGGGTGGACTACCCCTAACATTTAGGGGATGAAAAATAGATGTTGGCCGATTCTCATAGATACCGGATAAACACAAAAAATTCATCAAAATCGGTCAAGCCGTTTCGGAGGAGTATGGCAACGAAAACTGTGACACGAGAATTTTATATATTAGTTTTTGAAATGGCAAGTAAAAATAAACAAAAATGTTTTTTTCTATTATCATATCTCTATGTATTTGTCAATCAGATCATCGTTGCATTAAAAGAAAATGATCTCTTGATAATATTTTGTAAAAAAACCTTGAAGAGCAGTCGTTCTCAGAGTGATAGTTCATGGTGGACCTTTCACCACAAGTGCTTATTTGTGTCTGTATAATTCCACATGACGTCCCCACTACGAGCGGCCGATCCAACCCAAACATACGCCCAGTGCTGCCACATCCAGTTTCAGAAACCGTCACACATGTAAAAGGTGGATTTTAACTATCATTACGACCACACATTTAAAGTGTACCACTTGTAGTTAACTCCTTGTGGAGTTTTCACTCTTAATCTATCCTTGGTAAGTGTATACAAAATTCAAGTGTTTAAACTCGATAAATTAATGCGAACACTACTAAAGATGTTATGAAATAATTACAATTTCTGTCTTCTATCTTATAGTATTAACTCTTAAAAGGGGCCAATTTTAATAACATTTTTGTCCATAATCGGCAAGCTGCCATCAGAATTGCCGCGCCAATTCAAGATAAAATTATATCTTCTCTTTCACTCTAATACAAATTATATGTAGTTAGAGGGAGAAAGCATTAGTTCAACTTTCGTTTCAATTATCTGTATTTGATCACAAATTCGTGGTGCTTCCCAATTACGGCTAATTATACGAATGAAAATAAATATTTTATTAATGGTTTTATGAACAATTGGAAAATCAGCCTTAATCGTATGTGTTTTTTTGGTTTCTTAAATAAAAATATTTTTTTAATACTGAGAACATATGCTATTTATAAAGTGAGTTGCTAGCCTGAAAATTGAGATTTTACGTTAAAGTTGTGCATCTGGAAACATTACTATTCACATTCATATTTAAATACGGCAATATTCACTTCACACGGTACTTAAGATTTATTGGATATAGGATTTCAGTTTCGATATAGTCCAGCTGTTTTGTTGTCAACATTACATGAGTCATCCGCTATCCTATTCTTCAAAAGCTATGAATTGATCAGTGACCTTCAATTATATATTATTTTAAAATTAGTGAAGTGCATGGCATTGCACGTAATGTGAAAGGGTCTGTAGATATCACAGTCTTCTAGTATCTCTGTTATTGGAGTACGAGGGCCTAACAATGTATTTGATGTTTAATTTTATATGTAATTGAATAATTTACGATTTAAAGTAATTGTGATATTGAGACTACATTACGTTTATTCTAACAAAATTGCGATATTATGTTATAAGTATGAAAATAATTGTTATCTTTGTTATGTTAATCAAATTTAATTCATGTTTTTATTGTAGATAGAGAAGAAAATACCTTCACAACCACACGTATTGTAATATTATAAAATTCAATCCAATGTGATATTTTCATTGATCGATGGCAATTTTTATGTAATCAAATGTATGATTTTTATCCCTGGAATCCCGCCGTAATTTCAAGTCGAGCGTGGATGAATTCCCAGGAATATACTAGTTTTATAATATAAATATATAAAATAAATCCAGTCGTGTATAATACAAGATATATTTTTAAGCAAAGGAATTTGTAATCTTTTGAATATAAGATATGAGAGCTTTGGTATTCATTTGTGTTTCTGAAAGTTGAATTATTTTTTTAATTTCCTCTAGGCTATTTCATCCTTAACATTGAATACAGTTTAGAAATGAGTATACGTACTCTTCCCTTAAAATTATAATGTACTTCAAGATCCTAGCCAAGAGGTTTATTTCGGATAAGTTATAATTAATTACACATTAAGAATATGACATAACCACCAAATAACAACAAATTTAAGAGGGAGAGAACACTTTACTGGACACCATTACTGAAAACACAGAAAAACTTATAGCCTAAAAATATTATAATGTAAGAACATTCGTGGCAGGAATAAAACATATACAATTTGTCGAAAGTGGTATACTTTAATATTATACGATATGCAGTTACTTCCATTGTATTTTATTCAGTAATAAACATATAAGTATGTAAAACATTCTTAAATACTGTTATTTAGCTTGTCCAACAGTAACAGGCAGCGCATTCCAGAGCCGAGTAGCCTGTACAGGAAAAGAATTATTGAAAAAAGATGAATTATGTTGGGAGGTACTAAGCTAAATGGCTGTAGTTTTGACATCTTTTTCAGTCTATATATAGTACTTATTTGTCTAAAGCGATTACTACGCACTATATCTGAGCACTTATTATGAAGTCTATATTGACCAGTGATGTACAATTATATACTGGACCGATGAAAATTCACCGCAGTCATAGACTATGACAACAGGCAGGGATATTCTTGTCAAAAACCAAGCTTTATTCTTAGTCACCTTACTAATGTAGTCGTATTCTTCCCGTCCATAAATAAAAGTACATTTTACGATATGATTGAATGAACGATGTTTCTTATGGTCCGTTCCTATATCTCACCAACCATTCATTAGCCTTATTACGGTTAAATTTGACATAAGCGCCATACAAGTAATGTCTAAATTCAACCGATAATAAGGCAAGTGAATGATTAGTAAGGTGTAAGGAACCGGCCATTAGTAGTGACTTCATTATTTAAATATGTATTTGGTGTTTATTTCTAATTTTGAAAAAAGTTCATCCTGTCCCCTTCACTAACTTTGAAAGTATGAAGTGGAAAATTATGAAAATAAAAACCAATTAGAGTTAAAAAAGAATACAAAAAAATTAGTTGATCAAGATCCATTAAACAGTTCTTGACATATCAGGTATTTATGATTACAAACTTTTTTAGTTAGGGTTTCTTAGTCAAGGGACAAAAACAGTTCATGGAAGGATGCCCTTCAGTGTGCATGGTCCAACACATACCCGATTTTAACAACTCATGAACCCTTTATTTCCAAGTAATTAATGGTCTATTTGAATTCAAAAACGGCATTATAGCTGTGGTGCATGTTGACACAAAATTAATTAATCCTTGTAGCTTGCGAAGGTTTGGAACGTAAAACGAATGAGTTAAAACAACATCAAGCACTCATTTTGTGCATGTGAGAGGTTATTTTAAATGAATTTGTGTTTTATGGTTTTGCACATTACGTAGAAGCTAAGTATTATTAATTATTAAAGGGAATTATGAGAAGATTTATTTATATACGTACCTTTGTGATGTTAAAAGTTCAAAGGCTAATCGGGATTAAGGTTGGGACGATGGAAAACATTTCAGAGAGCACTTAGTTCTTCGTGTTATTAGATTTAAATGAATTCTAAGTTAATCTTTTTACACAATATTTTCTTCAGTTTGCGACTAGTATACCTGATGAAACTACGTTATAACGGCTTTAAGCGCGGTAATTTATTTGGTTTTTATTATTCCTACGTTTCGGCCACTATTCAGTAGCCGTGATCACGGAAGACAAAGATGTCAAGTGTCAATGAGTATTGTTAAAGTTTTATTTAGCCTTCCGCCAACTTGTTCATTTTAAATATTTAGTTTTCATTTTGTTTATGGTTATTATTTTCTCTACGGAAGCCTAATGAAGTATACACACAATGAAGATGAGGAGCTCACAGTGTCTTGAGGTCTGGCAGTTGGATTTGCTTGGTTTGGGTCTTAATAGTTTTGATGTATCCACTTTTAAAACACTTGATGATTAATGTATGTATATTGACACTATAGAGACTAAGAGACCATGAACAAAACAATATATTTATATCTCCAAAATTTTGCAGAACGCAAAAAATTCTAGTTTAAGTAATAAAACTTATTTTCCACACCCATTACTTACATTATTTAAGCTTTTAACTGACGGATGTCTGCAGTTTACTTTTAAATAAACCCATTTTTTACGCATTCAAAACACTTCACAGAAACACATTAAAGAGCACGCATGCAAAAACAAACCATAAACTCTTTCAGAAGTACAAAAGCTTATGACGCTCGGAAAACACATTTACTACGTAACTTTAAATTACTATGAAAATTGTTTCTGAGATGTTACAACGTATTTATCTCAGTACTCAGTATGAATGATAATTCTCTATGACTCATGAAATATTTATCATCACTTGTATCTAAAGAAACATCCTTGTAAGCCAATCTAAACATCCTAGTCCGTTAATTACTGCGTTGGGGATCTAACAATCTTAATGAATACGAGCAATCTTTCTTTAATTGCTTGATATTGGGATTCCCATACCGGCTCTTTGCGCTAACTTCGTATGATTTGCCATTCAGAGGAGAGTATCGCATTCTTCGGAAAAAATAATGAGTATGCCATTTACACGCACTACGTCAGAGAATTTGCTCACAGATACTGCTCAAAGAAACTGCCCACAGCCAGGTGGTAGGGCATTTGCCCGACTGGATGGCTACCATCCCTGGTCTAAAGTATGTCAACAAAACAACCTTGAGCTGTGTCCGGCATTAGTGACTAGGTTCCAGTCTCCCTTCAGAGAGCGTCAGCGCATTTGTAGCACCTTTGGTGTTGCCAATGTCCATAGGCGACGGTAACCGCTTTCCATCAAGTGGGTCTGCCTGTCTGCTGAACTCCTGCAATAAAAAAAAGATAATTCTTCTCTAACAAATATTATCTTCTTCTCTTATGTATAAAAATGGATGTTTGTCTGTATGCCTTTTATGAAATTGTAAACTATACTTTTGATAATGTGATGATGTCTAGCAAAGTTGTTGTGCATCAGCAAGATAATGTTTCTGAGTTGGTTCACATTTGGACCCGGTAGGTGGCGCTGCTGTTGGCATATCGATTGAAACTTTCCCGGGCAGGACGAAGTCTGCTGGAAAAGCTGGTTATAAATATAATTCCATTAATCTACATCCGTCAACATATTATAATTCAATTCAAACTTCTTCTCTTCTTATCACTTTCAAATTTTCACTGTTTTAATCTAAAAAATATTATTGTTAGTTTTATTTCGGGGCACATTGTTCCTATGTTTAATATCGGTCTTATTGACTCTCTAATCTGTGTTGCATAAAGTAAAACTCGTATCTCATTCTTTCTCTTAGTCCTATAGATTTATGTCATCTCATTTTAGTGTCGCTTTTTCGTTTCATCGAGTTTCAAATCACAACGATTCTAAAAAAGTTTCACTTCAAAAAAAGTAAGAAACGTAACTCTGAACACCCTGTTCTTAAACAACGCACTCATGTCTAGACGACACCAGATCTTTCTTTTTAATTTTGTGATATTTTGATATTGAAAACATATTGTAAGACAAAAACATTTTATAGTTCAATGTCATAATAAGGTTTATTTAATTTTTTGACTGATTTGGATCTCGTACCATGGCACCGTCCAAACTACAAAATATTCTAATGACAAGGCGTTACTAGGCCGCCTGATAGTTATCTATCTTGTAAAAAATACCTTTTATATTTTTAGTGTAGAAATAATTCATAACTTCAGTAGTAATTACGAGTATACGAATTGAATAGCTAAAATACGGTTTTGTAATGCCAATAGATTTATTTTTAATGCAAAACCAAAAACAATGAAATTATTATCATCTCAATAGTAGGCTATGCCGTGCCTTTCGGTATTCGACTAGCGTTTGAGTCTGACTTCTGACCGGTTCCTATATTTTACTATTCATTATCTTATTTTACTATCGGTTGAATTTTGGCATTAGATGTATGGAATATATATATATTCGTTTTTTAATCGGCAGACAACCACAGACACTACACGTATATCCCTAAGCCAAGCAAGTTACGCTTGTATTATAAGTAATGAACAACATACTACTCTGGGGCCGATCCCAGACACCAAGGGCATAGTAAATAATTGAAAAATCGTTGCCTAAATTTACCGTACCAGGAATTGAACCCGAAATCTCTGAGTTGCAGAGAGGTAGGCCGGCTAAGGCTTAGCCCGCTCAGCCACAAAGGCCGCCATATGTCAAATTTAACCGATAGTAAATGATAGTAACGCAAATTAACGGTTGGTTAGAAATAGTACCGAGATAGTATTCACGCCATAAGATAAGTGTTGTGCACAAGTATCAGTGTCAAAATTTGTAATCCTAGCTTACTCATGTCTACACCATTTGATCACGGTATTCAGCATCGATCAGCTGTTTGGTTTGCATTACACTGCGCTAGAGGGGTCGCCAACCCACATCTCATATGCGTACTGATGACACCATTCCAACCGCGAACTCAATGCCAAAAATAAATTCGTGAATGAATCAATCCCGCCAATGCCTAACAATTTCGGAACCGCCGTGGAAAATTTCACATCCGGCATACGATCGGGTATAGCATATGTACTTTTGCACGAATTCTGTTTATATCCCGGAGAGAGCTAAAAAGAGTATGCCATATCTAAAGTATATATATTACTTTACATAATGCATTAAGAATGGATAATGATCAAGGTGTAAAATTTAAATTGGGATCAAAACTGTAAAGTTCTTGAAATATTTTTACTGAGAATTGAACGCGCTACAAAAAAGGTACGAGGTAATGTTTTGATAAGTGAACTCGGTCAAAAGATATTCAAGGTCAAAGTCAAATTTCCCATCAATTAAACTGTTCTTGTTAGCCTTCGTTAGTACCTACAACATTTAAAAGCTTTTACATTCAAAAGGAGGTAAGAAGTTGTATCTCTATAATTTGCGTGTCGGGATCGCAAATGTCAATAATTTGCCGGGAACGCTCCGTCTCGTAAGACGAGAAGCTTAATATTCGTTTCGGTGATAGCAATTTGCAGAATTGTAAAGGTATGTGTAAAAGTAAAGTACACTAAAACTTTCCTCTCTCTTGGATTTACTACGAAGAGGAATAAACTTGTGTTCAGATAACAATTCGTCTATCATCTTTATGTTTGCGGTTACAAAGTTTTTGCATCTATTTCGGAAAGACGCCGGAATCATTTCAGTATATTATATTGATGAAATGAGATTATTCAAAATATCGTTGGGGTCGTTGGCTCATCAATCGTAAATTTTATTTACAAGTCAATTATTACATCACATAGAGATTTTGTTTGACAAAGAGACGAAGAGAGAGAAGTAAAATTTATTAGTTGGAAAAACGAATCCCACACGTATCCAATGCGCTTCCCCCGCGGTGTTAGGTCCTTGATCGGATTTTCTTTTGTCAAAAAAAGCTCTCAGTCCATAACATACGTTTCTACATATAGAACAGTTTATACGTTATAAAAACCCAGCGGTAGTAGTAAATGTTTATAATAATAAAGCACTTAAAAGATTAAACATGGAGCAAATATTGGATTCGAGATTCATACGATATATAAACATAGTTTATCTCTATAAAAATCTGCCCTGGTGCCCAATTCTGCTATTACAATATCTTGGCGTTCCGAAGTTATTTAAAATACGATTCCATTGCGATAGAGTCAAATGTGAATATATATATATATATATTATATATATATATATATATATATATATATATATATATAGATATATATATACACAGTGGTGGTCATATAATTACGAACGATTTGAAGCTATAGAATTTTTTTGTTTAAATCGTGTCATACACAGAGATGTGTACCTTCTGAGAAGCAACTAGTTTGTTATAAAATAGCCACATTAATAGAGCAACGTGGCTTAGGAATAAAGAATAAAATCTCTAACTATTTTTTTCACATTATATTTCTTTTACCGAAGTAACACATTCAAATAGTACTGAAGCTGGAGAAATAATTAAGAACGATTTATTAAACTGCTCGAGAATCGTTTTGTATGACACTCACATTTAAAAAATCACAATAATATGTAGCGCAAGAAATTTAAAAGCATTTTAATACATTTTTAACTAAAATTAATATTTATTAGCATATCCACGGCTTTTAATTACTGCTTTACACCGGCGGGGCATTGACTCTATTAATTTTTGACATTTCGCAAGATTTTCCTGATATAGTAATAGCAGAATTGGGCCCTTGCTTCTCAGCTTGAGTAGTTAAAAAATATCTGCAATAAAATGCAAGATAGTAATAATATCTATATACAAGTAGTAGATAGTAACTATAGATACAGATGCATATTATCTATATCAATATATCTATTTCATAGACATACATAGATATAGAGATATTTTATATTCATTATCTTGATTTAATATTTTTTCCTCGACTACCTATAATATTTTTAATATTATAAAATCCTAAATGTCTGTTTCGTTTGATCAATGAATGGTTGGTTTTTTATTTGGCCATAAAACTTGAAAATTGTAACCAAATTAACGTTGACTTTTTCTTTTCCAGTACCGCTTCTCTACTGGAATAAAGGTAAAGTACGAAATCCGTGTGTCACCTTTTTTCACCTTGGATTAATCGCTTTTGTTTTGTTCTAAATGTGTGTTGTTATTGGTGAAAGAGGTTATGCAGTCCTCGTGAAACATAGCTTTTTTACACACCTACATGTTGTGTGTGTGTTTTACACTATCTATATATTGCGCTTATGTCGGCAAATGATGAGCGAACCAAGAGCGTGGCAAGTCTATAATTATTTATTGTATTTTACTTTAGTACGGTTTCGCAACCGCAACGCTCTCTCTGTCATAGGGAACGGTTTCCGACAAACCGTACCTCTATAATTATAGGGACCTCATTGTACTTAAATATCTAAATTTATATTCACTTATAGTCTGTATTATGGTCTAAATCCTTTAATTACATAAGTATTGTTACGAGTCGCGAGACTCGAATTAAAATGCCGTTAGAATTACTAAAGAGTTTATTAGAACTATACGAACACGTGTAACATAGGTACAAATATAACCGAACCCAACAAGTCCAAACGTAATGCACAAATCGTAATTCAAATAAAACATGCAAAGTCCGTCACTTATTACATTCCCGATTGTAGTACATACGTCTCGCTTGCTCGTGGTTCTCGCTCGACTGCCTCCCCCCTCAATCAGGTCATTCTTTTATACTGCATGAATGCAATATGTTCGCCCGGCAACATGGACCGAATTTCCTAGAATCAGCTTTTACTTTAAAATCCGTAACACCTGGCTAATGATTACAATACAACAATAGGCCGTATGCAAACAAATAAACAAAAGAAGACGACCATTTTGTTTTTGTCGGGACCTGAGTAGTAACAGTATTAATATCCTAAATTGTTTCGAGCTGATGGCTCTTTGAGCATCCGAGGGTTGTTGCCCACCTCGTACAGCGGATCAGTATGGCTATCCAGCGTGGAAATATGGCCAGCCTTTTGGGTACCTTACCTATAGAAGATGGTGATCTAGGCTCAGTATTTTACTGATAGCCTTGAGGGACTATGGGTAGAATACAATATTACCAAGTTTACCTTTATTGTATTAGTTTACAAAGTCTTAGTTCTGTTGTACTATTAAATTTAAAAAAAATGTTTATAGTTAGAATAATTAATTGCCTTATTTGTTTTATTATAATCCTTCCCGAACAAAGAAACGCAAAGAAAGTATACATTTACATTTAAAAGGTTTGTTCCAACAACCTTTTTTCTCTCTCTGAATATTTGTTTGACTCGCTTTCAATGTTATATTAGGGAGTAGGATTATTTTTGTGTCTAAAATAAAGTTTTGTTTTTTTATACGCGAACAAAATTTCAGTTACTTCCGCGCTCACCGAATGACTCGGTATTATATTTAATGTAGCTGAATCAATTTTGTGAACGTTGAGTTTGATTCTGTTTAAGTATTAAATTGTATTTTCTCTTGTGGAAAACTCAAATACGTTACGCATAATTACACTTTGTATTGAGTCGAGCGTTATAGATGTTATTTCCACTTTTTGGGGGCTTTAAATGAAACAATTTAGGGACGCTCCTCACGCACATATCCCATCTGTCCTATCCTTTTGTACTTTGTACTGTATGTATCTCTTTCTTACTGTCTGATCCCTCTTTCCCATCTCCTGTACCCCGTCCTTATTATTCTATGCTACCTTTCCCATCATAAAGGCTGGTGATGCGTTGCTTAGCCCCTAGTGTTGAAAACGTCTATAGGCGACAGCAACCGCTTTCCATTTTGTTAACATCGATTCATATAAAAGAGCAGGCGTTCAAATGCCATATATTAACATAACATTAATATATTATGATAGAAATAATTTTAATTACTTTTGAACTATAATTAATTAATATTATGCTATTTGACTCGTTATAAAAATACGTCATAGTTTGCAACGTTCGTAAATAGTATCTCAAATAAACGCGCATGTATGAAAAGTAGGTGAAACGAAAGATGTTTGTCAGGATCGTTGCAAGTGGTGATACATAGTCTTTTTTTATTTTGAGGCAGGGAGAATATATTTCGTTCAGTACCGGGTCCTTTACTGGGATTAGACCAAAGCAATAAGGGTTATCCGTTGAACATGCGCAGATCACAGAGTCAATTGCCGGCTTGTGTAGAGACTCATCAAGCAAGGTGCTGATGTAATCCATGGGCCAATAGTCCACTAAAACCCTCTTCCTCCCACATGCCCCGCGCTCATGGTAGGAATATCGTGAGACTTAGAACGTAGTTGGTCCATACTGATCCTGCTCACCAGTACTTAAAATACCCCGGGAGAGGCAAACCCACTTCGTCAACAAGGGGTTGGTTCCTTCGCTCCTCAGGTGTTGGAGAACCCCGTAGCGGAATCACGGGAGGAGATTTTGTGCATATCTGCGTCTCCGAGACCCGAACTGACGTCTCTGACTCTCTCGTTCAGCGGGCTCCTTCTGAGATATTCCGGCCTCGCAGACTAGAGATACATAGTCTCTGCCTACCTTCATGGGGAGCAGACGTGATAGTATGTATGTATCTAATAATTATCACCTTGTGCCTGAGTGGTTCTAAGAACTAAAAAACATATTTAAAATCAATTTTAAGGCGTAAATCTATGTTCAATAATTTCGATAATAATATTTAATATGGAAATTAACAAACTCAAATTAATAAAAAGGTCTAGACCTTTTCGTATTATAAAGTGTAAGCTTTTGTTCCGAAATCTGCGGCTTTCAAGAGGCGATAATAAACTACCCTTTAAATAACTTTTGAGATGTTAATGAGCAAAGCTTATTATGCTTCTTAGCACCTTCCATTTATTAGAACTTAGTATTCATAACACCGAAGTCTTTAAAAGTAGATTTTAACAAAGATCACTGTCCGTTAAATTTAATATATTATTCTAAATCTTCTTCATATTAGTTTATAAAAGTGATTATTAAAAATAAACTAATTAAGTGTCTTTGTAATATTACCGTCACTCAATCAAAATTAATAATCAAAAATAAATCTAATTAAAAAACCAGCTTGTTTTTAGACTCTGCTCCAAAAATATTTAAACCGGTCGTTAGACTGTCAAATACATGCATAGCTTTTCGAGCGTTATAATTATCTATATTTGGCTTGCTGTTTCTATTTTAAATAGAATGATTTTTAAATTAGTAGTGTCTTTCATCCATGTGGAAATATGTTAGTGCTAGTGGCTGTGGCCCAATGCGTATTGTTTAGTATTAAAGTGTCATCGTTAACGACTGATTGAGCTGCATAAGTGTATATGCATACATTATCTGTCAATGTTTAACGTCATTAACTATTACTAACAATGTCGCACCCAAACAGTGCATTAAAGACATCGATATATCAGTCTGAAATGATCAATAACACTAACATTATTCCAGATCGACAGAGACATAAGATTTCCCAACATACGTATAAATAAATATCGTATTTCCAATTTTAATTTATCGTATTTGTAGAAAGGAAAGTCAGTTAAAAAGCGCATTAAGCCTGTATTATGAAGAGATTAATAAAAGTTGATGAAGCGGAAGGTGTTTGTCAGGATTGTCGCAGTGGATAACCGTCGTCTTTATCTACGCCAATTGGAAATATACGTATGAATATTTGTAGCAAAGCATTCGATCAAAAACCATAAAAACTTCAATAATGTAACCGGAGAAAATATCAGTGATAATTTATTAAGGGTTCCGACTAAGATGTACAACGACCGTGGACTTAAGCCGGGATAAATGACGTTAATTTGTTTAAAGGATATTATTTCTAAAGGAGTCTACAGAATCCTTGTAAAACGACTAGCCGGCGACAGTCGTTATTTATTTTGGAACCTTATTAAATATCGCCGCTGGTACTTGTTTTAAGATTTATTAAGTAATCTTACCTCAAAAAATGTTGTTCCAGAAAATGGATGTCGCGTAGTTTTTAGTTTATGAATGACACAATTAATTTGAAAAAGAAAGTAAGAACACTGTAGTCTCGTACATACACTATTTTAATCATAATGCTGATGAAAATGAAAATGTAATAGAATGTGTGATACTTTTATCCCGAGACTCCCGCGAGAATTTTACCTAGAGCGATATGTCGTTGTTCAAGGGCATACAAGTTAGCTTATTTCTACAGTTTTCATTAAAACGATAGCTTATATTTGTTTGTAAATGTTGCGGTACTTTTGCCCAGAATCCCGATTTCAAGTTCAGTCGTGGAGTGTATATTTTTTTTTTTTTTTTTTAATGTTTTTATTTGCGGATTACTAATTATGTGGACTGTGCTGCCCAGGAACTCCCCCGTCGACTTATCCACGAATGGATGCTGTCATGAGCAAGGACTTGATAGACGGCTGGGTGGTCGTAGGCCTAGTCCTAGTATGGAGAATACAAAGCGCCGCCTGTGAGCCCCTGTTCGCCGTCTGCGACGGGGGTCCGCCTGCTCGTCCTCCTCCCTTGTTCTTTCGGCAGCCTCCTTCTTTGACATAACGTCCTCGCAGAACGAGGTCACCGCTAGCCATTTCCTCTCGCTGTGTAGCATCTGGTCGACCACACTGGACAGCGAGAGATCCCTACCGATGATTGACATCAGGTCATGCCGTTGGGGTCCCCAAGCGGCACATTCTTCCAGCGTATGGCGCGCTGTGTCGACTGGCGCGCTGCATTCGTGACAGTCCGGGGTCGGCTCCCGCCTCGCAATCTGGTACAGGTACTTACCAAAGCAGCCATGCCCGGTAAGTATCTGCACCATTCTGAAACTTAGGGTTCCGTGCTTTCTGCGGACCCAGCGGGATAGATGGGGGCGAACTGCTTCAACTGTTTCCCGGCCTGCCACCGGGGATTCCAGTTCCTCCGACCAGTGGCGGATTAGTCTCATCTGCGCGTTCTCTGTCTGTTAGGCATATCCCTAGTATTCAAATATAAGTTTTTTTTACCATTACTCCGGCCGGCCTGGCCTTCCGGCCTCCTCCCATTTCTTGGCCTTTGCTGGTTGTGAAAGAAAGTGTATTTAATATAAAGGAGACAATAAGTTTATGCCGCAATTTGAAGGCTTATTGGGGGTTGTTGTCCGGTCTAAGTGTCCGGCCGTCTAGTTCACTAGAACACATGTATGAGAGTCGATTCTCTGCAGGGTAAATGTAAGTGAACATTTCATTACTCAGTTTGGTCTGGAACTGGCGAGTTATCCGCGAAATGTTATTCATAAACACAAGTGCATCTTGCTAATTTGGGAATATACAAAGTTCAGACGTATGGTGGAAAGAAAAACACATAACTTCTTTAATACTTGCTCAATTCAGAAAGATTTATGGTAATAAAAGAACAACAACTGGTCACTATACTTGTAATCAAAGAACCGATTACATTTAACGATTACCGATTAGATTACGTCTTAAATACATTTCATACACTGAACTGAGACACTGAACAGACATTTTTAGAACAATTTAACAGTAGAATAAACTTAAGCAAACTGCCAAAACCAAAAGGAGATTGAAGTCATTGATAAACTATTTTAATTAAAAAGTTTATGAATGACAGAAATTTGTTACATTATTTTTTGGAAATAATTTGAATTTAAATGCAATTTTAGTTAAAAATTAAAAAAATAAATAATGATAATAAAATGATATTGTTAGAATAAGTCGTGGTAGCGTATTGGCTAGCGCACTCGTCTCAAACTCAAAGGACGCGGGCTCTATCCTGGGAACGCATGTAGCGTTTTGTCAGTTTTTTGATCTGACATGCATATTGTTACAATTACCATGTGCTTATAACGGTGAAGGAAAACATCGTGATCCAACCTACACATCGAGATAACCGATGTGTCAAACCTGCCAAGCCGCCTTGGACAAGCGTGGCGGGTATACTGTCCATTCCTTTAAAATAGGAGGCCCGAGCCCAGCAGTGGGAAATTTATGGGATTATATACTATTGTTAGAATATTCCATATACCTATGGTGTAAATTATGTCACAAATGATTAAGTTTCTTATTATTCACATAATTATGTAGGTGACAAATTATATAGTACGCTCTCATCGGGCCAACTATTGCTTCTTCATTATATTTATACTACCTTTATATACACAGTTTAACAATAAAGTATTTTATTCTATTCTATATAAATTATTATATATTTTAAGTTTTACACCTTATTAAATAAAGCGAACACAGTAAAAATCTATAATTTCTGCCAACAAGAAAATAAAATGTAGTGAATACCGTCTATATACAATTGAGAGATTTTACATTATAATCTACACAATTACCACGTCATATTAGAGATGAATATTGTTACATAATTATGGTAAATTATAGCAAACTATACAGAACCGACGCTAATCACGGAATAAATGAAAATATAACAAAACTTTTATTCAATTAAGGAAAAGGCAGATTGTACCGTTTAGAAATAAGAGGATATGTAACAAAATTAATTGTTAATATTAAAAGGAAACATGACAAGAACAACTATGCAAGTAACTAAATGTAACACTAGCATTGGCTAGCAATAACATTAATAAATAAAACTATGTATTTAGGAACTGATAATATATGCTTGTTTCATGTACTCTTGTATGGTCATATATTATGAGATAGAAATCGGATGTGAACTAGCACGTTTTAGTTAGAGAATGATAAATGACCTAAACAATACCAACATTGTGTTGGAATCTCTAACAAAAAGGTTTTATTATATATTTGACACAACTTAGGACTGGCCACAAAATATAGGTAATGTTTAAATTTAGAACGTCATTACTTTTTGTTCCAATGTCTAAGAGTCTTATTCATATTGAGTTAGAGTAAGTTTGTACTTACTCCGAATCAGTATGAATAGTGACCGTAAATTTTTACCGTCCACTAAAAAAAAACAATAAAGGAGGTCTTTATTTAACACGTTGCATCAACATTTTGTTTCTTCTTCAAATTTTGGCAGATACAATATACGTACTATAACTCTCAGGTTATATATTAAATATCCGCATCAAAGCTTTTGAGTTTCAGTGACTATACAATCGTTTTTAGTAATCTATATAAAAAGATTTTTTATATTTTAGCAGATATAAAAAGCGGTCGCGTTTTTTCCAATGACGTGAATTCGATCCCTCATAAAAATCATGCACTGTTCAGATATTTTTTCTGACCTGTTCACATTGTTACAATCACCACGTGTTGGCAAGAAAAAATATGTGAGGGAACCTGAATTATGAAATGCCTTGGATAGCCGTGGCTGGTGCACACTTCGCTTTTCTCGAATAGAAGTGGTCCATTCTGGAATTCCCAGAATTTTTTATTGCAGGAATTCAGCAGACAGGCAGGCAGCCCACTTGATGGAAATGCGGGAGACTGGAACCTGGTCAATAATGCCGAAACACAACTCAAGGTTATTATGGCGGCATACTAGACCAGGAGTAGTAGCCATGCAGTCGGGCAAATACCCTACCACCTGGCTGTGGGTTGTTTTGTCGCCTCTTACGACAGGCCGCCCGGCCGCAAGAAATTGTATTATTTTCCGTTCCTGCACGAATAAAGAAAATATGTGACGTATATAGGACGTTATAAGTACCATTTAGACATATAGACCTCATTATTACGTGTAATAAATAAAAAAAAATCCAAATTCCGACTTCCAAAAGGAGGAGGTTTTCAACGATTGTATGCTCTTTTGTGTTTGTTATGCGATTTCTCCGTCAATTGTAAACTGATATTCATTTTTTTTAAAGAGTACATTCATGGGGTACATCTTCACCAAATCAGGATCTGATGACTGGATGAACCCTGAGAGGTTGTCTCAATCGAGACAAACCATCGAATTTTGTTTGTTACGCGATATCTGCGTCGTTTGTGGACCGATTACCATTTTATTATTCGAAAGAGTGTATTCTTGAAGTGTTACTATTGTTACCAAGCCAGGATCTGATGAGTGAAACTCAGAGAAATCAAACATAAACCTCGAAAAATATATTAAAGAAAGAGAGAAAGAAAACATTTTATTGATTTAAAAAGATACTGCAATACAAAAAAGAAAACCCTTTTTATTAGTTGCAAGCTGACCTACATCTAGGAATTTAATCGAATAAGACTGATTTCGCAATAGATATCTTTGCCAAAAATGGCGGAACTGAAATGTATTACTTTGTAATTCATTTTAAAATTACATTTCAAAATTACATTTTAAGTATAGGTTTATGCACTATCTTTATAAATTCTATTTTCAAGTCATGAGTCAGCGCCATGTAAGTGTGCCTATAAATATTTTTAAAAAATGATTTAATTGATATTGTTACAACCTAGGCGCCGACAAAAACACAAATCCACCTGCATATCCGAAACAAAGCACATTTATTACCCGTCGACATTTGAACTAATAATATTGAAATTCTAATATAGTCGTCTTCTTTTTTTGCTTATTGGCATACGGCCTATTATTGTATTGTAATCATTAGACAGGTGTTACGGATTTTATTTTAGTAAAAGCTTATTCTAGGAAATTCGGTCCACGTTGCCGTGCGGACATATTGCATTTGTGCAGTATAAAACAATGACCCGATGGAGGTGGGAGGCAGTCGAGCGAGAACCACGATTGAAGCGACACGTATGTACTACAATCGGGAATCTAATAAGTGACAGACTTTGCGCGTTCTACTGAAATAAAACCTGCATTACGTTTGTATTTGTTGTGTTCGGTTATATTTGTACCTGGGTTATACGTGGTTGTATAGTTCTAATAAACTCTATAATAATTCCAACGGCAGTTTAATTGGTGTCCCGAAACTCGTAACAACTTATTAAAATGTGATATAAAGATGTTTTATATTCCATAGGTAATTAAGATCTTAACTAACAACGATATCACGTCCAAATAAAGTTTAATTATCTATTACAAAAAAATATTGCATGTTCTTTATTGAGCCAAAATTTGGAGAGTAGCTTGGTTGGAGCAATGTAATTTTATTTACCATCCGATACAGTTCAGCTGGTGCCTTAGATTTATGAGCTACAATACAATAAATAGTCAACAATATTCTTGCAAAGCGCCCATTTAAAAACAATTAGGATTGGACTTAGTTAACAGTTTGTTTTGAATTGTTCTAATAATTGTTTTTAGCTTGAAGGTTTTGAAATATGTGTACATACAAACATCGAGCAATGTAAGGTTATTTGTTTTAAGAGATACATGTGAATATAAACTTGTTGACCTGTTCTAAATACACTATTAATTACCATGAAACAAAATTAGTTTTTTTTTGTATTTAAAACGGACTCATTGAATCAATTTTACTTGTATCCGTTCTATTCATACCTTGGATTCTAAACTTGTGAAGCTTATTCTAAATGCGATATATATTTAATATGTAAAACAGAATTTTGGGAGTTTTAACCTAAATACAATCTTTTGAGCAACGCATAATAAAGGAAGCTTCCAGAGCACTGGGAAGCTTTATTAGATAATAGCAGTGACATGCCTATGCGTAAGGTATTCAAATTTACTGTTATACTGAGATTATCCCTCTCTCCTCTTATTTGTGAACTATAAAATTGATATAATAAAATTTTAAAAAAAATATCTTTGAGATGCTTTAATGTATTTTTATTGCAAATGAATAGTTTAACAAGGTATATAGAAAAAGGAAAACTTTCAAGAAGATTGAAATTATTTCCAACATTATATTTGTATATCACAAGTATATCGAAATATAATAGCTTTTTCTAATAAACCATACCTACGTTGAAATTAAATTTATGAAAGACTCCGTAAATGGAGAAGTTTTGAGTGCGGATTTTTCGGCCCGGAAATAAATAGATATGGGTAAAGGACCTATATAGATTTTTTTTAGAGCACTCAGTCGTCATATCATGAAACTCTCAGATCTTGAAGTGGTCTAATTTTGTAATTTGATGTTTAATGATTTATTGAGACGGCATGAAAGTAATTTAGATTTCAAATAAATTAAAATGCCTGCACAGAAAACTATTTTTTTTGTTAGTCCGGCAGACTGGCAGATGCCCCTCCACCTGATGAAAAGTGGTTACCATCGCCTATGGACATTCGTAACACCAAAGGTGGTACAATGTGCTGTCGCTCTCTAAAGATTGTTGTGGCGGCGTGTAGACCACGGCTGGTAGCCCTCCAAACGGGTAAATACCCTACTAGCTGTCTGTGGGTTCGTTTGTCGCATCTTATCATTTATATTTTGTAATTTACAAAACATTTACGTGGTTAAAAATTTCAATGATAATAACGTCTTCGTATCAAACTTGTTTGAATTTGACCTTCAACTTAAAGTTTATAAGCATGAAAACAAAATTAATTGAAAGGTGACAAAAGGTCACTGAACAGAATAAAATAATTAAAATTCTTTTTTTTGCACAGAAGTTATTTTCTTTCCAATCATCCTTCATTAAATAATTCTATTTCGGTGTAACGCTTCTCATGCCTTTCATGAATTAGGCAAGACGTCTTCGCCTTGAAAAACTTGAATGGATTATTTGTTCACATTTCAAGGTTTTTGCTGTTAAACCTATCACCAAAAAGTGCATCATCTGTATATAGATTAATAAGTGAAACACAATTCAACACCATCTATCCTGATCTATCGATAGGCGTGACTCTATGTTAATATAATGATCTCAGTCCGGATGCGAGCCGTTGACCTTTGCGTGTCGAGTAGAATGCTTAACCACAGTATAGAGAATAATAGAGTAACTCTTCGATTTTAATGATTCCGGAAAAGCGCTTAAATATCGCTTAAGTATCTGTGGCGAGCACGTATACTGAATAACATTACTTGGACATGAAGTAAACCGATACTTATTATATTAATATTGATTACACGATGATATGCTTACAATCGCAAGGACAAATGGACCTACTTATGCAAAACAGAATCAATTCACAAACATGCCAAAATTGACTAAAGGATGCAGAAGGCTTTCAAAATGCACCTTCTATCGACTCGATAAGAATCATAACGATCTGACAACATTTACAGAATAAAACATTTTTATCACAAAGTAGCTAACCCACAAAACACCAAGAGTATAATAAACTAACAAGATCCATAAACCACGGTTATCCTATTTGAAATTATTTACATTAAAATTATACTTTATTATATATGGGACAAAATATAATATACAATATTCTAAATTTTCTATTCTTTTTTTCCAAAATATTGACACATTTTTTGTATGCAAAATTTTAATAAAAACGGCTTTTTCTCAAAACTGTTAGTATGTGGTTTGGTTTCATTTCGCATAAGTAAGTCCAAATATAGAGTGAAAAAAGCTTGGTAGAAATGTCAAACTATAAAAAGTAAATCAACTAAAGAGGTTGATTCCAACAGTATCGTCGACGCTGTCGCGGGAAGACATTCTCGTGTGTTATATTGATACAGTTGATCTATGACCATTTCATCTTTCTTTACTGGCTGATGCCTATATCTAACCATTCATTCACTTGCCTTAACATAGATTGAAATTTGTACTACTTGTACGTTTATGTCAATTTTTAACCGTAATATCGCGAAACAAACGATTAAGTAAGTGATTAAGTAAGATATAGTTAGAAATCGGCCACAAGTAACGCGTAATTCGAATATTAATCATTCATTAGTTTTTTATGCGTAAAAATGTTAAGGTCATATAAAATACAAACTTGCAAATAATTTGAACGCGTGTTTGGGTGCATAAGTGATTAATATTGCAATATTTAATATCTTCTGAAAACGTAGTAAATATAATGTGCGGTGTTTCAAAGCATTTAAACCTGTTAAAATATAGTTTAATTTGAATTTCTATTGTTTGCTAAACGATAGATACTATTTAATTGATAAGGATCTTCAATTAAAGACCCATATAAAATAATCTACACTGTTGCGAAGTCGGAATGTATACTTAGAGATTCATTAGATATCTCTCGAACAGAAAGATAGTTTAGACATAAACATTTAAATAGTTTTCCCAGTGGCAGGGCATTTGCCCGTCTGGATGGTTCCAATCCCCCTTCGAGTCCAGCAGCGTATTAGCAACGCTTCTAGTGTTGGTGTTGGTGTCTATATAGTACGTTAACCAATTTCCATCCATCAATAACCATTAAAAATGTGACGACTTTTTGTATCCTTCGCCACGACTCTCCAATTCCCACATGATTGCTGTGTAGACAGCGTAATGACGCTGTTCAATGGAGCTACTGGTTTTATTATTTTTATACTGTGTCCTGACTATAAGACATTGTGGAAAGTTTCACTAACAACATGAAGGGTCACCCGTCATTCGTCACACGCTTGACATGGAATAATGGAACTTTGTATTTCTAAACTTACTTACATAAAGCATGGATCCGCCAGTATCAAGTTTTTGCAGGACCAAACATTAATAATTTTCTTTTATCTTCTATCTGCTTCAATGTCACCTTATTTCGAAAGATTGAGTTTTAACCTGCCATACCTAAGCGAGAGTTGATTAAAAAGTCACATACAAACGTATGACATGTGTGGCCTTGTTCTGGTTTTTTCTTGGTATTTGCTTTACTGGTAGGTTGATGCAAATTATTTCGTGTAACCACTAGATGATCATACATATTTGTCGTCGACGTGGCATGAAAAGTTTCGCCAGTTTTCAAATTCTAACGTTTTCTTTGCGAGCACATGTTACCTTTTCAAACTAAGTCACAGAACAGACTGTTCCACAGAAAATAATGTTTAACAGTTTGACAATAAATTTTAAAATTACTTAAACCATAGTTGTTTGACATTCCATCTTATCTAAGAATATTATTTAGAGATATAAAACCTTTTTATTTGTTAGTTTATTATTATCAATATTTAGAGTAGTAGCGTAGTGATTATATCCTCTTTAGTTATTCTCAAGTGTCTGTCATTGTCAACATTGCATTTTTACCTTTCTATATTTTATAAACGTACATTTATTAAAATATTGACAGTACTGATTCTTATTTTGATACAAGCAAAAAGCTGACTTTAAGGTGACCAACCTTGTTATTCTGCGACTGTACATAACCATTATCACGCCTATCTGTTACAAGGCTAGACAAAGATATTGAATCTCCACTTGTTATCTTGGCACACCGCACCTCTTGTTTTATCTCCTTTCATTAATTTTATTAATCGTGGTTTGGATAATTATATTAATATTATATGGAACCAGAACATCGAGTATGTGTTGCAATGTTTAATGTTTATTTAAGAATTAACAAACCATTTGTACCTAGATCTCCAATCTAACCATGCTTGTTGTATGAACAATATACAACAGATACCTCTGCGTCCGATCCTAAACACATAAACCAGAGTAAATAACGAAAATTTCGTCTACTAAATCATCCCTATTTTGACTCAAACCCAGAAGCTCTGCATTCCACTAAACTAGGCGGGCGAACGCCTAAACCAATAATCCACAGAAGACATCCAACACTTGTATTTAAAAGCTAAGCTAAAATGTTTACCCGTTTATAATTTATTAAGTTGTTATCCTAGATTTCTTTAATCTCATTTCAGGTAATTTATCAACCAATCGCCAAACATGCGGATTCTATGCATGTAAGTATGATTTTGTATAATCTGATTAAATTTTACGACATAATCATGATAAAATTATCAAACACTTATCAATATAATATGAAATTGCCGTAGAATATAGTTTTAACAATCTGACAAATCTGTCAGTTTGAAGTTTGTGTCCTCCATGTAAACTTATAGTCGTTCTTTTTAGCAGCTGATGGCTGCGTAATATAAAGCTTTGCTGAAGAAATGATTAGTTTGGAAAGGTGATAAAGTTTGACGCGGGCTAATATGATATGCATCTCTTCTTTCGTTTAAATAACTAATACAATGTTAATTTATTATTTTTCTATTTCATGAGTTGATCAGACAGGCAGACAGCCCATCTGATGGAAAGCGGTTACCATCGCCTATTGACACTTGCAACACCAAAGTTGCTACAAATGCGCTTCTGCTCTCTTAAGAGAAATTGGAACCTGGCCACTAATGCCCGAACATATTGTTGGAAAATCGAATCTATTCGATATTTATGTTACAATGCACATCACTAATATGTGTCGACATCACTAGTTCTCTTGCAAAATGGCATCCTCTACTAAACTGTGTTCTCATAAAGTATTTAATTATTAAACATTCATAATTGAGTTAATTCTTTCATTGATCCACCAAGGATCTCAAAACATAACACATATCTCAAGGTTATTATGGTGGCCTACTACATTTATACTTTTTCTATAATCTGATATTAGACGGATTATAACCGAATTGAATCCATTTGATTGAAAGTCCTAGAACTGAAAGAACACGACGGTATTCAATGACATTGAATGATTGGAGCCCATTTGATGGAAAGCGGTTATCATCGCCTATAGATATTTGCAACATAAAAGTGCTACAAATGCTCTTCTGCGCTCTTAAGAGAAATTGGCACCTGGCCACTGATGCCCGAACATATCTCAAGGTTGTTATGGCGGCATACTCTAGGCCGTCCAGACTGGTAAAGGCCCTCCTACCAGGTTGTGAGTTATGTCGCCTCTTGCGACAGACTACCCATTGTATTATTTCTCCGTTCCTGCGCGGATAAAATTACTGTGATGATTACCAACATTTATACTTATTCTATAATGCTGATATCAGACGGATCAACCGGATTGAATCCGTTGGGTTGAAAGTCCCAGAAACTGAAAGAACACGACGGTATTCCAGGACATTGAATGGTTGAAGTTACAGTTTATGTGGATTACTTTGGTTGATTCATCCGAATTCAAAGACTGAAATGAACGGTTCATATTCCCTAATATTGGTTTAAGACTAAAGTTTAATAAATGTTTTTACATCGTTCAGACCTAATAATTACAGTTTAAAAATTAAATTGATCTCACAAAGATTTCATTCATTGAGTCTAGTGCCGTGTCTCCTATCGCGTCTACCACTGATAACGGTGTATCTACATGACATGAGCCCTCACCCACATGCGCGGCCGCAATTGATACTGTCTTTGCTGTATGGCGTACGTTCAATATCTCAGTTTATTATACGTATTTCCCCGCTACCTGACTACAAGATCTGAGAGCACACGTCTCTCTAAAACCCGTTTTGCAAATCCACTCCATTGCCATTATTGTTTGCTTTTTGTCGTTCAGATTAGTCATCTATTAAGACATCCTCAGGACTCGTAATGCGGCGGCCTCCGACAACATCCGCTCCTGCAGGCATAGCGAGCAGTGCGGCGAACACATATCAAGCAGGAAAACGTGCTATGTTTATATTATGTGCAGTTGCAAACTGATGTTGTGTTTTTGTATTACTGTTTATCAGTCTCGGATTGTGGGTCTGTGTTGATCGGTGCGAGTGGCGTGCATGTGTTTACGATGCGCTGTTTGAATGTGTGCCAGCTGTGTGTCGGTGTGGGTGTTCCTGTGTGCGCGCGGCGCGGCGGTCGTGGCGCGCGCTCGCAGAGTTGACTCGTCCACCGGCGCCCCAGTCCACTGCTGAGCGTCACGGGGTTGCCGCGCTCTCGCCGCGTAGAGCCCTCGCTCGCGATCCCAATAACTTTGTGCACTGGAAACTTTTCAAAGAGATTCCGGACATACCCGACGGTCGCGAGTTTTCGTTTCGTTATATCGAGTCGCGCTGTGATTTTACAACGTGCAAGCGAATATAGTTGCGTGTATATGCGAGTTGGTCGGTCTATTTTTGATTATTCTCTAAACGCTTCACCGCGAAGTTTTCGAAACGTAACCCGCCGGAGCCGGGTTAACGGCCGCAGCATATGCAGCACGGCTGCATTACCTCTCTTGTGTTTTTGTTGATGGATTTTTGTTATTTACCTCGACAGTTTTAACCGAGAAACGTTATCTGTAAGTATGACCCCGGTTGATTTACGATACTGGCTTAGCTGTCTCGCATTAATGTTCATTACTGTTAATTAATGAATTTGAATATAATTCTGCTACTATTTCTTTTGAAATCAGCTGTTCTAATGTTAGTTGTCTGATATGCACATTAAGTTGCACAATACATTTAGAAAAACAAATTAGAATTTATGGTATCGACGGGCGTACATGTGTCGAACGACAATATGTAGCTACGTGTATAATAATAATATGTGTGTACGCACACAAGCATAAATCATGACATAGGTACTTACCTACGTAGTGTGTATTTTGTTCTGCGCCTATACAAATAATATTATAATAAACATTTATTACGCGATCTTTTATGCGTAATTGTGGTGTTGTATTACATGTTCCGCATAATATCATTGTATGCTAGATTGTCTTAGAAATGATAGACCTCTAAACAAAGTGACTACTTAAATTAAATTTTCATATAAATACTAAGTACATAACTTTATTATTCTATAAACAGCTGTAAGTATATAGTAGCGTACAAGAGTAAATACATAATAACAATATTCAAACTAATCAGTATTTTGATTTTTAATTTTTTCTATACTGGGCACACTTAGCAACCATGTTATATAAACAAAGAACGTATCGACTTACATATTATACGACCTCAGAAGTCAGATAAAACCGCATAACTACCACATGTGAGTATAAAAGGTCAACCGCGCTACAAAAAGGCATAGTAGACCTAGCTACATGGAATACAAAAGTGTATTTTTGAAAGGGCCACCTTCAATTAAATGATGTGCACAATGCACTGTATTTTGTACTCTCACAATTGTTCTATTGCATTAGAGTACGGTGTATTCCTTCCACTAGGTACCTATTGTTATAATCAACCAGCTGCATAAGAAATGGCGTAAACCTACGATTACTTGGCTTTCTTCCTGGGTATTTACAAGGTTGTATGTTTTATTTTCATTTACCTATCCTTTGTAGGGTTTTGTACACATATTAACAAAAACAGAACCACTATAAAGCCATGTCCATGTCAGCCTATGTGCCTAGTATATATTGTTTATCCTTAAAAGATCATTCAGATCTTCAGATCAGACAACACAAACACACGATTGACAACCTAAACCCCAAGACACAGGTGCAAACTTAGTTTGGGGGATAGGGAAATGTCATTGTCAATTTATATACCTACACTAGCTGTCCCGGCAGACGTCGTCCTGCCCGGTAAAACTAGGGTTTGATCGTAGAGGGTTGAAAATCTAGGGTTGTATGTATTTTTGTATGTTGTATCATAAAAAAATAGAAATTAAAAATTTTGTCTAAAAAATTAATAAATAAAATTAGGGGTGGACTACCCCTAACATTTAGGGGGATGAAAAATAGATGTTGGCCGATTCTCATAGATACCGGATAAGCACAAAAAATTTCATCAAAATCGGTCAAGCCGTTTCGGAGGAGTATGGCAACGAAAACTGTGACACGAGAATTTTATATATTAGATAATATGTGTAAATTAATTTTAAAATGTTTATATCACTGTATGGGCCCTGGCTTTTTACAATAAGGTACTACTGTTATTTTTGCAAACCACGGCATTATTTAATGATGTTTAAATGTGCTAGTTTTTAGATATTAAAGTAGAAATTAATGAATTACCTGAATGGATCATATAAACACAATTTAATGACATTTTTATTCAATCATGTGTCAAGTAGAAAAGAACACGATTTATCTACGTCACAGTAATTTTCTTTAAAAGTTACTTAGGTCTTTATGGGTGTTATTTGGTTATTCGTTTTCAAACCCAAGAAGAGTGCCCTGGAACTTTTAACCTTTGAACTATGAAGTGAAAAGTTCTGGAAAATCAAGATTAATGAAATACTTTTAACGACTCGTATATTCTACATAAATGACTATATAATCTGTTCATTTAAGTGTTGCGTAGACATTTTATCAAAAACTGAATTCTTATAAAATCACCATATTCGTTGGTCTATTGTCCATTTGCCAAATTCTAGTTATATATTGATGAAATTTAGTACAAATATGTAATTTATGTGCCGCTATATAATGCTGTAGTGAAATCGGAAAATTTCGGGGACGGCAATATAAATATAATGTAATCATAATACATACATATTGTCACGCCTGTCTTTCATAGTGGTAGGCAAAGACGATGGATTCAATTTGCTACGATTTTGACATTCATAATAGAATAATGGATGGTAAAATGAACAGTACTAAGAAGCCAAAATTATTCACTTTCGAAAATAAAAGTTAAACAGTTAAGTTGCGCTTAAACCATTTAACAACCTTTCCACTTATTTTTAACAACAAGGAGTGTTTTAATTGTTTATCACAACTAAATATTACGACATAAAGTTAACACGAGCAATCGGTAAGTTATCGCATATTGTATGACGTTTTGCACGGCATATAAACACATGGCAACTAAACCAGGAATCGCAAACTTTCTTAGCTACACGTGCCAATATTTTGCATTAAAACTTCGTCCTAACATGTTTATAAACCAGCCATACTCGTATTTCTGCCTTAAAGCAAATGGTCATTCATATTTTTCCTGTTGTTTTTTGCCATAACCAAATCTTGTTTTATTTAAACATTTTTGTATGAAATCGTAAAGTCTTATAGTCTACGTTACTTTACTTATATAAAACAATTCAAATAACATAAAATATAAATAAATATTATGCAAGTCCCAGCATAATTTTGTTGAATAAACCTTTTTTAAGCTGTTGTCCTAATGGATGAAAACAACCTTTTAATAATTTCTTTTATTAAATATTTTTCGGGAAGCCACAAAAAATTACGGACCGATCTTTCTACTATCATTCATCATTAAAACCTGACTGAATTCAAAAGTGAAACAATTAACTGTGTTATTCACGCAACAGTCATTTTTAATTTTACTATGTAGTACTTTATTTATGAATAACTTTTATCTGGTCATTGAAAAGTCTTATTTTGCTACTACTAATCAAAATAGAAATAATTAACCGATGACATCACCGCAGGTAAAAAATCTGATTGATTTGAATTTTAAGACACAGTACTGGTTATGCGAACCAATTGACTAAGAACTGAGGATTTCGAAGCAAAACATATCTATATGTAATTAGGCATTGTAGTAATAATAAATAAAAGCCTTTATTCTACCGTTATATAACAAACATTCATAAATTTTTACATTATTTTTATTTTTACTTTTTAAAATATGTCAAACTGATAAAATCAACACAATCTATGTCCTGTTACTAAAAAAATAAAAATAAATAATACACTATTGTTCATCTACGGAAGTCGCCTCAGCGGCGTAGGCCTCCCCCAATTTTCTCCATTCATCCCTATTTCTTGCTAGTCTTGTCCAATGTGGGCCGCATCTTGCCTTAAATATGTCTGTCTTCCCATCTTTTATTTGTTCTCTCTCTTTTCCTCTTAGCGTCTCTAGGTATCTATTAGTAGGTAGTAATAGCCAGGCTTAATAATTGGCTGTAAGAAAGGTGGCAGCCCTGTATGAACCCAAACACTTCCATTCTAACGCTCACTGTTTAGCGTTTTATCAATCGCGTACAACATAAGTTGTGTAATACAGCATACTAACACATATAAACAGTGGTTATAGTTTATGTGTGTAAGTCATGATTGGATGGACCCTGCCTCCCTTTAAGGTCATTCGAGTCAAATAATATTGCGTGTTGATTTTTTTTTGTATAAATGAATTGAATTATGTTCGGAATGATGAGGGTCGTTAATTTGGATGCTGGACAAATAGAGAACCAAGCACGTGTAAGATATCGTATTAAGTACTAGCCGTGTCCACGACTTCATTCGTGCACAATTACATATTATATTCATAAAATATTTTATTTATTTTATTGTGAAGTACGGCTCACAAGATGGAAAACAGTTACCGTCGCCTATGGATATTTGCGACACCAGAGGTTATTTATTACCAATGCATTACTGGTCTCGAAGAAATTTTAAAATACCCTTTTTGAAAAAATCCCAAAATACCTGGGAAAACCTCATAGAGAGAGCTCATTCCATATCTGAAGGCGCCCTAGACCGTTGCGTCTTTTGAATCTTGCATGATGTCGTGGAAAAAAATACTTTGACAAATAAAATGTCGTTTGAAAACTGTTAAGCCATTTCGAGCCTATTCTAGAAAAACTTTTAGACAGACTTTAATAACTGTTAATTATGATGGACATACAAACTTTTTGTATGTGTCAAATTTGAATTAAATATTTTGGAATGCGTAACTGTCTCTTTGAGTTGTTTGTGCCAATGATGTTACACTTGAAAATATATCTTGTAGCAACGAAAACCTTTCATATTTATTAATCACGTCCACTTACTCTTACTCACGTCTTAGCCCTCCACAATTTATGTTGAGATATCATAATTTTATGTAAATGGCAATTTTTAGTTAAGTTTTCCATTTATTTGTTTAATTTCTGATAGCAAACTAGGCTACTTGCTACAGGGACGGGGGTGCCAGCCCAAGAACTATGCAGAATAGGTACCGCAGAAGTGCGACTGTTCGTTGTCTTCATCATTTTGAAATTTTCTAATTGGATCTTGTTTAAAGAAATTTACATTGGAGTCTGTATTTTTTATTATTAACTCTACTACTTGATTTTTTTAAATTTGATTCAAGCGCAACTTAGCTCAGTTTGGTTTTGCTTCTGTATGTACTATTATTATTTTACTTTAAATGTCTGAAATATGACTAGGACTGTATGTTATGTGATAATCCTCTAGGTATGTAGTAACAATAGCGACATCTAATGAATTGCAAAAATAAAAACTAGTAAAAAAAATCGTGAGTAAAATGTCAGTATTCTCTAAATGAGGAAAAATATGAGTCAAAACTTTTCGGTCATGAGACGGATTGTTTCAGTCAAGAAATTTCCTACTCGTAGTTCATGCATTTTTTATTATTTACAGAAAAAAAATCTATATCCAATAAGTGTCCTTTCATTCCTTTTTTTGTGTAACAATTTCATTGTAAATAGTAGATGTCAGTGTGCCTAAATTTGATTTCTCAGCAGAGAATTACCTTGTCAATAGGGATTAATCAACTTGGGAAGGCTTTCAATCACGCGTATTATTCAAGGTTCTTTCTATTTTTGGATGCTTTTTGCTCTGATTTTTTTTATCCATGGAAGTAATAAGCGAAAATAAATGTAGAACAATCTTGTTTAGGGTTATGTAACAAACTAACAAAAACGAATTCCCTTTTAGTTTATATTGTGTATGCTTGTCTGTCTGTGTGTCTTACCTAACCTTTTTCTCAAAGTATATTGAAGAAGACTTCTTAAAAAATGTAGGTACATAATTGATAAATACAAGGAAGAAAAGTAAATGTATATTTAGATTTACTTTCTTCATGGGATTAATTAATGAATACTGAGTATCTTAATAAGCCTAAATACTGAAAGAATATTGTTTTTATATAGATACGATCTGAAAGAAAGAGGTCTTCTGTTTGCGGCTGTACAATGATGTAGTGAAATCATAAAAATGTAAAAGCTAAGAATATCAACTGAGGTTTAGTATGTTACTAAGGGATGATAAAATGTTTCAGTATAGGTAGGCATTTAGGACTTTATATGTAGTAAGCCAGATGTTGAAATACTACGTTCTTTAGTATATTTTTTAATTCAGGTGGACATGGACATTCAAGTCATAAAGATTGTGATTACGTCTTAGTAAAAGTTAGCTTGTGAACTATAATATGGGAAATACTAAACGAACAAATTAAAGTTGATCGAAAGTTTGTTTGAACGAAATCCGTTGAGATTTTTATGTGATAAATAAATAATGAAAACAGTGGCCGTTGGTGACTTTTACAGAACTTTTCGTCGTTCAAGAACTATGAATTCTGAACTCCGAAAGAGATGTATGGTATATTATAAGGGATGGTGGATGCGACGAGTGTCTAGCGAAGTACCACTTATTGTAATCACACCGCTAGAAAAGGTTGCTGAAATAGCTGATACTATCGTTGAAGCACATTCTCTCTCTTGTTCTGCCTTCGTCGGCACACACTGTTTCCTATTCTTCATCAGAACTCGAGGTTTTATAGAGGCAGCTAGATGTAAACGCTAACTCAATAATTTAAGAGATTTATATGACACTTGCGCTCTAACTCACGGTCCTACTTTAATAACTTGCTCTTTTAATTGCGTGTATTTTTTGCCATTATTAAAGCTACTCGGGCATAAAATCGAAGATAAGAATAGGCGTAGGCGTGACGTTAATCCACAGTGTCGTTTAAATGTTTTAATTGACAAATTGGTCTGGTCCCACTTTAATTGATTCGACGATTAAGTTTTATTACTCCGAACATCAGTAAATATTGATACGAAGATATTCGCGTGCCATCGCAAATGTGTGTTTTGCGGTTCCGCTAGTATTCCCTAAGCGTTTTTTGATGACATCATTGCGTTTTTGGGTGATTTTGTTATGTCTATCTATTTCAATTTAATATTTGTTTATGAATTTGAAGGGCGTAGCAATTTATTTCTAATAATTAAACCCAAATTAGTCTTTTATTACCTAATTTTTGTATATATTTTTAATCTAGGTTTATTTGCCACTAATTTACTCATTAGTGAGTATGAATTATAGATATGTTTTCGGATTTCCTGCCGAAGTTTTTCCAAAGTCATTTCATATAATAATATAACAGACCAGAGAATAGTGTGTCTTTAAATAATATTCTTTAAATAATGTGTCATTTATATTGTTCATTATGCCCATACAAGATGAATCAACCAAGTTTATTTAATTTAGTTGAAAAGTATGAAGCTGACGGTACTCAAAGTTATTCAATGACATTGAATTATTCAAGTTTATGTTTTATGTGGCACACTTGGGTTGATTCATCCAAATTGACGACAAATATGATCCGTCTGATATCGGCTTTATCAATATTGGTAAAGTTTAATGATAATTGGTATTTTGCGTGCGGTTATTCTGTCCTTGACTTTATTTAAACCAATTAGGTTTGCCATTCTTCCTGTTGTTTGATTACCGTCCCTATTGTTTCCGTCTAGAACATTAATGACGTATAAAGGAAGATAAACTAGTGAACATATTGGTGGTAACTACTAATGGGCAACTAATGATAGAAGTTTTGAAACTTCTCGATATCACTCCAATCATCTAAGACAGAATTACTCCTGTAATATAGGGCGTCGTCTGCGTAGGGCTGCGTCGATAGGGCAGTAGTCCTCTATTGCTCTATCGACGCAACGGCCTTGTAGTCTGCGAGAGAATTGCTTTCCAACTTCACTTTGAAATATAATAATTTGAAACTTTCCATTTAGCGTGAGCATGTGTTGTCAGCGATTTTTCTTTTTAATAACTGATACAAGCGGAATGATAATGATAGTCGCCGTTAGAACACGAGTCACGCAAGCTCCGAGTGCAATTGACATTTCTTGAGCAAATTTTCTACGAAGAAAAAATTGTTTCGTTGTTCGTAAAAATTCGCCTATCGAGCAAATTGCGTTTTACTTGTAGACATACTAACGTACATTTACTTGTTGTACTGGATACATAAAAAACTGAAGACAAGGAAAAGATTATATTATTAAATATCAGTCTTATATTTGAGTAAAAAAGAGCATTCTTAGGTACAGAGCGTATGCGAACTAAAAGTTTCTTTTAGAATATTAATACATTTGGTCTGTGTAATATCCGAATAGTGAGTTTTTAATGTTTCTTTGTTCAATATTTACACCTTTAGCAATGAATTGATTTTAATAATGTTTTAAATAATTGTGTACTATGTTAGTATTTGATTTTAGAAGCATGCCCTTCTTAGGTAAGACGTGTAGCTTAATGATTAAAGCACTTGTGTCCCAACCTCAAATGACGTGGTTTCAGAGCTTGGCTAGAAAACATACATTCGGCTGGTTTCTAATCTGATGTGCAGATTGTTACAATTACCACGTACTGCGGTGAAGGTACAGGAGATATCAGACCCGCTGAGCCATCTTTGACAAGCCTGTAATAAGTACATGCATACATACATAACTTCACGCCAGGTCCCTTGCGGGGTAGGCACGAACAGTGCAATTTAGGCTTATTCTTACAAACCTCACTTGCTTCTTTGACATTCACAGCTCTTGTCATGCACGCTCGTCTATTCTTAAGGCTCCTGACATCACCTTCTGCTAGTACATGATCAATTTGATCATGGAAGGTGTGTCGTGGCCTTCCGCGACTTCTGCACCCATCCACTTTTGCATTGTGTATCTGTTTAGTCTATTCTTCCATCATTCATTCTTTCCACATGCCCGAACCACCGTATAAGTACTATTGATTATGCTAAGAAATCGGAAGACTTGAGCCTAACAGTGGGCTATTTAGGGGCTGTTTTTATTATTATATGTACATAATATGTATTATTTTAAATAACCTGATTGAACATCAAAAATTAATATTTATAAAGTATGTTTTTAGGTTAAGTCAATCATCACTGACTGTGAACTGTGTATAAGAAACATGTTGCCCACGTGTATGTTATACACAGTTCTGGGAAAGGAGATGTTGCCGGTGTATGTTGAAGTGTCGAGAATATCGATATTAATCTTAATACCTTTGTGACTACAACAGTATCAGTTTCTACAGGCTTTATTAATTATAATTACAGGCGAAATCTCTCGACTCACATCGTAGTTCTAAAATATTATTATTTGTTGATTATATTATATTATATATATATTATATTTACATATTTGAGAAATTGATTACAATAGTCTAGTAAATAGCAAAATTTCAATATCAACATATTACCAAACCTCGCTGGCTCCTAGAGTTTGTGTGAGTGTAGTACTGTAGTGTTATGAATTTATAATTCTAATAAGTCATTTAAATAGCTTGAGCCACCTTAAAAAGCCACTTTAGAATTTTCATAAAATGCTGACGAACTAACTTCGTAACAGTATTAAAATATTTTGTATCAAATTAAAACACCATAATGGGTTATTTCTTTAGAAATGTAACACATGACAACATTATGCTTGTCAATTTCATATCAACTTTTTTTTCTTAAATATAGTGACGTGCCGTAGATATTGATGTATGTAAGTTTTAACATATCGTAATTAATATTTTCTTAAGTTTTTGTGACTTTTATACAGTTAGGGCCTTACTTATAATAATCTCGTTAAGAAAGTATTAGCCATCTGATAAATAACAGACTCTTAGGCCCAAATCAATGGCTGTTTCAAATAAAACTTGCCATTTTGCCTTTTAGCAATCGCTTAAACTACCTCTCGATGTTGGTTATTTGTGACAGTTATTTATGAGTTACTTTACCACCACCTCTTATCCTTAAGAGGAGTTTATGGGTAAGATTTTCGGTAATCAGTTACTGAGCAGTTTCTTAAAATTTAACAAACGATTATAAGTAAGGCCAAATATAACTACGTTTTAACGGTTTTAAGCGCGGTCATTTACTTGATTTTGGTTATTCCGACGTTTCGCCTATTTTCAGTGGCCGTGATCACGTGCAATACATGGATGAAATTCAGTACATAAGTGATTAGGTATCAATAAAACACTTAAATTCCATTCAGATTATTATTTATTTCTTCAAATCAAATATGTGGCGTGGCGCCTTTATTTTACAAATATTTATTGTATGAGTTACCAATAGTACGTACCTCAAGGACTAAATCAATCACAAATATTTGTGATGATAGCTTTTAAAACATGAACATAAAAATTATACAAGTATAAATAAATATTATTTGATTCAATTTTTACAATAAGAAAAATTAACATTTTAATAAGAATGTGCCGTCTGTGCGTATGTCACAAATATTTGTGATGATATGCTTTTTAAAATCATGAAACATAAATTAAATTTTATACAAAGTTATAAGATAAATATTATTTGATTCAATTTTTACAATAAGAAAAATTAACATTTTAATAAGAATGTGCCGTCTGTGCGTATGTCACAAATATTTGTGATGATATGCTTTTTAAAATCATGAAACATAAATTAAATTTATACAAAGTTATAAGATAAATATTATTGATTCAATTTTACAATAAGAAAATTAACATTTTAATAAGAATGTGCCGTCTGTGCGTATGTCACAAATATTGTGATGATATGCTTTTAAAATCATGAAACATAAATTAAATTTATACAAAGTTATAAGATAAATATTATTGATTCAATTTTACAATAAGAAAAATTAACATTTTAATAAGAATGTGCCGCCGTATGTCAAATATTGTGATGATAGCTTTTAAAACATGAAACATAAATTAAATTTATACAAAGTTATAAGATAAATATTATTATTCAATTTTAAATAAGAAAAATTAAATTTTAATAAGAATGTGCCGTCTGTGCGTATGTAGCTGAACTTGTTTTGTGTGGTTTTCAGTTTAGTTAGTATATTGAGTTGTAACTTCGCACATTTTCATAACATTAACTACCTGTATTTTATTAGAAATCCATTGATAAATTTCTAATTATCATCTTCTCAATCTTATATCTCATCCCCGTTATTCCATGACCTCTATCCCATCCTAGAGGTTGGCATCGCGTAGGCTTGTCCCCTGGTATTGCTAACGTATATAGGTGACCATCTGCCTGTTTGCCTGCTTTACAATTAGAAACCGTTTTTTAGTATTAAGTAGCTAAATGACACTTTTATGCGTGATGAGTTCGCAGGCACTCTAGTAAAAAATAATACGTTAACTTCTGTATCGTCTAGTCTGTTATCTCATCCATGGCGTATATCTGGCGCCTATTAATTGCTTCACACTAATAGTTATTATCAGTTTGTGTGCGGTGCCCCGCCCTCTAGCCAACAACTAAGATACGCAGTAATGCTTTTATTTACTATATACGACAACACTTGCTATGTTTTCCCTAGCTATACTTGTGACGGTCACGCGGACCGCGTCACGTGTATCAACAATAGGTAATTTTTGGCACGTTAAATAATGTTAGTTTTTAAAAACTTGTTGTGTTTACTTGGAAATAGTCTTCATAAAGAATCGATGTCATCAGTACCCATAGTTGTTAGAGATGTTTATGCACCTGTAACATCATTCATTCCCACTTACTCACCTCACGCGATCACCTCATTCACTCACGTCACTCACGTCACTCGCTCATATCACTTAACCACCTCACTCATCTCACTCACTCACCTAATTCAATCACTCAACTGACTCACTCACCTCACTTAACCACCGCACTCACTCATCTCACTCACTCTCTCACGCAATCATTTGGACTGACTACCCATTTATCGAAAAAAAGTAAAACAGCGGCAGCGGTCATCAAGCTTCGGGATAAAAATTGCTCCTGTTCAGAGATATAAAAGCTGTCTTTATTCAGAATTAGTTTTGCATTTTATGAGATGCGCAGTCATAGATAGAAAACTGGTTCTGAACAGTTTCCCGGTATGTGTGTTTACATTTAATATTTACTTTTCAAAACAAACTTATGTAATCGCTAAACTACTCTTGTACTCATGACCTCTTTATCAATTTTTAGTCTAAGTCCATTGAAATGTTACTTTTCTATATTGAAGATAAATAATTCGACTTTATACGTTTACGTAATTTCTAGAATAAATACTCGTAGTACGTCGAATTAAATAAACTGTCTAATATGAAACTACGTTTCGATTATAGGACGCCTCCACTGATTGTTTTGCGGTTTCCAAGCCAACATTTTAAAGTAACACATTAAATGTAGCGTTACTTCCCAGTCACGTAAGTCCTCAAAAGCCAAAGTCAATTATCATAAAACCGTACATTTTTTATTGTTTATGTGGAGTCTGTTGAGGAAACCAAGATTAAGCATCACTAAGGCATTACTTAGCGAGACGTGCCATTAATTCTTTAACGGGTGAATAACCTTTGGTGGTCTCGAAGACGTCTTGTCTGGAATAGTAATTATTATTGTTGCTTTGAAAACTACTATGCTCCAGTGTTTTGAGTCAACGACCATATAAATTATAACACTTTAAGGAAGTCTTGGATCATTTATGTTGGATACCTTTGTTACCAATATATAAAAATACCGAATCGGTTTCAATCTAAGACAGTAAAGGTTGCTAGAAATATATATATTCGTACGGTATATTTCTTGCAAAAGAGGTTGTATCTATTTCAACTTCTTAAATATTACATAGCTCTTGAAAAATTATAAGATTTCAGTTTGACTTCACTAGATAATAACAATATCAGGCGATTAAAATCTTACTGTTTGGCGTTTACCTTCAAATATTAGGGGAATAGAAGGAAACCTCTTCATTCGGCACATGGTAGAGAAAAATAATTCGCACATTAGACTACAAGTGGCTCTGTTTGAGCGTGTGAGAGCACGGGGATGTAAGGACATGTAAAATAATTATACCAGAAAATACGGATATTTAAAAGTCAAACGATTCAACTTTTTTGAATTCGAAGGCTCTGACCCTCGCTAGCCGCTATCGCTGTAGCTAATGTAGGCACGGGCACTGGTACTATAAAAAAAACAATTGGGTGCGAGTTCAAGCGCGATTACCACTACATTACCTTTTTTTGTTTAATTTTCATTAATATTTCTTTTATTGCTTAATCACAGCAGACAGGCTAACTAACGGTCCAATTGTGATGGAAAGTGGTTACCGTCGCTTATGGACATTAGGAATACCAGCGGTATTCCCTATGTGTTGCCGGCCACGAAGGAGAAACTATAATAATGAGTAGAACAATTCAAAAGCTTAGAAAGTATGAATATTATAGTTAAGCATTATAATTGGATCGACTTAGAATGTTATAAATACTTGGAAAATAATTCTATATTTTTTTGTTCAGAATACAGATCGCTTCGCGAATTTGCTCTATTTTTATACCTTTGATGGGATTAGCTATTCTTGTTACTTGATAATATTGATAAAATTCATAAATTATTCATTGAAGTATATTTTTAACAGCGTAGCTTAATGGAATTATCATAATACTTTTAGTATCAAAAGTAAATTGTTTAAAACAACATTTTCCTGTTAATACATTCGCTTGATCGGATACTTGCTTCAGTACAATCTGATTAGTAAAAATAAAATTATACATTTTACGTCTAATCTCAGTCTGTGTTCACTTTTGCTTTTGTACACTTTATAGTAATGTATAATGATATTTTCATTCCGAATAATGTATAGTTCCCTTGGAATACCGACCTGAACTTTACGTGAACAAAGACACATGGAAAGCTGTAGTAATTAAATGAAACGAACATTAAAATAAATAATCATTATCAAAACTGGCAGCGCATTCATTTCAATACAATAAGCTTATTCTCTCTTTTTTATATTATTGCAAAATTATCAAATATCACCTGATATTTACAAAGCACCTTTGATCACTCGCATAACTATTAAGACTTATAAAAATAGACGATATGTTGACAAAGATGTGCTACATCTTACCTCACATCTTATATTTGGATGCCATTCGTTTTTCAACTTGTCCGTTTGTTTTTCCATTTGTCTGTTTTCATAGAAAGCATCATGCAACTATCATATTTATTGCTACTGAAGCATTTCAATAAGATATTATGAGTTTTATGAGGTTGTGATATAGTTTATTCGCCACAGGTAAAGCGTTGGTGACGATATCTGGTGTTGTGAATCCAAAAGCGACCCCAAGGGCGACAGGCACTATTTTCCATGTGTCATGCCATCAACTTATACAGCTTCGACCAAGAATAAGTAGTAAATCTTCTCTTGTGATTTCTTCCTCACAATTTATGTGTCGTAATTTTAGAATATTATAAATAAAACTAGCTGTTCCGGCAGACGTCGTCCTGCCCGGTAAAAAATAGGGGTTGATCGTAGAGGGTTGAAAATCTAGGGTTGTATGTATTTTTATATGTTGTATCATAAAAAAATAGAAATTAAAAATGTTGTCTAAAAAATAAATTTAGGGGTGGACTACCCCTAACATTTAGGGGGATGAAAAATAGATGTTGGCCGATTCTCATAGATACCGGATAAGCACAAAAAATTTCATCAAAATCGGTCAAGCCGTTTCGGAGGAGTATAGCAACGAAAACTGTGACACGAGAATTTTATATATTAGATATATTGTAAACGTATCCATAATACATATAGGGATATAATGTACGTATTTTCTTATCGCCTGTTTCATAAAAGTGTGTTCCGATAGCAGTTTAACATATTACCATAAACTTTTTACTACCTACGACTGCAGTTGATAATATTTTTAATTTATTACAGAGCTATTATTATTATAGCTTATAATATCTCATATTGGTTACCATAGTCTTTTCTTGCCAACACAATATTATGAATTAATTTAAATCGTATTGGTTGAATAATAAAGCCTGTAATAAAGTTAAGAACAACACACAATAGTTACGTCAAACACAGAAATTATTCATGAAATTGTTAAAGCAAACTATTATAGTTCACGCGAGAAATAGGAACATAGTTTTAATATTGAAGTTTATGTGTTTAATCAATAGTTAGAAATTAATAATCCTTTTTATTGTATCGTATTTAAAAGATAAAATATAGTGGTAGTAAGTACCTACTTCTTTACTAAGTAACATTTATGTTTTATGTACTCACATATTTATACAACTATTGTCGGGTAGATTCAAATTTCAAATGATTGCAAAGCATCATTAGTTAACACCAGGGTATGAAAGTGGTCCACTGGGATTTTGTGTTATTACAATAAATTGGCAAAATTAAAGATTTCGTAAAAGTGACCACGAGTCCACAATCTTTTATCGTTTTCCTACATAACCCTCTAAAACAAGCATTTAATTTATATACCAATATTATTTTTGAAAACCCGTTGATTGATATTTCCATACACATTGAAAAAATCTTTACATTTCTCACATAGGTACTTAGATGAGATCACCTAATTTATTTATTCTTTTTCGGATTTTCCCTACATTATTTTATATAACAATATGCAGAATGGATATTCCTCTCCGGATTCTGAGAAAAAATATTGAGATATATGTAGATAGATAGAAGGTCATGACGATTCTACGTGCTTCTACGTTGTTGTCAAAATGACCACGAAACTGTATAATGTTTTATCGCTTTACCGTCAGTGTAAAAAGTAATTATATACGGTATCGCAACGTGTGACTTTGATAACAATTTGAGGAAAAGTATTTTATACTACACTAAGAAATAAATTAATTTTAATCATTCGCTTGACGAGTAATGATTTTAATCTCAGAATAAGAAATACACCAGTAAATCCGACGTTGTATTCATTCAGTACTCGAAGATCAATTTATTCTTCTTACAATATGTATATTATATAAAATAATTTTTTTAAACGAGACTAAACTGCGCATTTCATTAGAGCTATCGTATCCCTCTTTATCGTTTTATATATTTCTAATGATTTAGGGCAGGCCCAGTATATTCTTTTTCACTTTTCTATTCTGGTTTACCTTTCTCCGTAGCAACCAACCTAAACCTATATATACAATCTGTCTATCTGCTTTTTGGCCTATCTCCTTATTATATTCGTTAATCTTATAGTCTTTGTGTTTGGTTATTAAAGTGAAACTTCTATATAGACGGGGTCTTACGATTTTTCGCTCACGAAAAAGCGTCATGGCCTTGTGTTCTAATACTTATATTTTTAAACTCGTGATATCTTTCGAATGGAATGTCAGAATTGAATAATTCAAAAAGTTATATGAAGGTATTGAAGCAGTCTTTTCTTTAGTATATCCTTACTATTTACTATATTTAAGGGAATGGGCGGGTGTTTATTTATTTTATTTTCCTTTCTTCTTTTCTTTTCCATAATACTAAATATTTGTCACATGTATTCTTTTAAAACTAACTTTCTTATTAGTCTCCTTATGTCATTATAGTCATTTCCGTTGAGTGGAGACAATTTTGGTTTATAGCATTAGCGGCCCAAGAATCGGACCCGTATAACATGGCCGGGCTTATTGCTGATTCTCGAATAACCTATCCATAAAGTGTTACAAAAGATGAACGACTATTGTCTCTGAATCATAAATGGGCCATTAAACGTCCTTTAAACTATAAGCCGTGCCTTTTTAACCACATACGCTATTCCACACACGGACCACACGTGCGCCCACATCTCATTAATGCAATCGATACGCCCTCACTAAAAAACATAATGTTACTTACTTTATAGCACTACTTTATTGCCGTATAAACCGGCTGAATTCAGATGCTTTATCTCACTAGCTACAGCTATGCTGGAAACAGGCTGTTTACAAGTTCGTAGTCTAGCGATTATCAATAATTGCGTTGCATAAATATGTTGTTCTTCGTATCGTGTAACTTATTTTATGAAACCTGCTCTATTTACTTCATAAGACAAAACCACAAAACTTATTTAGTATTATAATATTCTTGCCAAGACAGTTATATTTTTGAAAAAAAAAATACAATACCGTTGTGGAGTCTCTAAATTGAAAATGTGCACTGAAGTACCATATTAAGAACAATTTGGCAATATTGCCCAGCTGACTCGGCCGAGTCTGTAGAAGATAGCTGTATAAATATTAAGGCATATTATCAATGCACTAGTAGCGAAGAAGGTTAATATATCCTATAATTTTAAAATTTTACCTAGAGCATGCTAAATGGATTTGTTCGCGCAAACTTTAAATTATAACATTTATCAGGATTAAAATATTTTATTGATATATATATATAATTTAACCTTGTGTTGCATTCCAATTTTAATTTGAATCAATCTTAAACATAATTCAAAGTTTTTAATTTTAGGAACAAGCAATAAGGTAAAAAATAGACTGTACGACAATGTTGATCTTCAGTAAATTTCAGTTCATATTGTTGCCCAATGGGAGTCGTGCGAGGGCACGACCTATGCTGTGACGTCACCATTCGGATGAATGAACATCCCCAACTCCCAATAACACCTATTTACCACCAAAACGGTCAGTTTTATACTAGCTATGAGCTATATCTCACCCCAAGCATCTGCCGGTCAGTGTCTGGTTTAGTATTTTATATTGTGACTAGACCCTGTTAATCATTTTACAAATGAAACGAGTATTTGGAAGAACTCTATACAGCGACGACTTGAAGGTTGTTCACATCGGTATTTTTGTTAAGATACAGTTGAAAAAGATAATGCTACATGAATAATATAATACAATGTTAAATGGCTTTTCTGTTTTTTGACATGTTCATATAACTAGATGTTCATATAACTAGAATAGAGTATAAAATACACTTTATTAGATAGGTCTTAAAATGATAACAATACTTGTACATAGAGTTTCTTCCATATACGAGTCCTTAATACATTCTTGTGGAAATTCCGGACGTATCGTGAGCCGCCAAAACAATCAGGAGAGGGTTATGTGCATACCGAAACGAAATCCCTTGTTGGCCGGAATAAGTTGATATCTCGATATACATTTATTTAAAGATAAGTCTAATATTACAAAACCTAAAACAAGTTTATTTCTTATAATTTTTGATACATTGTATAATGGTACCTTTAATGGTTACTTTAAAGTTAGAAGATAGTAATTATAAAAATAACTTGATTTTTCTAATATCCTAAGCATCAAAATTGTGATTCTGAAAGTCGTTTGAAATAATGCGTCGTACTTTTACAAGAAGATAATCAACTAAGACTCTCACTAATTGAAGACAAGTCTTTGTTTTCGGCCATACAACATCGCTAAAACAGTGAATCCTGCTTAGTACCAAGTTGCAACACGTTCTAGGGTCTTGGTCAAGTTCCATATTTGGTTAGCGGTGAGTCACCGAGTACCTGTGTGCTGTATACACACAAGGAGCGAACCCGAGCTAACTGTTGCCACACCGAGGCCGTGTTAGGCTCGGCACAATTTACAGATTGTGGTTGTATAAACTGTTTTTAAATAGCAAGTTGGTTTAAATAAATTCTGCACCACATAGATGGTGGGATAGTGGCGGCCGTTCCAGAATGTGATGGTCTTTCTTGCCATCGTGGTGCTGGTAGATGGTTTACATCACACTATCTTGCTCTTGTTACCGTTTATGTGCCGGCTCTATGGAACAAAAGGATCGAGAGTTTATTCTCTTGTATATTCTCTCTTAAATGGGAGGGAGAATAAGGCGATTTCGTTTCAATGACTTGGATTTGAATCTTGATCGGGAGCCATGCAACTCTCAGGTATTTTTTGTGGCATAATGATTTACAATTACAACATGCTGACGATGAAAAATAACATCATTATGAAACATCATATTATACAAATATGATAAATAAAAATAACATCATTATGAAACATCATTTAAAGAAATATATTAGGTAACTAATGTTTTAAAGCCCCCTAAAATACACTTTGACAAGTGTGACAGGTATACTGTTTGTTCTCTTATAAACGAAATTTACAGTGAACTTTTATGCATACATAATAATATCTTTTCTTTATCAGCTGAGCTGCTTGACACTTAGCTGTCTCACGTTGGATCATTCTCTGCTATAGAATCTGCCGCATTCGCTAACTGTGTTTACTCTGTCATGGATAAGGTTATCGCTTAGACATGGAATGAATGCCGTTCTGGAACCAAATGGCATGTGCCGCGACTATGGCAGGAGACCAGATGGGATGACGTTAGTACTTTGGAAGATGGGCCGCTCTTAGTGTGGGATGCTACTTGCGTTGATACTCTGGCGGCGTCCCATCTTTCAAGTATATCAGCTACCGCCGGTTCTGCTGCAGCCGAACAGGAGGCCCTCAAGCGCCGCAAGTACGCTGGTATCGGAAATAGTTACACATTTTCGGCGTTTGGTTTAACTCTGGGTTCGTGGGGTCCTAACGCACTAAAACTTTATCGAGATGTCGCCATACGTTTAGTAGACCTCACACGCGACCAAAAGGCTGGCGCCTTTTTTTTCAAAGGTTAAGTAAGCATTGCTATTGAAAGTGGTGACGCCGGCCGCAATCCTTTTGGGAACGTTTCCGGTAAGTAAACCTGGGGACCAATATTTTATCCATAATTATGCCCTATTTTTTAATTTAGTTCTAGTATTTAATTTTAGGTTTCATTTTTTATAGTTCAATTTTCAAAATAATTTTAGAATATATCCTAATAAGTTTTGTCTAAATAAAATATGAATAAAAGACTTACGTGTAAGCTATATTATGACATTGTTCACATCCCTGTTAATAATTGGTATCCTATAAATTTATTAAAAACATAAAGAAATCTAAATATATTTTTTTATTATGTACACATACCACGATAAATTATATGTCAAAAAATAAAGAAATAAAATTTCTTGATATTTTGAATAAATTAACAGGGTGCCTATCACTGGTGGGTACCAATAACAGTTTTCCCCTATGTACTAAGGAAAACGGTGATAAATGAACGGTTATAGTATGATCGTTTTCATGGGATTGGGGTCCCATCTATAGTGGTAAAGTTCTTGTGACTTACAAACCAATAAACTCGTATAAATCGTGATTTTGTGCTAGGCCTTAAAGAGAATCAGAATCGATTGTAGCATGGCAGGGGGAGCGTTGATAGATGAACGTTCGGTAACCTCGTGCGGTTCCCTATCTGTCATACAGACAGATACTTGTAGGAATCTCGGTTTTCCGCCATGTCAATGATGATTTGTGGAGATTTATGTCTTGAATGTAAATTGATTTGACCCAACATTTTTATTAACACCTTTCCCTAGCTACGCAGTTGTTGGAGTTTGGTACACGGAATGAAACGAGTGTGTGTTTATATTTATTACATTTTAACGTGATCATATAATATTTGATTATAAGCGATATAATATATATTCACACCTGAGCTCGGGCCTCCTCGCGTAAATATTGTTTTAACTGTGCAAATTAAATAGTCGTACATTATTATAATAATAACTTCTATATTAATAAAATAGCGTATTTACTTAACACACCAAGGGGTGGGCGTAGTCTAGCTGAAAATTCCGATTCTCATTTTCAAATATCTCCTTTATTCACACCACCCTGATTGAGAAAAGGTCCCATAATTAGAGTAGAGTATCTCTCAAATGAAGCTAATCGTACCATATTAAATACACACAAGTAAAAAAATAAATTTCAAGAATGAAGTAGTTCTCGCAGCCAAGATTACTTCTGGTAATAAATTTAGATAGAATGTATCATACATATACAATTATACATACATACATAACTTCACGCCAGGTCCCTTGCGGGGTAGGCAAGAACAACAGAGCGCCATTTAGGCTTATTCTTACACACCTCACTTGCTTCTTTGACATGTATCATTATGTAAAATTATGATGCTCACCATACAATGTTACAATATTAATTTCGCAAATAACATTTTAGGCAACAAAGAGAATTAATTAAACATTATTTTATTAACATTATATTAAACGAAAATTTTATGCGAAATAATTGATGTATGAAAAGTATACTGAACGTATAAGGGTTGATATTTTATTATGTATTGGGTCTATATGGACATACAATACATACGATTCACAGAAATAGTTCCTTGTTCGCTCGTTGCATTAAGATGGTGTATTTCTAAAGAAATAATGGAGCTCGCACGAAGCCTTCTTAGTAAACATTTACAAAGTAACTTTAAGTAACTGTCTCATGAATTTCCTGTAAGACTACATTAATAATAAACTCATACATAGGTCTTAGGTATTTATAAATACATGAAAGTAAGGGTGTGTGGCCCTTCGTTCTTAATATTTGCAATAGATTCTTTATTTAACTGTATTATTAGTTTATAATATTAGCGGTTTCACGCGTGCATGCAGCATGTGTCGTTTCTCATCTATGTAGGATGCGTACATAATTATGTATTTGCTTTTTGTACATACAATAGAAAATGAGGCTTGAATTAATAACCTGTCCCGTAACACATACATCTTCGCAAAGATAAATAAATCAAAGTAGAAAAAGGCGAAACATGATTTGTTGACGTTCTGAACTTTTCGACGTTATATCAGAAATAATGGCTTTTGATTTATTAGTTTTGTTAATAAACGCTCAGATAAATGTATAATTTAATTCTAATTGAATCGAATACCGTTAATGAAGAATTCGCTGTCATACGAATAAAGCAAGCAATAATAAAGTAAACGGAAGTACGATAAGGCTGTCCTTTAGATACGTGCCTCTGTATTTGTATGTGTAGTTGTATGCCATAACATGCCTTGACCTTCCCCAGCCTGTCTGTGATCGCACACATCTAAAATTTCGCTTACAATCATCTCTGTTGGCATGATGATTGTCTCGTACAAATTTTGCTCTGTTTACTCAACTACGTCGGCATTATTACCTACTTATGGTATTTTCCATTATCTACACAAGTTTAAAAATGACCATAGGCGATGGTAACCGTTTCCCATCAGGTAGGCCGTCTGCCTGTCTGCTGAAGGCATGCAATGAAAAAAGATTTTCACCTTATGTTCCTGCTAAATCTGGGATTACGTTAATGTTAATGACTGTTGCGAAATACGTCTAATATCTAATGAAAATGTTTAGCTTAATTATTGCATATACATACGTTATCTATCGTTGTTAAACGTCATTAACAATAATTAATGTCGCATTATAAATAACGGATTTAACCCCAAACTACGTCTTCGTGACACAGTCATTAGTATTAACATTATCCCAGATGGAGCATTAGAACATAATATTGAGAAATTTAAAACCTAGATATTTAAAACATAGATTAATAACAAAGTCAAAAAATATCAAAGATTTATACGCTTCCATGGCCAGATGTTTTTGCATTTGGGTAACCGGTTTTCAATGTCAAATGTTTACTTTTTGAAATCAAATTCTAATTTTGAATTTTTAATGTATCATAATATATATAAAGTATAATCACAATCAGGTTTCCATCCAACAACGTAGAGGAAAATGGGCTCTATCTTAAAGACCATTTTTTCAAAAACGTTAAAATACTAAAAATACTCATGAAGTACTGCATATTCAATTATGCAAGTTAATTAAATGCTTATATGAATTGAACAATATAAATAACAGTAAGCGATTTAATTCACAAGAATTATAGTACTAATTAAATTACCAAATACCGATAATTATGTTTCTTGAAGGGAATCTAACGGCTGCGGAGAGCGTAGGTATAAGTCAAAAATGAAACAATAAGGAAGGCATGAGAAGATGGTAAAATTTTGACTCACTACGAATTATTTTGAACAGGTATCAACCACTAACTTTATAACTGAAATATCACATTTTGTTATTTGCAACATATTTCTTTATACCAAACAGGAGATTTTTAGTAAACGGTTAAATTTTTACTGTTTTACTACTATCCCTTCGATGTTCTTAATTTTTTTATTAAAATTCAAATGAGTGTTATTTATATGTTCTTTTGTATCTTTTTCCTATTTCCATAGATTTATTCATGACTTTCATATTTTACATCTTTAGTTCAATTGTTCAAAACTTTATTACACGTGTTTTTTTTATATTGTGATTATAATTATACTTATTATATGAATTCAACATGATTTATCTTTATTTATAATTATATTTATAACTAAACAATTTAATAATAACTAATGGATAAGAACTAAAGAATAATGCTTTGTGGTTAGAACCACGCCTAGAAAAATTATACTGTAATAGATAGATCTAGTCGTATAGGATTTAAATCTTTTCAGAATTGTGTTTTATTAGGCGATTAACGGCTCTGGTATTTTTTTATGCTTGGTTGAGTTCGTTGCATAAGGTCAATCGGCATCTCCATCTCCGTGATGTAAAGGTCCAGGGTGTGATAGTCTAGGATGAGCTTCTGTTGCCATATGAAAGTACCGGATAATGCTACTACAAACCTTTCTTTTGAATTTGGCCCATATGTTATGTTAGGTGATCGCAGCAAACGTGTGACCAAGGCTTCAGACAAATATTTAAAACTAATTGTCTTTTACATTGTATTACTAAGGTGTGATATTTTTTTGTTGAACCCTATTAAAAGTAGCCTAACTTACTTTCTATAACAACAGCTATCTGCCAGTGAAAGGCCAACGAAATCAGCCCAGCCCCTTCAGCGATTAGCCGGTATATCCAAACAGACAAAAAGTCTAAAAATTGAATTTTAGAAATTTTCTAATTCGAAGCTAATGTCATCCTAGTATCCTGTAGGTACAACCATGCTGTCTTAGATTGTAATCAAAAGAAATACTACTAGTAAATATTTCTTTATTGATTTTGAGCAGTAAGTTTTATTGAAAGCGTCTCTTGTACTGTTGTAATGGTTGGATACGGGAGACTTTCACTTTCATAATATTTATAACGGCACAAAAGCAGTACGCATCGTCTAGTCTCGCCGTTTAAATAGCTGTTTATTCTTACGAGACGAACAACATTGGAATCGGATATAACTGTTTGAAATATATCTCTGTCGCGCTTCACTCGAAAGCGCATCTAATGCCCTGTCTATTGTTTTTGTTTTGTTACTGGTAGGGATTTCAAACTATAGTTTTCGTTTTTTCTTTTTCAGTTACATTACCGAGGTGTATCGCCTATATAGTCTTTCACCGTACCGGTGATGGCTCCGGATGAAATTGTTATAGTGGTTTGTTTTTGTGAATTGTGTCAGTGATCAGTTTTGTCTGGTGTTCATGACTGTAGTGTTAGTGGTGTTACAAGTGATTCTAGTGATGTGACAGTCTATGGCCGCGTCAGAGTGCGCTCGGAATGTTCACGAAACACGATAAGGCCGCTGAGCGGTGTCATCATTCGCAAAGGGGCGGTAAGAAGAAGAAACAAGCCCCGCACACACCGTGGAAGTACTTGATGAATTGCCCACTCGTTAGAAAATGTTTTGGTACGATATGTTTTATTTTATTTATTTTTATTTCTTTTGTTGTTTTTCGTTAACCGTGTTGTTTATGAAGGTCAAGGTTTTTTGTTTTGTGGCTTCAAGCCCATAATGGCAAGAAACTGCACCGGACAGAAAATATGGCGTGTTCTCGTTTCGGAGGCCAAGACACATTTTGAACCGCTGAGCCAATGGAGTTAGTTGAAAATATTATATCAATATAACTGATCTGAAGTTGTACTGTAGCAATGATTATTGAAGTACTCAATATTATGATTTCATAAAGATAGGAAATTAATGTGAAAAATCGAATACAGTTATATTTGTTTAAGTTTTCAAGACAAATATGGGAGTTAGCGACGATAAGATAAAGAGATCATTTGATAATGTTTTAAAACATGACGAGACAACTGGATGGTTAGTATGTGCTAGTGATAGTGCTATTAAAATGAAATCAGTGCTCTAATGTTTCATTACAAATGGGATAAAGTTCGGTAAAGTCTTGGGACAGATGGATTGCGCCATTAAAGGTTGAATGTTTGGAACTGCCAATTGATAGCAATCTGAAGTGGATTAGTTCGACAGAGTTGACTTAAATGGGTGTTGACGCGCTTGGATTTGTCTTGAATTCTTGCCTTAATAGTGTTTGTTTAAATTGTCCAATAGTTTACATTCTTACTCGACGTTGTTTATAAGCTAAACAGATTAGTGCCAAAATCTTATCAAGGCCCCCGACAAGTATGTATTATGGTAATCTCCTAAAACAAAAAAGATACAGCTATAAATATTTATCAAAACAGGTGTAGAGTATAACGATAAATTATTTTGAAATTCCTTTTAATTTTTTAGGTAAAAAGTACTTATTATATATTTGTATAAACGTATGTATGTATATGAAGAGATTAATGGAATTAGTTGAAGAGAAAAAACGTTTGTCAGGATCGTAGTGAGTGCAGATCATCGTATAGAATAAATGGTTAATAATTTGTATGATCTATAATTAAAACTACATTTTAACGGTTTTAAGCGCTGCATTTATTTCATTTTTTTCTTATTCCGACGTTTCGGTCACTTTTCAATAGCTGTGACGTAATTTTAATTAAATATACAAATCTATTATAATAAATCTATTAAATAATAATAATTCTATCTATTAAATAATAATACTAATAATAATCGGCAGACAAAGACAAAATTTGTATATCCCCAAATTAAACAAGTTACGCTTGTGTTACGGATAATATACAACGATCTACTCTGGTGCCGATCTCACACACCCATACCATAGTAAATAACGGAGAAATTTAGCATGCCAGGAATCAAACCAGAGCCTCTACTTTGCAGTGAGGTAGGCCGTCAAAGGCTTAACCCGCTCCCCCGTAGAGGAATTATGTGTACCTACTAGTCGTGAAATGATAAGAAATTGCTAATATATGTTCGTTCTAATTTTTATCTCTAATATTTAACTACTTATTCACAAAGTCACCTGAATATTCGTTTAAAAATTGGGTGTGGTGTATGCCAAAATTAGTGAAGCCATTGTTTTTTTTTGAGTTCCATGGGTAAGCCAAGCAAAAATGGAACTCTTAATGAATCATCATAATTCCTCAGATGATCCGTCTGTATTTCACAGGAATTATTCCTGAAAAGAGGCCATATGAATTAAATTTAATAATAACGAAAAATAAAGATTAGGGGCTGTCATCGTACAATAATTGAGAGTTGATTTTTTTTCGGTGTATATAGTCGTATATGGTATCGTTAGAATAATCAGATGGTCATAAAACCAGATATATGCAATGTCATTTTCACATTACTCTATATCGATTACGGATTAAAAATTACCAGCTAATTACCTGCGACAATTATATGTAGTCAGTATTATATTTTAACCTTGAACTTATCGTTGCATTGTCGGGGTTTTTCGTTATCAAAAGTAGGTATAATACCTTTCAAAATAACTCAAAAGTAATCAATGCACTGTGTAAGATAGTGAAAACAATTAATTAAAGTAATTTCTGTTATCTTTTTGATAAAACTGTCTTACGTATCGCACCATGTGCGTGGTTATGTATTTTAAATGATTGGAAAAAGATAACACGATTTATTTAATCACAATAAAATAATTACAGCTCTGCATTTATATTAAGTAACCCTTTCGTAGCGTTGAGTGCAATATCTATTATCTACACGATATATAAATTTGAAAAATAGTTACAATATCTTTAAGATCTTTCTTTTTCTCTTTTCTTAAATGGTTTTGGTAATGAATTACTGCTCTCTGAAATTGATACTGGATTGGTAATGTTACTAGCATAAGTAACTTCCAATTTAGCTCATTAAGACTCTTACTTTTAACAACGTATCCAGGCAGTAGTCATAGTAAAGATATTGGAATGACAGGATTATTGGGAGAATCTCTCGTGCGCATCATTCGCCACAACTAGATTTTTTATAAAGTCCTATCTAAATGTTGAGATTTTTTGTCAACTCAATTGTTTTATTCACACAAGTCATTTTTAATTTTTAGATGTTGTGTTATATTCAATGAACAACTTGTATGTGGTAATTGAAAATTCGACCCGTATAAAAACTCAAAATAAACCTATCATGAAATATCCAAAAACGACGATGAAAATGGGTCAATTTTTATCCCAAATTATGTCATTGTTCTCACGTGATACAGTTACAAAGTTTACGCAGGTCGAGTTACTTTGAAAGTGATAATTTAAAGATATTTTGCTATACATCGTTGTGGGAGTTTTATTTGCTTTCGATTTCAATGCTTGCGAACCAATTATGAACCTTTTTATTCATAATACAAGTTGTATATGTAAATTTACCGTATAAATGAATATGATTCACATCACACTTGGTCTCGAGATTTTTATTTAATAATTTAATTTATGGAAATGAAATACGCTATTGTGAGAAAAATACGAGTTTTTTTATTTGTTGTTATTTTATCGACATTGATTTAATCTCAAACTAAATTTGGGCTAATTTATATTTAAGTAAATTTGTTTTTAAAATATATAGGTATTAAGATCTGTCATTTAAATATTTGCCCAAGCTGTTTGCAGATAAATATTTTTTGTTAAAACTATAGATGACTATCTATCGGTTTTCATTATTTGAAAGAAAAAGATATATACACAGAAACTTAAACGACGTTAGATATTTTAAATACATTATTATTTTATTAGACATAAAAGCAAATATTTTCATTAACATATTTCTTGTTTAGTATAATAAACTCATGATTCAGTTTTATATTATTCTATTCTACCAATACTTTCTAGTCTTTTCGATAATTTTATTTGTGGTTTTAGGTAAAGGACGTATCAAACATAACTCCCACTAATAGCAATAGTTCTAGACTTTATTACAATTTAATTGAATAAAAAAAAAGTATGCATACATAGTAATTGTTTTGATTCGTTCCGCAAATAAAAGTTATTAATAGGAGAAAATACGACATAAAATTACCGTTGCGTGAACACAATAATTTCGCTTTTGTTTTCATCTTCATTTTTAATTTCATTTTCACGTCGGTAATTTTTAATTTTATCGGATGATTAAAAATCAGTCCTTAGTTTTTTGTTATCTATAAGTTTGATATCGATAAAATAGCTTAACACGATGGCTATCTAGAAAAGTAAATCTAATTTAATTTGAGTTCAAGTTTAAATAAATTATCGCCTTGGTATCTAAGTTAAATTAAATGCTGCTATAAAACTAGTAGTACATAGGACTGACGTGGAGCCCTAATTGATGTACGGCCAATGAACGTACCCGACCTTGCAGCATTCCTCCAACACATACCTCCTGACGGCACGACGAGTCTGCCGTGATTACAAGCGCTTATGTCTAAGAGAGGCTCATGTGTTGCTATTAGAGGTATGTTTAGAGGCAGCATATTAGATATAATTATACACATACATACAAATGTCCCACTACTTTGCTAATTTTATAGAAACTAATGCAAATATAAAAGTATTAGTAATATTAGTAAGGGACGCATGCTCTACCAGAATTCATATATCCTCCTCTATGTTACTATGATAAAATTAGATTTCCTATTTTATTTTATTTGTACTGTAGTGTGAGTGTGTATGTATAAATGCCAAATTGACTTTGTTTTAATGTTATATATAACTGTGTTTATGCTCCTGGGTCTTTGATATAGACCAATTAAAATGAAATTTTGTTTGTGAGCTTTCTCTAATAAATATAGCATACTTTCTATTCCAAAACATTTGGCTAGTGTCATAGCGAGTGAAGCCGCGTGATATGCTCTGGTATTATCAGTTTTATACGTCGTTGTAGACCACGAGCCACAGGAATTATTACAAGATAGACGATTTAAACATGACTGTGATTAGGTCTATCGAATTAGAAATAACGGTACATAACATATATGTGGATTTATTTAAGGCAACCAAACTGTGACTTGTGTGGGCGCTGTGCGAATATGGACTCTGGATTTAAAGCTGATTACATTGATTCAACTACTGACTTCAAATTCGAAGGAAGCCAGTGCTGATTTTATACTGGTATGATGTAAATTGATTTGAACTCAGTACAGCACTACCAAGTTTGACTGTCTTCAATATTCCCGCTTGAATATTTTCAAGTCAGTCCGCTCCCTAAATCAGTAGCTGGATCCATGTAAATCAATCAGCCTTTAAAATCAGAATAGTCCGCGCCGCGATTCTCACCGCAAACAGAGATAAATACTCAGTAATTCATTTGTGGAGTTATTAATGAAACACATTTCTAAATATATTAATTAATAATTATCTATATATTGTGGAAAATCACAGTGTTGATCTCTTATTAATGATTTATTATTCAACTCGATTCCTTTTTGGTTTTGCTCATTAATTTTTTGTCTTAACTCATCAAATATGCGTAACACAGAGAATACCCAAGCTTAGTAAGCTTCAGAGAATCTTGATTAAAAAGTTAGAGCTAACTTTCACGATTCGGTTATCAGGTGAATTAAAGTTTGTTTTAATTTCACTAACCTGAATGTTCTACATTTCGCTTACCTACATTGCTGCGAATGTTTATGAATTAAAATAGTATGTGGGTTCAATAGTAAACATTAAATATCTCAATATTCCGTTTTAACACAGTGACTCAGTTTGTTGTGGGTGTTCTCTGCTGATTGGTGTCAAAGGTTCAATGGCTTTCTAAAATCAGTCACATTTGCTCTGCAAATTATTTTGCTTGAAAAATGAGAGCAGTAACAGCTTAGATCTTGTTAGTTTATTTTTTTTCCAATGAGTTTAGGCGGCGGAAACATATGAAGCATGATGTATGCCGTATGTACTAGTGTCTGTAAAAAAAGTCAAATTTGTTATATATTTAAAAATTGCAAAAGCACGTGAACAAGATATATCAAGAAGCAATAGATAAGGCTTTCAATCGTAACTAGTGGATATGTACCGCAAGGCAGTTTGACCTTATATTAATATTGCTTGATGGTCTCTGTATTCTTAGCTTTGGCCCGTCTAGTACATTGGAACGCATAGGTCGCGGATGTGATTTTTAACACAGTAAATTTTATAAACAAATTTTCCCGTTTTTACTCCAATTAGGATATCTGGGATCGATCCTAGAATTGTCTGCTGTTTAACACACGTGTTGGTCACATGACCTATAACAAAATCGTGATTTAAGCAATTCACACTTGGGGAAATATACGAGATAGAGACTGTTTTACCTTGATCAAATATTGCGGATTATCATTGAGACGTTTATAAACCTATATTATGTTATTAGGTATCTTATTATTACTCGTTTATTATTAATTTAATTTAGCACTCGACGAGGAAAACCTTTATTTACCTTACCGATACAAGACTGAACTAGGCTCATTATTCTACTTATTATAGTCTTGAGGGATTATAGGTAATATATAATGTAACTAAGTTAGGTTTTCTGTAGTGTATTAGTTTATAATGTTTTGCTTTTATTAGTATTAGACATAGACATAGACAACGCTTTATTGTTCACCAAAACAAAAATGCACAAGACAAGTGTTACTTGGTAAAACAAGGCGGCCTTATCGCTAAAAGCGATCTCTTCTAGGCAAGCTCATTCAAAGGAAATTCTTAAATTATCTATAATTATTATAAAAGAAAAGGTAATAAAAATAAAAATAAAAATGACATACATGGACAGCAGATTACAGTCTAAAGTATAGTAGACTAGCACATAATTATGGGTCGGTTTATGTTTTCTCTGTGTCATTGTTGTCAAGTTGAACCATGTTTAAATATCCATTGTAAAACTTGTTTTACTCTGCCAGCCAACAACCCAAAAATACTATATACAGTATTAGGTATGTGTGTGTTAATAAATATGTTATATACTTACACCACAGAATATTACGTATAAAACTAATCAGAAAATAATTGCTCAATTCTTTGTATTTTTTATTGATTAATCTAGCATTGAAATTCCTTTTTGACAACATCGCACACAATGGCCCGTTACATTAATTTCTGTCGTCCACTAAGATAATGTATATGAGATCTTCGTGCTAGTAGTTTGGTGGGCCATTTCGGCATGCTCTAAAAGGTCATCATTGTTCATTGTTTTATTAAATTGTATGGAACAATGATCCTTTTATTCCTAAAAGGAAGTTCAGTGCTAAGGAAAAGTTTGATACAACAGACGGGAACAGACCGTGTTAAATCGCCTGATCGTTAGATAAGAAGTTCATAACGTCTACTTAGAGCTGTGTTTCGGTGTATTAATTGATTACATGGATATGGTATTTTTCCGCTAACTATAAATGACTAAATCAATACATATAAATAAAATTGGAGTGACTTTTTGTAATATTGAAATAAACCGCTTTTTACTACATGCATATGAATACATATACGCTACATACGCCAAAATAACATTTAAAAAAAAATTGTCTGTCTGTCTGTTTGTTCCTGCAAAACTCTGAAATGGAGGGACCGATTTTGACGGGACTTTTATTGGCAGGTAGCTGATGTAATAAGGAGTAAATTAGGCTGCTTTTATTTTAGAAAAATCTTATATTTTGGAATTATGACGATATTCAACCACCACGCGGGAGAGACCGTGCGGCGCAGCTAGTAGAAGAATGAACATCATGATACTAAGTACAAGATTATTATTAAATAGTAATAAGATTTAGTATATTTATAATTAAACCTAATATTTATTTCGAAGGAAAAATTACGATACCGCTACAAGTTACGTTTTATTTTATGGGTGTGCCCATACACTATTTGAAAGTGTTGATAATGTACTGAGATCACGGATGAAATCAAAATTTAATTTATAGTTATTAACTTCCAAGCTTGTTTAAAGGTTGCCTTTTTTGAACTATGATGTAAAAAAGTGCTTTGTATAGCTGAATTAGTAGCTAATTGTTGCAGTAGAAATATAATTTTAATTAAATGTTTCTTAGGGCTAAGATTTTTAACTGTCGCAAATGAAAGTGGAATTATTTAACTATAATAATTTAAATTAAAGAGTGCTAGGTAGTGACAATTTTTGACGAAACTTAACTTATAAAGAACATTTTAATATAACGCCTTACGTGCTATATTAGTCGTCAGACAAGTTCAGCCAGTTATCCCGACCACATGGTAGCAAACAAAAAAACAGTTAAATGCAACTCGTAGTTGGGGCGTGAGTCACGATCGTGTTTATGTATAAACATATAGTTGGAGATCGTCATCAAATCGCTAAAATGGTATTTTACCAATATTAAAAACCGATTACTAAAAAGATGACGATGCCATCGCGTTTCTTTGATTCCTCATTGCAATTCGCTTATAAAGATATCATCATGACAACGCGAAGGAAGTTTCTCTCTCTCAATATATAATTACTTGACCTCACTCATTGCCAGGTGGTAGGGCATTTGCCCGACTGGATGGCTCCCACCCCTGGTCTAGAGTATGTCGCCATAACAACCTTGTGTTGTGTTCCGGCATTAGTGACCAGGTTCCAGGCTCCCTAAAGAGAGCAGCAGCGCATTCGTAGCACCTTTGGTGTTGCAAATGTCCATAGGCGATGGTAACCGCTGTCCATCAAGTGGGCCGTCTGCCTGTCTGCTGATCTCCTGCAATAAAAAAAAAAAAAAAAAAATTCACTGACTGGCTGCCTTAACAACGCACACCCACTACTGGAGTAAGAACCGTGAAGATTTGCATGCGGTTCGTTTCTATACTGTAGGTTTACAAAAAGAATAGGTTTTTCATAAATCAACCCCTAATAAGGGGATGAAAAGAGGTTGAAAGTTTGTGTGAAATTCGTTATTTTCAAAGTAACAATCACAAAATTTTATATACCTGCCTCTGGTTAAAATCAAATTTACACATGTGTCAGCATTTTGGAGAACAGCCCCTAACCAAGGTGGTGAAAAAGGAGTCACTTTTTTTGACTATTTTCAATATACACGAGCGAAGCCGCGGGCAGCAGCTAGTATAGTTGTTGAATATATTTGAACTTAAATTCTATGCTTTAATGCTTGGTATTCATATATGTGCGTCATAGATTTGTTATTAGTTACCAAGATAATAAAGAAATCCTATGAGCGCCTTTTATTGGTACTTCCAACTGAGTCGAAGTAATAAAGCTGCTGAAAGTTCATTACTCCCCTAGGTTTCCAACTAATTCACTACGTATACAGAACAGAAAGGCGTGAAGCTTCGAACTATATGTATGTATTGTGATTTAGCAAAAGTGACAATTGCATTTTTTAATTTAATCTTGTTACATTTTCTTTATTAACCCGCTTTAATTAAGTTGACTTGTGAGTAGAGCTGCCATACATTCGGAATTTTCCCGACTTGTCCGATCTTTTTCCGGCATATGGGGGAACTCCAAGCCGTGTGTGTCGCGAACGCGATTATAACTTTAAGCATCAAATGTCAACGTCAATTAAACCTCCATCTGGGTTCATTCAAATACACACAATGTGAAACGTTCGTGCATGAGAATTTTCCAGACTTGGCTTCGTTTTCTCAGATAAAAACCTATAATGATTTTTGACATTAAATTTTTCAAGACACTAGAATTCACCCTGAAAATCGGGAATTTACTCGGGATTTTTGATTTAACGATTTTGTAACACTGCTTGTGGGGGGTATGTTTGTATAAACAATATATGTAACGAAGTCTTTTACCCTAATTATTCAACTACGCTTATACTTCAGATTAATTTTAAAATGTACACACGTGTTAATAACCGATTACAATACAGTAATTTCATAACTATCAGTTTTTTTGTTTATAAAGAATAATTATAGTGAGTATATAATATTATTTATCCGGAAAACATGTGCAACGTGATTTTCGGATTTTTGTCGGGAATTTTAATGTGCGTGTGGCACCACGCACTTTTGTTTTCGTAGTGGCGACAAACTTCCTATAAAAAAAATATGACCACGAAGTCCTAATAAAACATTAAATCTGATTGTGCAATGCCTAATGTCGGGATCGCGGATTAGCGGACTGTATATGTGCGAATTTTAAGCGAATCTATGCGAAAAACGGTGAGTTGCTTATAAAGAGTACTCAACCCACTTTGCGAAAAGCGGGTTTCAGGTCGAATAGTCAGCGCGGGCTTCATCCTTCCTGGACACAATTTTAGTTCAAAACGAGTAGTTCTCTCAGCACTCGCGACGAGGATGCAGCACTAACACACTGGATGGCGAAGGTTGCGAATATTTCCACAAAATACGTCTCTTGATGAGAATTCAACGAACAAAGCTTGCTAATGTGTCCATAAATGACCACCACAGCGAGTGACTGTGGCCGCAATTGGCTCGCGCGACAAAAGAATTAACTAATGCAATAAATTGGATTAGGCTCCCATAGCGGAAATGATTACCATAAGCAAAATTAAAACAAAATTATTAAAATGAACAAGTTGGCGGTAGGCTAAATTAAATTTTAACAATAATCATTGACACCTGAAATCTTTGTCTTCCGTGATCACGGCCACTAAACAGTGGCCGAACCGTCGAAATAACAAAAATCAAATAAATAACCGCGCTTAAAACTGTTAAAACATAGTTTTATTATGTAGGAAAGTAAAGTAAAGTAGTAGGAAATTAAGGAAAATATAATTTAATCCCAACAAAAACAGTCGCTAATAAAATGAATATGAACAAATTTATTCTTTATTCTTTATTGTACACAAAATGGTTACAAATAAACCTATATAAAATAATAAGCGTACTAAGGCGAGCTTAACCCTAAAAAGAGTTTTTTCCAGCAAACTTATAAGTCTGGCGAGAGTGGGAAGATGTAAAACTTATTACAAAAGTACTTATAATAAAATAAATATTATTAAATCAAATACGAATTATATAAAACTAATGAAAGGAGGACCGTTTGAACACTGATATACTTAAAACTACTCACCACTATTTTCTCTATATTTAAACATTATGCTCAATTTCTAATTATGTGCACTAATGGAATGCTGATCTGAGTATAGAGCTGAGTATTTAAGCAATTAAAACAGCCACTCGTAAAAGAAATCAAAGGATCCTTTCGTTATTTATGTTTTACGGGACTTCGTTTGACTTATATGGTTGGAACTACGCGGTACCACGACCAATGTTGGAAAACATTTTAACGAGATTTTAATGTTTTAGCTTTAAATTTATTGCCGCCTAGAACGCTGTACCTTAGCGATTTACAGCTGTATTTAATTTACTCTTGGTATATATGTATATTTACATTGAGTTTTAATTTGACCAAAAAACTCTTGATAAAACTTTTTTGACTAAAAAAACCTTGAATAAAACTTGTTCAATTTGTAGTCAAAATTACTATGGAGTTGATTTTTAATCTACGATGACTATTATTAGTCATATAATTTGCATTTAAAATTTGACTTTTGATCTTTGTCTTGAAAAATTACATTTTAATAAAATGATTAATTCAAAATTTATCTCTAAAAGAATTGAATTTATAATTTATACTGTAATTACTACTTACTTGATTGTATGAAATATTCTAAGGCTGGTGTGCACAGACATTTAACCGACGGTTAACCAAAAATAATCACTGTTTTCCATACATTTTTGGCGATTATCTTATTTTAACCATAGGTTAAAAGTCGGTGCACACCAGCCTTAATCATCATAAAACTTTTGTTTAAACAGAAGTTCTACTTGTAACTCGACTTTTGCATACTACTACTTAAAAATGTGAATGAGACTATCTGGGTTTTTGTTTTTCAAATCATATAAAATCATTTATTTGCTCCAAATATAGTAAACATTACATGACGATATGTTATTTGATGTTTTAGACATTTTTTTCCTTTCAGGCATTCAAATGCAAATAGTAAATAAAAGACTCCTTAAAAATAATTTAGTTTCGAGATAGATATTTACGCGAGTGAAACTACAACTAAATCATTCGATTTATATGAAATTAACTCCATACATGGTATTTGATTAAGAGTTGATTTTTCACCAGACAAAAGTTATTCATAGATTAAATTATAACATGAAAAAATAAAAAATTCAATTGCATGAGTAAAACAGTCGAATTGTTTCACTTTTGAATTTGCTCAGGTTATATTTTTTTCGACTGATAACTTTTATCTGATGATTGACAAAATCTCCCTTAGTCAGGTTACTGTTAATAACGCGGGTAACTGTAATTCTTTTATAATGGAATGAACTGCAAAGGTATATAATCCGAATTTAACGCAAGCTACGTTGTATGAAATGTATTTCTATTACCTTTCATCCTCTCCCTAATTATTTCGGATCGGCATAATGTTTCTTTTCTTTCCACATGATCTTTTGTCTTCTATGACAGGCCACAAATCTTTATGTCATCCGTCAAGGAAAATATTCTAATCCTATATGATCCACTCTTAGTTTTATATCTATAAATCTTCTACTATAATATTCTTTTTATCACATAATTTTTACTCTTTTCACATGCCCACACCACCTCAATCTTTTTCCTAGTCAGTTGATGACGCAAGGTATCTATAAAGCATGTCATCAATCCAAAAATAACACACAAGTATTCTATTTCTATAGAGAAAAATAACATAAGGGTTATTTGTACGTAAAATGAGTTTCTGTTCGGAGATGGCCGTGCTTAACCAAACAAGATCGGAAATTGGTTTCTTCACGTGACTCCATTAGATTACATACGTTATTGACATCATATCGAGGTTAAGTTAGTATATTTTCTTATTGAACTATCTTTATCAGAAAATAATAGCCCAAAGGCAGAATTTGCACTACAGATATTATAATCGTATTAAATTTTTGCTTAAATTTTAGTCTGGCTGTAGGAAAGTCGATTATGTTTTTTAAATACTAACCCCTTATTCAAAATAGTTATACGAGGCTTAAAGGCTAGTTAAAAAGGTCAAATCTGGTTTTTCATAAGCGAATTCAGAATGCGATTGTGAAAACACTTTTTAACGAGCCTGTCAATCTCATATAACAATTACGAATAAGGGGGTTTAAGTAAAACAAACATCTACATTGTTTCAAACTTAAACATATATATTTAAGTTATCTACTGTAGTGCATAGAAATACGTAATCAAAATGAATGTATGGATACAGTTAACATAAGAGACGGAAAAAAATGGACCACATAATAGACCAAGTGTAGACATGAAATAAAAGCAGCATAACTAACATTTGATGCAATAAAACAAAAAGAAACTATACTATCTATTTAATGTAATTGTGTCAAAATTTTATCACGAAGTTTAAGTCATTTTGATGAACTTGGAAAGACAAAAAGACCAATATTTCTCACTGCGGTCTGATATGTATTGTTACTTGTTCAGCGTCATAGAAAAGTAGAAGTTCCGTAGGGTTTAATTCAATTGTTTATTATTATTTATCTTTATTTATCTTAAAGTAACACGCCTTTCAGATCTTTGAATTGAATTCATTATCGTAAAATAAAATTTAATATTTAAAAGTAAAATCTCCTTTCGTTATCGTTTAATTAATTGTCTTTTTATCTACATTTAGACGTGTCGTTTCTCCTCATTTAACAATATAAATGGAAAAGTACACTGTTTGTTATTTTTATAGCCATTATTGCACTAAATCCAACGAAATGAAAATTATTATTAATATAATCTGAGGCCGAAAATTGAACGTAGTAACGAGAAGAAGAGATACAAGAACGTTAATACTTTTATAACTCAAAATACTACAGTCCACAGGTAAAATTCGAAACTGACGCCGACGAACCTCGGTTCCCTGTAATTTTAACAAGATATTAAATTTTATAGCAGTGTCCAATTTGCGACACAATTGACCGGATTGCTTTGATGCCTTGAAACAGAAACTGCTATTAATTTGGTATTAGGCCTTCGTTGCGACCTAAAACTTGCCAAAAAGGGAACAACAATAAGGAACGTGACATAATCATGTTTTCGATACAACTTGCCAGTTGCGGAGTTGCAAGCATCTAAACTTGGAAGCTCGAAAGATTTAATATACTATTGGCACAGTTGGCAGGTCCAGAAGGTTAGTAATTTATAAAAGAAAAAATGTTTAAAAGTTACAAACATAGTTGTGAAGATTATTTACAAAAAAGAGGGTGGTCTAGTGCTCTTATTATTCGAGTGGCGGGATTGTAGTGGTGGTGGCACACTCAAACTGGGGCGGCGGTGCCATACTTTCACTGCTCGCACGACTTCCAAGAGGATCGGACGTCTAAAGACTTATCGTACGAATAAACGGATTGATAATATTTGCATCTTATGTACAGGCTTGTTTTTATTATAATAGCGGTTTGTTCAAATTTAAACCTAAAAGCGGTCTTGATTGTTTTCTTGTTAATTAAATTCACATTTATTAGGCGAATCTTCGTTCATTTTAATATTTTTTTTAGCTTGTTCATAAAATATGCTATTTTTAGATCATAGGTTTATGAATGTCTATAATAACTTCTTGGACTTGTCGAAGGCGTACAAATTCCAAGAGCTACATGCTCTTGGAATTTGTACGATTTTGCTTGTTTAGCAACTATGCTTCTAAAGACTATGTTACTAAAGTGCCTTAAAAAAAAGTCAATAGCTGGATGGCATTAACAGGACTTTAACGTCTACATTTACGTGAACAGAAATCCGTAGTTAGAATTAATAATGACCAAACAATAATAAAGCCATACAGAGAAACTTTTTGAATATTAGAAGTAGATTTGTATTTTGTACCTCTAATAGACAAAAATAATGGCATAGAATTTTACTTTCTGTTCTTGTTCCGTAATACATGGAGCGAGGCACGATTTTTCCCAGATTAATACATTACCACTACTTAGTATTCCAGTTTGGTGTCCCGGATTGCGTTACCTTGTCACCTCGAGCGCTGCATTGCATATCGTAACACCTGTAGATGAACTACTTTATAGAACAGATTTATGTATCTTTGTACGCCTTATTTAAGTTTTACATGAATGTGGTTGCTGTAATATTAGCACATTATGCCAAAAACACTCTTAACTCTCTTCAGAATTCGAATTAAATCAACTTGTTAGCGAATGTTTACACATAACTATAATAAAGTGATGAACAGATTAAGTATTTTTACTTTTTTGTGAACTTTTGCACGCTTATCTTAGAAACTACTAATTTGATTTGATATTCGCCGGTGACACTAAAGCCTAGTAGGTAAATTAGTTGTAAATGGCTATACAAATGTGTAATTCCTACAAATCGTCAAACAAGTTTATGTGGATGGCAAACATTTGTATGATTTGGAAATGTAAACACCTATTCAATCGAAAATTCCCGTATCCGACCAACATTTGAATTATGCATGAACTCGTCATATGTCCGGATGCTGGGAAATAATCATGTTTATTGCCAATGCGTATATTAATGTAAATTGTTTCTAAAGTAAAACTTAATTCATCAAATTTATACATACACTTGTATATCTTCTATTTTAGCGCAAAAAGAGTTAGTATTATGGCCGGTTCCTCTATGTTACTATTCAATGACTTGCTTTGCCATCGGTTGTATTTTGACATTGTATGAAGCTTATGTCAAATTTTAACCGATTGTAAGGCAAACGAACGGCCGATAAGTTGTAAGAACCGGCCTTTAATAGCTCAGACACGTACGTCATATTGCAGTGAAACGAGTTCGAAATTTGGTCGAGAGCATGCACAACGTAGATAGTTTTATTTCGTCTTATGCATAATTACTCTAGTGTTAAATCCCAGTTGCGATTAAAAATTGAAACATCCGGTTCTAAACAGGCTGCTTTCTTACTATTTCTCTATTTAAGTATTGTGAGCCTATTGTTACTCATATCATACTCACGACGTCAAAAAGTATTATATTTCTAAGAACATCTTTACACTGAGGTGGTGGAGGCGCAATGTGAACATTATTATAGTGTACCAATATATTTTGTTATATAAATAAATGAAATGCTAAAAAATTATAAATTTGATAACAGAATACTTCTTGTAAAACATAATTTATTCTTAACATTTTTCACCATCTCTACTTAAACTATTTCTTATACCATTTTGTTTCTGGTTTGATACCAATACGCTTGTAGCTAAAACCTCAAAATAAAATAACTGTAATAATAATTCAATAATAGATATTAATTACTAAGGCTAAATGAAGCAATTAAAATTATGTATTCAAAAGGGCTGATGCGAATTTGATGAGCCTAAGAAATGCCGTTCATAGATAATAAATATCTTGAAGCTTGCAACAAATTATGTACAAAGATCCTTTCTTTCAGAAACTAAGCGTTTTTAATTAAAACCAGGTCTTTGAGGTCGTTGAAGTGTTTTATAAAGCAAATTCTTCAGAGAACAAGCTCATTATTCACTTCGAGAATCTTTAGACTCAACTGAGCGATATAATAAATCTACTCGAATAGAGCTCTCTAAATATGTCCGTAACTTTACGTTTACTACGTTTATTTGTGTAGTAGTATTTTTTTATTAAGATGTGAAAGGGCCGATTCTTATAATATACTAAATTCTGTCCACATAAACATTATCGGTCTTACTCATATTGAGTTAAAGTTTCTTTAAGGTTCTTAAAGATACCTGCAAACCTAATCTAACCCAATATGAATGAGACAATATTTTTTTTTTTTTTATGAAAACGAATCGAGCATAGTTTCAAAATAAAATCAATGACTGATAATGTCACGTTATTATTTTAATTTTATTATTTACGTTTATAGAATTTACATTGATTTTTTTATACACCTACCTACACAGTTATGAAAAAGTTAATCAACAAAAAGCTCTTGGCTTGGAAATATTGATTAGTTTTCACTCCAGACTTAACAACGAAAGTATATAAGAAGATTTAAGAGCTGTCTATTCTATAATTACAGTCTCATATATCTTCTGCAATTTAAGTCAGAGTAATTTCATTCCGGAGCCTCATTATTAAACAAAAGTTTACTTTATCAAAGGACCCTGCGCAAAGCTAATTGAGGCTTGATTCTCAAACAAAATTTGGGAGAACAAAGTGTTAAAAATTACAGGAAATTGTTAACCTTTAATGTAAATCTACAAGTTTGAGCTTTTGTTTTGATGAAAATAACTATCTGTAGGCAAGTCAATGATCGGAAAACTAAAATAGACCCTGTAATCCTAAAAGTTAAAGATAAAATAAAGAGTTATGGAAGCACCTGAATTTATGAATAAGTGATTTGTTAGATGCTAGTAAATCATTAAAACAAATAGCTTGTTTATTTTTTGGAACAAAGTTCCTTATCTCGCTCTGCGTAAGGGGGCTAGACGGAAAAAATTAAGACCAAAATTGTAACGACACTTTTTGCTATAGTTGTAAGCCGTGCGGCATGCGCGTGTTTATCTGTCTCTCTCTCTCTCTTTCTCTCTCATTATTACTAAAATTGAGCCTACTGATTAAGTTTATATTACATTATATTTGTTAATAATAAAAAAATATTATTATAACCTAAAAAAATTTATTACAATTCCTTCACTAATTAATCGAAAGGAACTTCGTTCTATCCGGGTGTCCCTTGACACCTCTCAAGTTTCATTTTCATTTTATTTTGGGTTTTTGTGTTGTCCATTGTGTGCGTTAAATTTTGGGAATGTAAATTTAAAAAAAAACCAAGTCAATCAAAGTTCAATCTGATTTTTTAAAATGTACATATAATATCACGCTATTACCTACTTGAAGGAAGTATTAATATTAAGTGGAGCGAAATGAAATACTCGTACAGACCTGTTAATATTTATTGGTAGTCCCAACGATTATAAGTAATCACTTAAAAAAAAATCCTTTTTCCATTTATTTATGGGTGTTTAAGCTGTATAAAACTTAAAACTGTAATTTAAATGCCTTGTTGCAAAGTTAAAAACAAAACAATTTTTTGCTATGTAAATAATGTGAGAGGATTTCACAAGCATTTTAAATCTCGATTACCTAAATCTCGGGATGTTTGCAAAACATGGGCCTAAATCCGCACTAGAGCCAGTTAATCCCGGACTTTAGAGGCCCTTTGGGGCGATTCACGACGTACTAGGACGAGTTTAGTGTTGCCTGTAGTAGTGATTTAAAAGCGTGAGTAAAATTGACTGAGGATTATAAAGTTATAGCTGCAATAAAAAAATATTACATCTAACAATTGCGTTGCACATGTCCTACAGTAAATAATACCTTACTGTATGTGGTGTAATTTATGAATATAATATATTTAGGTCTTTTAATATTAACTCTGTCATTTGGCAGGCAGAGGCAAACAACAGTTTTACAACACGCATTTGTATATTTAATAGCAGTTTGTTACGGTGATATATAAAAATAATTCATGTAGTTGCTGTGTCTAGCAAAACAACGGTAACAACTTCACAAATATTTGACAAAGAAAAATATAGACCAATTACAGATATTGTCATTTTAATTAACAGCACGTTTGCCAGATTAATACCTAACAACTCTTCTTGTCACTTTACTATTTTCATCTTTCTCTTTATTTTATATCTCTTTTAGTTTTTCTGTTTCCTGTCTGCTGAACTCCTGCAATAACAAAAAAATATATAAATATTTGTACCTTTTACCATTAGAATATTTTAAATCCTATCTGAGATTGAATGATTGGTTTGAATTGAGTTAAAATCTTTACTGGTTGGCAGGTTTTTATGTAACAGAGATTACATTGATTTAGTTAATATTGTTTTATTTATTTGTAATCATAATTTGGTAATTTGAGTTGAATAGATCGCATTAAATCCCCATTAAAATCTAATATTACAGTTTTCGGAATTTTTATGTTAGAAAAGAAGGCAAATACGCAGATGGTCTGCCTGATGGCAAGTGGCCATCTTCACCTTTTTTGAAAGATATAGCACTAGGTAAACAACCTTGTGATGTTGCAGGCTACCAGGCAACTCATCTGGTATTAGGGATTAAGGTGGAACTAGGCGAGGATGTGAATAAAGGAAATAATAAATTATAAACTGAAAAAGCCAACTTTAACGCTTGAAAATAATTATAATTTCACTGTGACTGAAGTAAAGCTAGAAATTATAATACAGCTGGTAACCTTAGGCAAAAAAGAGGAATAAGCCCCAGTTGTTTCGGATTTGTTCATTCCCTTTGGGATTCCCGGTTAAGGAGATCAGTTGCTTGTTTACAGAGCGAAAGACTGGACTGCTTTTATTTTCATAATATATGCACCAATGTTGTGAGAATTACATTTTTAAATCTTACTTGATATACGTGTAAACATGAGTTGTTTGTGTAGGATTGCAATTCCAAACAATTGGCGATGATTGGCGATGAAACTGGCTGAATTTTTATAGCGACCTTAAAATTGCCTTTTTCTTAGTACCTACTTTGTAGTTTTTAAATAAAAATTATAAGTAATTTATTTATTATGCATTAATATAATTACACGAAAACAAAACTTATCTAATTGCGATTGTTCATTTTTTTTCAATCTAGCTATTTCAAAAAACATTTCGAGGAATAGTGTCCCTAATCATTTCTGTCTATTTATAATTCCAAAAAACGTACGATATTCTTGTATTTTGTAAGAAATGTGTTTGACCTTACTAAGTCCAATCAGGTGGGCCGTCTGCTTGTTTGCCTGCTTCAGGTGTAAACAAAAATCTAGCTGTACATTATTTGATTTAAGTTCTGTAACATGGATTTTTCCCTAAAGATCACTTTAAAAAATTTAACGATAACTATAGAAAATAATAATGATTGAACACGAAAAATTATAAGCCTGGCGACAAAAAACACTAAAATGATCACGATACGTAATGAGTAATGGCAGTGACATTTAAATAGTAGTAGCACAGATTACTATGATTATATATAGATAAAACTTACTTTTATTATGTTTGTTTTCTAGGCAAAGAAATCAATGCAAACTTGTCCCTTATGACGTCATCGGACAAATAATTTTAAAAGCGAATTATAAAAAAAACTAACGCTTAAAATATAAAAGTATTCAAATTAGTATCTTAAAATACCCTATTTTACGTAATAAAAATATAAAATCAGAGGGTATTTTTTGTGAACAATCCCCATTAAGTTATTCTAAACAAATATATACATTTTATATAAAATAGAAATGATGTTATTATGCAAGTGGATGCCTGTTAAAGATCGCTTCAGCGACAAGCCTGTCTACTATGTTCCATAAATTATATATCATTATATTTGTATATTGTTTTATCTGTGTAACCTACGTAAGGTAGATAACATAAAACAGGACTGATTGATAATTGATTTATCGATATAAGTGTGTAATGATAGATAAGATGCGTTTAAAGATTAATAAATAAAATGAATAAAGATGACCTGATTAATTCCCTGTTCAACCGGATGACCTTGTGATCTTATTAATATTGCAAATTGTCAGCGTATGAAATCAAAATAATGCGCCCACGTTTTTACCAAATCCTGCATGCATTTCAGATACGTTAAAAAATTAGCTAATGTTTATACCAAGTATTAATTAATAAATAATTTTAACATTTTCTTGAATTAGCTCTTACGATGACGTTTGAATAATGATTTACCATTATTCCTTTTAATACATTTTATCTGTTTTCCATCGAATTAAATTTTCATAAAAGCGGCGAAAAATTTACTATGGTTGTCAAAAACGCTCCTTTGGGGCTTTTCAGGTTTGCTGGCTTGGAAATAAATCAGGCGAGATAACAATTTGCGTCAAGAGTGGACAATTAATGTCCCTGTATAAAAACGAGTAAATATTTATAATTAGCAAAGATTTATTACACTCCCAAAAGGATCGTATGAATTCATCATGGGCTTGTAATCTTAACTGAATTTCAGTCAAACCATCTATGACGTAGATTATCGGGTTTGTTCACATTATTCTAAATGCCTAGTGATAAAATATATTGGACGAATGGTTTTTACATAAGGAAATTGGATTTCAAATATATGGAAGGTGTTATACATATTATACGATATATAGTTCCTTCAGTTATATTTTATGTAATAATACAGTTGTAAGTTATATAAATATATACATTTAAAAACTTTATAAGCTAACTCGGTATAGAGTTTCATTTTAACCGGTTCTGTAGGTTTCATGTACTGTTCTGACAGACGCATACAAACATTCTAAAAGTTGCATTTTAGGAATCTGCTTTTCTGAATTATCCTAAATTTTTTAAACATTTGTAAATATAATATTATACATATATACATACATAACTTCACGCCAGGTCCCTTGCGGGGTAGGCACGAACAACAGAGCGCCATACAGGTTTATTCTTACACACCTCACTTGCTTCTTTGGCATTCATAATTCTTGTCATGCACGTTCATCTGTTCTTAAGGCTCCTGACATCACCTTCTGCTAATACATGATCAATTTGAGCATGGAAGGTGTGTCTTGGCCTTCCGCGACTTCTGCATCCATCCACTTTTGCATTGTATATCTGTTTAGTCATTCTTTCATCATACATTCTTTCCACATGCCCGAACCACCGGAGCATTCCTTTCCTTACCTTCACCCCGACACTCTCTTTCAGACCTCTCTATAATATTATAAAATTCTAAAAATGCCGTACATTGAGGCTATTAAAAAAAGCGACTGGAATACACTATATAAACGATGGAGAACACCATGCGATTTTTTTAGATTGGACAGCAAATTCTTAGACTTCAAATCTGCGTTACTTGTAAAAAATTATTGGGGGAATGATATAAAATGGGCAAATTAAAAAAATATATAATTCCAATATTTTTTCATTCATCGATAGCAAATTTCTAGTTGTTCAGATGCAAAAAATCAGCTAATTCCGACACAGTTTTCACTATAACGATAATTTAAATTTTTTTATGCTGCGGTATTTTGTATCCCGGGTATCTCGCGGGAATTTTAAGTAGACCGTGGACGAAGTCGCAGACATATACTACTTTACTGTATTATTAGTGTACTTACTAGGCACATATAAATACAACTATTAATATTAAGAAAGAAAGAAATATTTATTTCCAATAGCGACACACAACACAAAATAGTAAAAGATAACAAAGTATATATAAAATTATACTGATACAGAAATTGTATGCCGCAATTTGAACAGGATTTGTTACATAATATATATTATTTTTATTTCCATACAAATAGTTTGTTGCACTCTTCCAATGTCAGTTTGTTATCATTCATAAACAGTACATTGTTGCAATTTTGTTACAGAGGGTTATTGATAAATCATTAGTTTTTATATTATCTCAGGTCCGCGCCGTCCCTATATGCGAAGTGTGCGGCGCGGCGCACACAGGTGCCAAGACAACAGGGGCGCCGCCGTTGAAATTAACAAATAATTTAAAAAAATACGTTGAAACATGCAGCTTCGGGAAAAAAAGAGGCGTTTCATAGATTTCGCACACAGGCGCTGTAGGGTGTCGCCGCGGCCCTGTATTATCTTTGTTGTAGAATGTATTTTAGCGCTAAGCGTACCAAGCTGACAAAATAAAGATTCGAAATTTAAATCGTGTACATGCCATTTTGAGAATTTTAGTCTGTCGGTATGGATTTGCCATTAAACAATTATAATTTCTGAAACGACTGGACCTATATTGACAGGACTGTCACCGACAGATACTACTACTAAACGACTTTTTTTAAGGTACCGCGAAAAAACGCTCTTTACTGAGCTGAACTGTTTTCTCTGAACTTAAGTCTTTATTGTTACGGAGCACTGTATTCTTAGGTTAGACATTTTTGATAAAGTGAATAGAACGACAGTGAGAAGCAATATGTATGGGTGATCAGTGAAATAATCGCATTTGAATTCTATTTGTTTTTCAGTCTGTCATGTCATGTCTGGTCATTTTAAATAATTCTCAGAAAAAATCTCGCGGGAGTCCTAGGATGAAAAGTAGCAAATTTTAAGTCTAAGAATTTTGCTTTCGATCAGCGAAAACCGAATCGAAATCGGAATCGAATGAAAGCCAAATCTCAAAACAAGTATATGACTATAATGTGATCGATAGGGTTAGTACGGGTAGACCGCGATGAACTTAACATGATCAAATTGAAGATATTTTCTTTATTATAAGAAATGTCGAGTAATAAGCAGTTTAAATAAGCAAGTTTGTAGGTACGAAAAATGTTTATCAGGGTCGTATCAGGTGGAAATCCATATTCTCTGCCTACCCAAATAGGAAATAGGCGTGAAGTATGTATGTGTGTTTATTTATATACTTATTTAATTTTAATAACTCCGTGTTTGATGGATAATATTTTATTAAATAATTAAAAGGCAATATATCACGTAATTTATTAACATACTAATCATACAAATGTATTCTGTTGGGATTTCAAGATCTTAACTCTAGCTAGGATAATCTCTGCAAATATGGCAGTTGCCCCAATTCCACACATTAACAATTTGTACGTGAATATGTTGGCTTTGTGAGCTTACAGTAAACTATTACTGACTGACAAGTTAATAGGTATTTATTCACCAAAATTACTTAAATCTGATTTTTATCAATTAACTAGTTGTCCCGGCAGACGTCGTCCTGCCCGGAAAAGCTTCAATCGATATGCCGACATCAGCGCCACCTACCGGGTTCAATTGTGAACCAACTCAGAAACCTCTGGCTCTTGCACAATAACTTTGCTGAACATTATCATATGATCGGCCATATAAAAATTAGGGATCCCTGCTAAAACTTCAATACTGTAACCCATCAATCTAACCAAAATACTTGCCGCTGGAATCAAGTTCTATGATTGCTATGTTTGAGTAGGTCCCCGGTTTAGATTCACGATTAGACTCTGTAATTGGCGCTGGAATCGAGTTTTAGGTTTTTATTTTTTCAGAGCACGACAATGTCTGCCGAGACACATAGTAATATAAAAGTAAGAATGTAATATAGGGTTCCTCGGCCAGCATCACCTGACTGAAATGCGACGCAGGGAGTCAGCTAATAAGCTACCGTGACTTAGTATGTTGTATATTTGTTGTCTTAGTAACATTTAATCCAGTTAAGGGTCCTGGCCGTTGATAGCGTTAGAAGTCCTATTCAATCTATTCCACTTTGCACGATCTTCCATTGTCGGACTATTAATTCTGATATTCTTTATTTATCTTATTTATATACCTTTATCTTTAAATTGACTTTGAATTATATCACTCATAGTTTGTATTTTTTAGTTTAGTTCTATCTATAAACTAAGTGTATTTTAAACAGTCTATGGAATAGGTGTTAGAATCGTGATCTAAACACATTTTGTACCGCGTCGTTAAGGTGTTTTAATGTAAATATATGTTTTATTACATTATGTTTTTAAAAGACTGACAGCCTTAAATAGAGAGTAATGGTTATGCTGTGTGGCATCGTTCGAGAATGCTCTACTATGCGGTTAGAAATTAATGAATGACATTCCATCCGATGCGCAGACGCTGTGTATCAAGCAATGAGATTTTTTTCGTAGTATTTATATTTACGTTCTACTTTCTAATCTCAAATATTGATTTAAACTTGTAGACATTCTATTTTACTGAGCTCATGACGACAGAATATATTTTTACGAAAGACTACGTAAACAGGTAAAAGTAAATAGAATTGAATTTAAATAAGATAAAGCGGAGTAGTTTTCCCAATGAGATATCATACTACGTAAACAGCCAAGATTGATAATTGAGTATACGATGCAGTTAAAGTGTTGTTTAAAACATATAATTAATAAGGTAATAATAATAAATAATAATTAGCTAGTCAAATAATGATGTTAGAAATATTAAATTAGGAAAACTATGACTTTTCTCAGATTATAAAAAAGACTTCTCAATTATTACTCTATTGTCAAGTAGCTAATAGGTTGAATTTATAATTATATAACCAAAATATTTTGATGTAAGAGTTCCAACGTACATTTTTAAATTGTGATAGTAATGAGAATATGTAAATGAAATTAAATCGATTTCTTTATCATTTTATTTTTTACAGTCGTGCAAAATGTCATACAAACAGTGCCGCATGTATCAATATACACGTAGTTGGTAGACATCGAGGTCTTTGCATCCATTACTTTTTATACAGTACGATTAATATCATTCTGTGTGGCACATCAATCAAACGTTAGGACTCATTACACTCGTTTTTATACACATGTTTAAAATACACGTGTACTAGATTTCTGGTTATTTTTGCTAGGTTAAAAATATCTCTATGTCTATTACTCTAGATAGAATGTAAAAAAATATCTGAAAAAGGCAAAAATACAATCTTCGTCCTCTATGGCATTTGTGGTCCATATCTTTGAGTTATTAAGACGTAATTATTCTGTGATATACGAGTATATAACATTTGTCAGTAATCCCTTTTGCCTCTACTAATGAGCCTTTTAGCCCTGCTGTGTAATTATCATCATAGACACTCTACAGCACGTGGACAGTAGTAGTACCAACTGAATCACCCATATTATAATAATTATTTTTCGAAAAGAAATCCATTTACGCACTGGGTATCGCTTGGCAACGACGTTGAGATACATGGGATTTACTACTTTTGCTGGATTACTTACTAAAACTGTTCTTCACTTCTTCTTCGACATTTTGCCTGGGTCGAGAGAAAATAGCATGGCCAACAACACCGCGAAACCTAGTAGGTGGCAGCTCGCAGGCCTCATCCACTGTTGTGGGGAAGCACAATGCCAGACATCTGCTAAGGTGTCATTAGCATACAGTTTTATAGAACCGGGAAGTGAGATGAACGAGCTCGGAACACGGCGCAAACTTATTTCGCTGGTAGATTTTGGCCGTCCCCAAGGACCACCCGCAGCCTCTTGAATACGGTGGCCAGCATTAACACGCACGTTTTTAGCACTCTCGCTCCCGTTCTGACTTCTCGCGCTTGTAAAAGGAGGAGACGACTTCCCATCCAGGAGAATACCAAGCTTAGATCAACTTAGTGCCACTTTTAAAATTAGGGTTATCTACTGAGCTACGCTTATTATATATATTTAGGAATCAGAAGCGGAAAACTTTAATAAAAAGTAGAATCGTAAATAATTTAGCGATCAGGAGTGGAAAATGATAATAAAAAGTAGAAAAAGGGGATCGTAAATAATTGTTCAAGTTTTAGAACAAAACTGATAGGTAGTTTGATTATAAACAGACAATGGGAAATGTGTGTCAATACCACGGGGCGCTCCGTTTTATACGAGTACTCCAAACGTAGTGAGAGAAGGCGGGGCGATGTCGCTGCGGCCGTACTTTAAAAAATAGTCAACTACCGCCATTATGGCTTATTATATACACTAGCAGCGTTTTCCCCGCGGCTACGCCTCGTGAACAACCTTGAATAGTAGCTGTATGTTATTTACATAAAAAATTAAATAGGGTTTTGTATATATATATATATATATATATATATATGTACTCGTATATTAGAAACGTTTTAATGAAAATGTATCTAACTTATGGTGGAAATTATTTAAAAATCATAGCTACACTTGTATGCATATAATTCATCTGACAATATTTAACATTATTAATAATTAATAACATTATCATATTACAAATAACTCATTAAACTCATCGCTTCATCGAAAACGTTCAATAATTATAGCATTATCTCAGAATGATGAAAAAGTGACATAAGCTAGAAGCCTATGAACTAAACTAACATACATATTTCATGAAAATGAATTCATATTTAGGATCTTGGTGATAATATTTATATATACAAGCATTCAAAGAAAATCACTAGCATATTTAAACATATTAAGCTCTATATTTTGTACCACAGGGTCAAAATACAGCGCATTATCAAGAATTGTCAGTCACGTACCACTAATGATACACGTGCCGAAGTTTCACTAGCCCTGTCCTACACCCGCGTTCATTTCGACATTTATTTATCCAAGAAACTTGTATTGCGCTCAACTTGGGAATATTGCACGGGCTACGAGAAAAATTGGAAATGAGACGTAGCGACTTTTCAAAAGTTTGATGTCTCCTGAACGTTTATTTCTTCTTTACGGTCATGTTGAAGTTGTAAGGGCATGTGTTGCTCTCGAGAGACGCGCTTCGCTTCAATGTGGATATTTGACATCAAAGTTAAATTGTCAGGAAATGAGGTTTTAACTCTTTATAGCTAGTAATAATTTCTTTCATAGATTATACCGTCAAGGAATAATTGCGTACATCTATCTGACTTTGTTATATACACATGTACATGATATGAAACATTTGAAAAATTTTGTAAATTATACGCAAAATGAGAATTAAAGACGAGGCGAGAATCCGTTCAAAGTAAAAATTATTTTGAAAGGCAAGAAATCGCTTTTTAACAAAAAAAGACCGCTACTTATGCATCAGTAGGTATACTTTTAGTTTATAAGTTCATTTTTGTGTTGTTGTACAAAAAAGAGTTATCTATCTAGTTATCAAAAACCATAGGGCTTTTTTTTCTATTATTCTAAATAGGCCTTAAACAGTTTTGTTCGAATTTCAATGCTTGCATCTCAGAAACTATCATTTCGATTTGAAAAAGTATAATTGTGTGAGCTCAAATAATCAAAAGATAAAATTGTATTCAGTCTATTTTTTAAATGTTTTAATTATTTTATCACGTGACCAAATCAATTGTAGTTATTGAAAACCATACATGCCACATGCCTATTATATTTTGCATTTTTTATTTACTATTAAGACTGAAAACAAATAAAGCTTTTATCGTAAATCAATCCGGCGTTAAAAAGTGAAAAATTATGTAAAGTTAATAAAACTTGTGTGGTATTAGTGAAGTGCAAACAAATGGAGTGTCGATAAAAACGTATCGAGATGTAGAGAGTTGGTGGCGCCGCCTGGTGGCGCGCGGATGGAGGCTAGAGCGAGGTAGCGCCCGCATGGGGCAAGCGGCGAGCATGTGTCGCCTCCACGGATCATGTCTTCATCACAAGAAAAGTACGTATTATATCGTATCCAGCGATTTATTTCATTTTGTATCCATTCATTCTAATTAATGTCTGTGGAATTGTATAAACACTCCACATACATTAATTAGCTTTATGTTAGGTAAGCTAATACTTTTCTGTTAGTCAAGTTCACCACATTCCCAATGGGAGCCCAATTCTGCTATTACTACCTCGTCAAAATCGGCAGGCACTTTCGGCTTACTCATTGATTTGCCTAATTTCGGTATTCTGTTAAATCCAATGGAGTACCCGTGGCACGCCACTAATATATAAGCGAAAACACGCGAAATAAATGTTAAAATTTTGGTAGTTTTTTCAATATTCATTTTTGCTAATGGTAATACCAATTTTATTCTACTATTATCCCGCTACAATGATATCGAGAAAATGCTATGGATTTAGTAGAATATGAATTTTTGACACTATTGCAATGGGTGGAGGATATCTTTGAATATATTTAAAGATTTGGAACATCTTCCCGACGCCAAGATATTTAAATAGCAGAATTGAGCCCCTGATTGATTGAAAAAGATGACATAAATTTTAGCAATATACTTTTTTGCTAATAAGAAGCACTGGACTTAAAGAGTAAGCTATCATTGTTGTGGTAAACAATGATAAAATACTATAAAGCAGGATTGCATGCAACGATCACAAATCATCAGCAATATACTTGTTGGATAATTATTTGTCGCATGATTTCTTTATGTAATAAACGAGTCATTAAATCTATCGATTAAATATCAGTTGTGTGGCTGTCACTGTTTCTTTGTATAGTCTTACGCAAGAATTAATATATAAATATTATAGATATTTTTTAACTTCTCATCTATTTCCTTCGATATATCGATTAACGAGTGTATACACATATATAAAGTCCTATTTAGTAACTTTAATGTGCAAAGCCATTAAACAAATATTGAAAATGTATTGTAATCTACAAAGTGCAAAATATGTATTAATAGAATAATAGCTATTAACAAAAGCATAAATCTAAACCAAAATCCGGTATTCCCCATTGGTAATACCAAAACATTAATTTCCAACTTCTAGACATATACCCCTATTTCAAGTACTCTGTACACCACCAGTATTTTACGTATTATGTGTCATAATTTACACAAAAGCTTTAATAATTATTTAAATGTAAATAATGTTTTATGAAATAATAGTTTTCCTCTTACTAAGGGAAATATGTGTTTAATATGAAATTATTTAATTTACGAAGTAGTAATAACCGCTTGTTTTATTCATAAAACAGTGCTTACTTTTGTAATTAGGACAAGTGAGTCTTATGATATTATAATTATAATAGGAAAAAGGCCATCAATAAAGGCGTGAACAGTTGTATACCTACTATTCTGGGAATATCCGAAGGAAATTCGCTGAATGTCTGATTTACATTACGAAGTTTTGGTACCTATTACATAATAATATAAATGTTTATTAAAAATAATTGTAAATTAATATTACAATTGATATTAAACTTTAATTTGGGGCGAATTTTAAATTAAATTATTTAGATATGGTTGCCATAGTTTATGGCAACTTACATACATACATTACTTCACGCCAGGTCCCTTGCGGGGTTAGGCACGAACAACAGAGTGCCATTTAGGCTTATTCTTACACACCTCACTTGCTTCTTTGACATTCATATGTCTTATTACTTTTATTTAAATAATGAAAAAAAAAATACAGTAAGAGAACCATCCATGAAATATTTTGTCAATATTTCGTTGCTTTTACGCCCTAAATCTACTTCATATCCCGCGGGAACTTGTGTTTACTGCATAAAGAGGCCATATGTTATGCTGCATAGTGGTGTTTTTTGGTAATTTAACGTAATTTAATTATTTATCAGTGTTCCATAGCCATTTTTCCAAAAACGAAATTCTTATTAAATCGTTACATCCAAGAGTAAATTAGACCTGTATAACTTCCGACCTAGTCTTAGCCAAATTTTAGGTGGTTTAACTAACACCAAACAGCCGAAAATTTAAAATAAATGCAGACTTTCTAGTATAATGTTTTAAATAAATTATGACACCGACTGCTTACAAACACAAAAGCGGAATATCTAAACCAGGCTTAAAGCTGAAACTGCACGTAGTCCAATAAGTCTTCCTGGTGCTCCTTCCTTTGAGAGTGCACGTTGACAGCTCAAGACAGATGCCCGTTCTTATTGTGTTCTTATTTTTTCATTGTTATATTGTTGCTTGAGACTTTAGTTATATGAACACTATTTTATATTTTTGTAGCGGCCTTGGTAGGTAAACAACGAGAACTTATCCCTATTAATATTGTAAATGGGAAGTAAATCTGTCTGTCTGTCACGCTATCACGGAAAAACTACTGGACAGATTTAGCTGAAACCCCAGTAAACATGTAAGTTCCACATTTAGGATGGACATAGGATACTTTTCATTCCGGAAAAGGGACAGATTTATATAAATTTTATCCTAGAAAGTAGGGTGGGTTTATTTTGGTCGTTTTAGTCATTTTCGTCATTAGCTAAATGGATGGCGCTGCGATTGCGATGTAGACAACCATCGCTGCAATTTAATAACAAAGACGTTGTCAGATTGCCCGCCCACATTTCATAATCATTACGTATTAGGTACTTCAAATCAGGTTGTCTGCGACTTTTCTTTGTTTTGGTGTGCAATTATCTACACAATATCAATACAATATTAATTTCTTAGTAATTATAGTTAATTAAACAAGAAACTAAAGTATTGATAGTTTACATAATGATATAAAACACCAAATTAAATTTTTATGCACGTAACATTGAGCTTACTATCTAGGGTTTTTCACGAGGCGTAGCCCCAGGAAAACTCTAATGCACACGTAACCGTCCCCAGACGGTCTAACATCGACAGGAGTATGATTTCTTTTATTGCCAAGTTGGCAAACAGACAGACAACTTAGCTCATGAAAAGTGGTTACCGTCGCCAATAGAAATTTGCTACACCAAGGGCGGAGCCAACGCTTTGTGTTTAGGATGAGATAGAAAAATGAGATAAAGGGATCAGTCAAGCGAAAAAGGAGAGAATGGATGGGATGTGGGAGATGAGTAAAGGAAAACAGGATAAGGGGAGGAGAAAGTAGACCGTCAGAACTCGCACTCATCGCTCGTAACACAATTAAATCAAGGCTAACCATTTCACGCGGATATTTCGTGAGAGCGTGATATAACTCCTATCGAGCCAGCCCTAGCTGTAATCAAGATAATGATTCCAGTATAGCTCTCTAACACGTACAGAATTGATTGTTTTATTGGCGGCTCCCCTCGCAGATCAGAATCGGTTAGGCACCATCAAATGTCACAGTAAACTTCAGGCTAAAGTTACTAGCTTTTAGTTGTAATTTTTCTTACCTTCTATAAATAAAAAGCCTTATCGTTATGATGTTCCCAATCTTCACCGTAATATTCGCAATGATCGTCATTACGCGACCATTACAGTCCTTAAGACCAGCGACCTACAGAAATCCTTATCGTAATCTCGGCACATTAATAAACCCGCAATGAAAGGCCTCGTCGCTACAACCATTTCGGTCTTGTTATTGCCCGTTTTTTCCCAAAAGCCAAGCTTTTGTGTGTATCATTCGATTTCTCTCGTTGCCTTGCCTCGAGCCCTCGTCCTTTCACTGAAAATTACTGTTTCTTTTTATTTGTGTTCATGCGCTTATATCGGTGCTGAAAAACTTCAGCCAATTTCGCTCGTAAATGTTTTGTTCTGTAAACATGCCAGGCATATGTATACGGTTCATTTATATTCATTCAATATTTTATTCAAATACTTTGTAGGGGTAGTTGTCAGTCAAGTCAACTAAGATACCTAGTGATCTACAAAAATTTGTATACATCTAGGTTTTGTACGAGTGGAGTTAGTTTATTAATTGTATTACTTAATAATCGGTAGACAAATACGAACTCTATATAATCCAAACTATTTAAAATACGCTTAAGTTATTGGCCAATGTACAACAAACCTATCTGGGGACGATTGCAAACATCCAGACCATAATAAATAATAGAAGAGTCGTTTATGAAATTTATCATACCAAGAACCAAACCCAGATGGCGAACAAAGTGCGTTGCAATGAGGTACGCAGTGAAAGACTCATTTAATTCGAGAACAGTTTAAAAACGATTAAATAATACATAAATAGCTCTATTTTTAAAATTTGTCTTTGTTCTCAAAGAAGCATACCCGTTTACATACCTCCTTACTGGGATAAAAAAATCTTTGAAACTAACAAACACAACTTGCTGAAAGCCATATAGTAGATTAACCGTGCATTGAGCATAGTAGCAAGCTATCAACCTGGGACGTCTGACGCCACAAAGCAATTTAGTCTTGCGGAACAAATTGCACTTCTCGTGTACCGTTGGATTAGTGAGAACTATCATTACCTTGGTCTCCTGCATCCACTACTTTACATTAGGGTTACCGAATAAAAAAAAAAGACTTATATTCCGGATACTTGGAAAAAAACCCCCAAATATCTTGTAAAATGTATAATACTTATTGGTTTATTAACACTTATTTATTTGCACAAAACATGTTTTTTTAGCATCGATCTTCCTTGATTAAGTATTTTTTAAGTTATCGCATATCAAAATATTTTTTAGGTATTGAATAAGCTATGAACTAGAAGAGGTTCCCATTGAGAAAATATTGACTAGAAACTGTTGGGTCTAAACAAAATTAACTGTAATATTATGCACTAACCATACTTCGCCATCTCAAGTGTCAGATAAAAATAATAAAAAAACATACAAAAATCTCACTTAATTACCGTTAAAACAGAATTTAAAATATTTATTTGCAATTTTACGTGAATAATACCTACTCGTATGTTTTCAAATGTTTTACATGTCCCCTAAATGCCTAACTAAGATTGTAATTTACGGACGTTTTAAGAAAATTCGGAGCTAAGGCAAACGTAGTTTTAATAAAATGAAATTTAGAATTAAATACATTTTTTCGAGAAAATATGATTTAGCTAACGACCTGTCTGACATTTTGCAGAAGATTGAAATTTTGTTATTTCGCTGCATTATTTATTGTGTTTTCTTTTCTTGAATGCTCTCTACACTGTAATAAAAATTTATACTATGAAATTCGTTACAACATACAAATAAAATTAATTTGCGTTGGTGCTGGCGGATGTTTTGTTAAAAGATAAATGTTTGAGTGTCAGTATTTGGCTACTTTTTAAATTACTATTTTTATTTAATAAACTTGCAAAATATTTGTAATTTATTCGACTATGAAAATAAATCACACTGAAATTCAGTCAACATTTTCAACGCATCATTTCGCATTTACGCCGCACTTCCAATACCAAATTACTTTTTCAGAATTGTCAGTTAATTCAAAGGTCCGTTTACAGCTAAGTACGAATATGTCACCCATGAACTTGAACATAAAATATAAGTTCTCTGTAATTCCTTTCAACCATGTGAAAAATAGTTTCGCAAGATACTACACGAAATAAATGATAATTGATTTAATTCGCGTATTGAACACTTTAATAGGAATTTTCCAGCCATACAGTATAATAGAAATACATACATACATAACTTCACACCAGGTCCCTTGCGGGGTAGGCACGAACAACAGAGCGCCACACAGGCTCATTCTTACACACCTCACTTGCTTCTATGACATTCATAGCTCTTGTCATGCACGCTCGTCTGTTCTTAAGGCTCCTGACATCACCTTCTGCTAATACATGATCAATTTGATCATGGAAGGTGTGTCGTGGCCTTCCGCGACTTCTGCATCCATCCACTTTTGCTTTGTATATCTGTTTAGTCATTCTTTCATCATACATTCTTTCCACATGCCCGAACCACCGGAGCATTCCTTTCCTTACCTTCACCCCGACACTCTCTTCCAGATCAACTCTCTTTCTTACTTCGGTATTACGAACGCGGTCCGCGAGCGTCACTCCGAAAATTTTGCGCAGTGCTCGCATCTCGACCGCGTTTACTCTACTTTCATGCTCTCTATTCCATACCCAACTCTCGCTTCCATACGTGAGCGTAGGTACCAGAACCGCGTTGTGTATGGCACGCTGGGCCTTCTGGCTGAGGTTCTTAGCGCCTAGAAGTTTACCTAACGATCCATTCACACTATTCCCCAAATTTACTCTTCTTTTTATGTCAGCGGCGTACCTTCCATCCCTGCTAAAAACACATCCAAGATATACAAACTCATTCACTTGTTCCAGCATAACATCATCGACCATTATCCTTGCATTCGTTCTGGTTTCTTCTCTTTCAAACACCATAGCCTTTTTTTTTCTTCGCATTCAAATGTAAGCCTCTCGCCTGACAGTCATCTTTCATCATTTCATCATCCGCATACAGCAAAGTGCTAGCAACTAGATCACCCATCCTCACCCCAACATCCATCAATCTTAATCTCTGGAGACAATTGTCCAGATATAGGATGAACAGCAAAGCCGACAGCACGCAGCCCTGCCGGACACTAATATTGACGTCAAACCAGGGTGACAGGCTGCCGTCCACCCGCACGCATGCCATACAGTCCTCATAAATGGACTGGACAGCACGCAGCAATTGGCCATTAATCCCATATCCGGGCAATATGTCCCAGAGGTCCTTTCGCACAACCCTGTCAAATGCTTTCTCTAGATCTACAAAACCGCAGAAAAACTTCCGGCCCAAAGCCAGCTGCTTCTCCACGATATTGCGGAGCGAGAAAACTTAATCCAATTAATAGAAATAAATACCTAAAATTTGCATAATCAATAACGTAGAAATGATTACGACAGCGTAATAAAACCCTCCAGACAGTCGTTGTATATTGCTGTAATTAGATACAGTTGCATTTAATTTTAAATCTAATTACTTTAAAGAATCGTCGTTGGCGATCCCAGTTATTTGAAAGTGGATAGCGTCTGACACTTTGTAATTAATATCTTGTAACTATAAATGTTTTATTACTATCATAACATTATGTAAATACTAGCTTCTGCTTGGGACGTCGTCCGCGTGGAATAGTTATAAAAAGAAGTACGTTAAAATATCCCCCGATTTTGAACAAATTTCTACATCGATAGAGAGATCGTGTCCAACACATGTTTTGTCTCTTAGTTTCAGGATCGAAACGGTGAACTCACGTTTCATCCGTGGTGACAAGGCGATGGCGAAAATAACCGAATCACGCTGGACCATTTCGAGATTACGCTTAGAAATTTTCAAACGTCGGTTTTTGTTTTCGTCGGTTAACATTTGCGGCATCCATCTTGGCAACACTTTTTTGAACTACAGTGTATCAATTAAATTAGGATGTCAGGCTATATGTTTTATACTTATTCTTTTGTCTTTCAGAACCAGATTCTCAAACGTCTTTTTCATTTTTATCTGTATCGGAGGTTAAAGGTCGTCCAAACCGCTGATAATCTTTACAGCTCAATCTACTTTTATTATATTCACCTAACCAGTACGCAACCATAGAATATGGTACATCATCATCTCCTTAAGTCTGGTGATTGCTCGAAAAAAAATCTTTCGTAGGCATTTTTAAGAGTTATTTTATCACCGCACGTAATTCACTTTCATCCATAATTTTGCGTTTTTAGCAACTCGTTGCATACAACAATTGAAATAATCGTAACAATTAAATTACCTTTTTAGCATTGTGATAGTATTTGCTGCATTTTTTGTGTGTTGTTTTTGTTTTACAATAAAGTGATTTGTATTCTATCTTGTAGTTTATTTATTTGTACAGCTCTTTACATAATGAAACTTTAACCGTCTAGATATTTTGCAATACTATAAGTCAACGCAGTAGTGCTATTTTACAGAACAACAGATTCATCTCATTTCATCTTGTTAAAGATATTACTATGCGACAGCATACATGTCCCAATGCAATCTAGCATTTTAAAGTATATTTTTACGAAAATAAAGTAATCTGATGTATACATGAGAATTTTAAGAATTTTTACTGCAGCTCATAGATACAACTTTTATAACTCCATAATAACGACTCTATTTTGAAAGCTGTGATTTGAATTTTTTAATATTTTATATTTTCATTAACTTCTTAGAGGTAACAGCTAAATGTTAAGTATGTAAGTAGACTATCCTGTTAACTCCATATTAATTCTTTATCAATATACATACAAATTACGTTGGTTTAGTCTTTTTTTTAATAGGCGAGGTGGCTTAGTGTATAAAGCACCTAGTTTTAATTCCTATGACTTGGGTTCGATTTTGGCCCTAAAGAATGCACCACTACTACCCGTTAGAGGTGAAGGAAAACTTTATATAGAGTATCCTCCTCCTTCTTTGTGTAGACCTTCTCGTTTGAAAGGTAAGAATTCCAAATGTTATTGGAAAAGTACATTATATCGTCCATTTTCTCAAAAAAAGAAAGGTCACCGTTGGATTCGCCAAGTGGTGGGAGATTTGCGGTTTGATACTGTTAAATAAAAGTTTACATAGTCTTTTCCAATTTTGAGTTTACCAATCCCACAAATAACATAGCCTCCAAATGTAGCATTATGATTGTCTCAAGTTAGGCAAGTCATACTAGAGTTGTTTATATTTCTTCAGAAAAGAAACGTAATACACTCAACATCCTCGTATAGTATTACATTTAATAAACATGCTGTTGAACTCATCTCTTTGATCTCTCCTTTGAGTATTCCATACAAAATATTTAGAGGTTTTATGTTTTAAATTGAAATTTCCTGTAGTTCTAATATTATAAGTATAGAAAGCATTACCGACAGTTTACGACCGTATCGCCAACCAGTATTCTTCGTTATTGAAATATTTCATTACACTACATTCAAACAAATCCTATTTACCAGTGCTGTCTCACTAAATTAAATTACTGCAGTGAGTGCCAGCGTTCTTTAACTTGCAACTTAAAGCAACTTGGTGTCTCAATGGGATTCGCTACACACGAACTTTTAAGACGATGAATTTTCAAATGAATTCATCGTGCTAAAAAGAATCGATAGAGGTTGAATATAGTTAACAGTCACTCGAATATGGCCTTCAAGCGATAAAAGTCTACTCATATCTGATTAAATGCCTAGTATCCTAACACATTAATCCAGAAAGGTTTGAGTTCAGAGACTACGTTTTATATATATATTAACGAGGTTCATTATTTATCGAGGTGCTTTATTTGTTAAGTCCGCACATGCTATAGATATAACAACATTCGTCGACAGCCAATTGCAGTCCATTGCTGGACATAGGCCTCCCCAAGTCGGCGCCATTGTTCGGCTAATTTGTTAATATGCTATTTGTAGAAAGGACCACCATAGTTTCAAATTTGTTAGGTGTATTTGCGCGTCTGGTCGGCTACCACCCTTGATCTAGAGTATGCTGCCATAACGGCGTTGATGTGTGTTCCGGCATTAGGTTCAGTTTCCAGTCTCCCTGTAGAGAGTGACAGCACATTGAGGTGATAGTTACCGCTTTCCATCAGGTAAGGCTCTGCCAGTCTGCTAGAATTTTGTAATAAAAAATGATTTCAAACATAGTTTACAATATTTACATATTTTTTGTGCATATGACTAATTAGGACTTACACTTTGGCCGAGCTTAGTACATATTAGAAAAGTGAATCTCTATATCCCTTCCAATATAACGCAACATTGTCATTTCTCTTGATCATAAACAGTGAAACATATACTGTTACATACTTGTTTACAATCGCTAGTTGTTATTGAATAAAGCAGTGGCTTGGTCTTTTGTTACATTTAGTTCTCTGTCATATTTTAAATTGTAGTATTTCTAAAATATGGGACTTGATTTAATTTCGTCATGTCTTATCTATTTATTTAGATAAAACTTTGATCTTGATTGTTTTTCTGGAAAAACTATTATGAGACCGATAAGATCTTTGATAAATTAATTATACTTATCAAATTTGTTATCTGTCATGTATGTTTATATAATTTATATGTTAATATTACAAGGTTTAGAAATTTACCAATTACATTTAGGATTTATGGTCTTACTCATATTGAGTACGAGTAAGTTTGTAGCTTCTTTAAAAACCTTAAAGAAGCCTACAAACTTACTCTAACTCACTATGAATAACACAGCTATTATCTAAATAGTTGACCAAATTATTGTCTACAATGCGTTAGTCTCATCATATTTAAACTTGATTTTTAAAAACTTTTAGGGAATATCCATCTCTATATTATGAGAAATAATATATGTCCGTTATTGATATAAACCGCCCTATCCGACTTTCATGTTTAATTTTATGCATTAGTAACATAGATGATACATAAATTTAATATATGTAGAATGTAGATACAAAGAGATTTTTGACCAAAAGTCGCTGCTGTACTGTAATAAAATATGCAATATCTAAAATTAAACACAACACATACAAGGCTCGACATATTTTATATAAAAGTAATAGGACACCTTATTCTGGATCATATAATTTTACGGGTACATCCACTCAGGGTTCTAGTTGAAGACTTGTAAACCCTGTCGTTGAGTCGTTGGTTAGGTATTTTACGTTCAACATTTTTTCTGTATTCGATGATGTTTTATGATTAATAAAAACATGTCTCGGTTTACGACGCCATATATTTCGGTAAGGGTTATCGGGCCCAATACTCTCGTGGTTAACTGATAAGATATCAGTGCTCACGTGCCGGCGTTTGTTTGATACGAACTGTGTATATTATGATTTCGTTTGAAGGATATATTATTAAGCTGATATTAGAGGGATGATTACTGTTTTAAATATATATGAATCGGCTAAATGTAACAATAGCAACAACTCAGACGGGTTTATGGTAATAAAAAGCAGCAAATGATCACTATATTTTTGTATTTAGAGAACTTAATGCCTCAAATTGAATCTAATTAAACAAGCACTAAATTACACTTACTAAATTACATTTTTCCCTCCAACAATTCTACAGTTTTGAGAACCTAAATAAATTGGCTTATGCAATAGCGGATTGAAGTCATGAATAAACTATTTTATTAAAAATATTAAGAAAGGCAAGAATTTGTTACGTACAATAAGTTTAGAAATTATAGATAGCTAATGTTTTGTGTAAGTTATTAGATAAAATATTTTATTTACATGTCATAAAGTAATTCGAACACAGTAAGCATCCATTTGTTCTGCATACATGGAAATAAAATTTAGTGTATATCGCCATTCGAGAGATTTTAAATTATAATCTACACAGTTACCACATCATATTTCAAGGTTTCTATGGTAAATTATAGAAAATAACTTTGAAAGGAGCGTATAGAATAGAGTAGCGAGATAGAAGGCTCCCTCGTCTCAAATTCTTTACTCTTCTTAAAAGTAGCTAATAAATAAATCCTTGTCATTACTACAACAGATCATATATTTTAGGCTGCCGACAATTGTAATTATATTTTTGTAACTGGTTATTATAATCTAATTTTTAAGTTTTCTATGATTCGAAGTCTGCCTTCATTGCCTGCGCTTTTCACTACTATTAACTATTGAAAACTCCAGCAAAAGCCCTAATGTTATGAAGAAGGATTTAATCTTCTTATCTTATTATATGAACGTACTAAAACTCCTTAGTATGTCACTACAAAATTTTTTTTTAACAGGAAACCACCAGGTAGTGATCTAGTGTAAATTTACATTTTATATTACGAACTCAAAGGATTGCTTATCGCAAACAAACAGTAGTTGAAGTACGTCAACAAGTGGGCGGGCAGCGAATGTCACGTCATCGTCAATCTTGCATGTATTTACTGCTTATATGTATGCTTTGCCAAACAAGTTGTGAATCGCTTTCAAACTCCAATAATCGTTACCGATATTTAAAATAATCGGGTCACTTTGAAGGCATTCTAAGACTTCTGTCTTAAAACGCCTTGCAAATGACCCTTAGAATGTATGCTTAGTGAAGACCTTTTTATATTCCTTGCGTGTTCTTTATTGCATTTCGAGTTGTATTTGTGCCATTGGCATTCTCCATACCTTTTGTGACTTAATTACGTGTCCTAATTCACCACACAAGGACAAATAAAAAAGTATTTGTGTTACGTCGTGTTAACTTTTAGAAATTCATGCTTTAAAAGGGTTCCTATGTTCATAAAATTAATATTATATCCAGGCGCATTTTTTTGTTAAACGACTTTCGGTGTAATATAACTCTCATGTGTATAATATTTGAGTTACTTTTGCATTTGCAATATAACATACTTTTAAACTATCCTCCTGAGTCCTGAGAATTTCGTCGTCCTTAATTTTATTATTGTGTATTTTGCTACCCTGAACCATTTCGGAAATTATGACCCGAATTATCTAAGATCCTGAAGTTATAGACGGCTTAGAACTGCATAAGCTTTAGCAGAAACGTTTGCTCTCTAAGTGTGTTTGATCATGTGTAGCAACGAAGAAAGTTCGGATTAACTGCTTGATTAACCTAAGTCGCCATTCTAACACCGAACCACTTGTTGACTACTGGTTCATCCACACTTCCTCAATTTACCATTAACTCATGTTTTTTTTTCTCCAAACTAAGCTGCATACAAGTCAATGCCGTGTAGTCTATTTAGCGGTCAGAGACAATTAATATTTACATGGTAATCCTACAGACAGTAGGTACTATTAGTAATGTGGAGTAAATAGTCACATTTTTGTGGTTCCGATAGCCAAAGATAAAAAAGAAACACACACTCTCTCAGTCTGTTTCTGTCAGACCCTATTTTACATTTGATTATCTTAGGAACTAGAAAGGCTAGATATATGTTTACGTATATGAAATTGCGAACATGTACCAAAAACGTAATGTTAAATGTGCAAAAATAATGATTTTAATATCCAAGAACATTTTCATTAATTGGATCTGAAATTAAAATTAAATTATTCTTATTCATATTTTATTTATTTTAATTAAGAGAAAATATATTCTAATCGTTAACGACTGTCATCTCAAGCATCCCTATTTTTAGAAGAATAATAGGCAGGATGTCCGTCACGCTTGCCAAAACAATTGACAGTTACTCACTTTGGTCAACCCCGATGATCAGGTCCTGAAATTGTTTCGAATATTTAAGTCAATCTAAAACTGTAATAGTAAATCGAAGACTATAAAAATAAGGATATGGCAAAAAAGATATGAATGGATTGTGTGAAGGATCACATAAAGACTTATGCTGTGACAGGACGTATGTCAGCATTTAAGCTAAGATGTCTTAGCTTCCTATATGTTCTGGAAACCTGAAGCGGCCGCTTTCACAGATTTGTATTAGGAATATGACAAGTATCAAAATAAAGCGGAAACTTATGCCCACAATTTGTACTCTGATACGTATTGAAAATTTATGACACCTGCACACACTTAATCCTATTATAATAATTATTTTACAGTGCAGGTTGTCAAACTATGGAACATCCTGCCTCTTACTGTCAGAGATGCGAAATCCTTACTAACATTTATAAATCTTTCTGATTAACACAATACATACATATATACATACATAACTTCACGCCAGCTCCCTTGCAGGGTAGGCACGAACAACAGAGTGCCATACAGGCTTATTCTTACACACCTCACTTGCTTCTTTGACATTCATAGCTCTTGTCATGCACGCTCGTCTATTCTTAAGGCTCTTGACATCACCTTCTGCAATTAACACAGTATTATCATGTTAATACATTTATTATAATAACTTATCTATTTTGCAATATATTATCTGTATATGTGTATATATATGACTATCTGTATATGCGTGCATTTGTATATTTAACATTTAAATTAGTTTGAGTATTTATGTATCTATTGCCTTTTCAAACATCTTACCTACATCTCCTGATTCAATTTTCTTATTCTCCTTCTTCTTCTGTATATTTTGGTGTGCAATAAACTGTTATTTATCTCTCTCTTGTACAATATCTTTCACTTACCAGTATACCGAGATACATTTCTATGATTCCTATATCTTACCGAGCGTTCATTTGCCTTTATATTGGTTAAATTAAAATATGACATAAGTACCATACACGTAATCTCAAAGTTTAATAAATAGTTAGATATAGAAAACGGCCATGAGTGATTCTCCTAAAGGTGCCTCTTTAAGACCCCAAATCGTTTAGAAAAGATGCAGAAAGACAGAACTTATTTCGCTGTCGGCACAACTTACACATTTTTGATTAATAACCGCCCTAATTAAATAAGCTTGTCAAACGCATTTGACTCGAGACCAATTAACGTTGCAAAATTCAAGCGTAAGACTTCAAAATGAATTAAATGCTATAAATAAACATTATAGAGGGCATACTTAATGCAAAGTGCTTCTCTTTCGCTTTGATCATTAATGGAATATAAATTACATTTTTCTCTTTATACTTTGATATGGAGAGTCTTAATCTTAAGAGATAAAGTTCTTCATATAAGGCTTTAAGATCCTATTAAGATAAGACCTTAAAGCCTTATTACTGAAATCTCATCTAACCTATAGCTCTTTTACTTTGATAGATGGCTGCAAACTCACACTTATTAGGGTTCTGCATCTGTTTTGACAATAACTGATCCCTTGGAAAATCATCATGTCCTTCTGTCTATATGTAATATGTGACACATATGTCTGTCAATTATTTTTTTACTCAATAAATACAAGGTTTTTATGAATAAAATTAACAGAAGGACTGCTAATATTTTAAGCATATGGAACTAAAAATTATGTATTGAAAACATAAAAAATAGAACTTGGAGGTGGCTCTCTAATATGATATTGAAGGATAACAAAAATCGTGTAAGTAATAATAATAATTGGCAGACAAACACACACATTGTATATTCCCAAATTAAGCAAGTTATGCTTGAGTTATGGGTAATATACAACGGACCACTCTGGGGCCGATCCCAGACACACAGACCATGATAAACAACGGAGAAAATACGTTTCCGAAATTTACTATACCGTGAATCGAACCCGGAACCTCGGGGTTGCAGTGAGATAGCCCGTCAAAGGTTTAGCCCGCTCAACCACACAGGCCGTCAAAGTAGTATAGGCTTGTGGATATTATTAAAGCTACTCACAATAAATCCCAGTGACATATTACTTTTTTCACTTTTTACTTCGTAATGATTTCTTGTAACCTTTTATTTATTGGATGGAAAATTGGGAAAAAGTTGAAAGCGGTAAAACTTAATTAATACTTTGAAAGAATTGAAAAAAAATCTTGACAAGTTGCGTTAGTAATTCGTGAGATAAGGGGTATTTTTAATTAAATATTTTTCTAACATTCAACCAAATGAGAACAACAGTGAATGATACTTACCTTTACGGAACCTTACTGTGTGTTAATTAACATGCACTTAGCAAATTTTTATTTAAAAATTTAACACACTTTTAACCTAATTACTTTTATCTGTATTACGAATATCTACTTGTTAGGATAAACATGTAGTTTGCAGAAATTCAACAAGCGAGAGACGTTATGTTGGACACAGGTATTTTCCCTGTAGGAAATGTACACCATATTTCATCTTAGAGGTTGTGCCAAAAGCCCAGGGGGATATAATATGGTTGATAAAGTATTTATTTTTCTTTTGTACATTTATGATATGTTATAAACACGTAATAAGAAAACTCGATGATAATAATCGAGTAAATAATATAACTGAAAAGCCATGGAAAATAATAGGTACTCATTATAGTACTAACAAGAAAGTAAATTAATGTGTTATACGCAGCTTTGGTGAGAAAATGAAGGATTGTAACATAATTAATGTGGAGGGTCATTTTTGCCCAAAACATTCTTAAAATTTTCCCAAGTCTGGAATATAGCTCAAATTTTTTTAGAAATTTCTCCTTTGTAACGTTGTCGGCCTGTTTTGTAACTGAGCAGCAGCATAACTGCAAAGTCCACAGAACATTCCATACATACATGAGATTTGTTGTCGGCAAAGTTTCGAGTTATTTGCATAACACCCTCAGCTGTGAAGGCACAATTGCTAACATTTACATAACATAATGGTTAAGGAAGGCATTTTAACCGAGGCTCCGGAATGCTGGAACGTTTGCCTTTTGACATGGGTTCGAGAGATTACTTTAAAAATAGTTACAGCTTAAATTGTTTATTTGTTTGTATGGTGGAGATAAGACGCCCCACCATCATTTTATATTTATAGAATGTCTTACATGTCGGGCTTGTAAGGCCTTTTGATGTAGTCTTATTCATATTTCTTTGAATCAAGGATTTAAACATGCCTCAGAGAGATTATAGATCTTTGACTGTCGCCGAGCGGCAGAGTGCTTATGGTAGTCTGAAATATGATATTTAAGATATTCTACACAAATAAATACAATTCTTGTTTTAAACTTAAAACGATCAATATCCTACAGCTATTGTTCATTTGTACCATTTTTTTATTTAACGATATTAAAAATATAGCCTGCAAGTTTTCACCATAAATTCACAAATGAATACTGTGACTTTATAATTGTCAGGTGTAAAATCAGAATCACAAGATTAATTCAATCTAATTGGTGTAATATTTAAATAACACAGTTATTATTATTGTAATTTATTGTTACACATTTTAACAAGTTAACGAACCTCATTTACGTTAAAACGATAAAATATTTTCTTTAATGTTATGGTATATATGAAATATGATATGTGGTTGAAACAGAGATACTTGTTTTCAATATTTATTGCCAGCCGACCGAAATGTTGCGATGATTCTATGTATTTTTTTTAAAATCTGGCAATATGAGGTTTTAATTTGATAGAAAATCACCTTAGAAATATATTATTCATCTTGAAACTGGTTTAAAAATGTATTTTATCCGTTCTTTGAATCAGAGATTGTGAAAACTGAATTAAAAATTTGTTAAGTGCTTGTTTAATTAATGGCTACATAGGGGTGAATGCTACTGTCTATTCTTCTTATTTAGTATCTATATTTCCTTAAGTTTTCGGGTCTATTACACATAATTAAAACTACATTTTAACGGTTTTAAACACGGAATTTTGTTTGATTTTTTATTTTGACGTATCGTTCGTCGTCACTTTTCAGTAGCCGTGATCACGAAAGATTAATTTTATTGAATCTTAGTCAAACTGATTTTCATTCAGTATTTTTTAATTTCTATCAATCAATATTTTTTTTTATAATCTCAATCCGAAATCGAAAGGTCATACATAGGGAGGAGGAGGAGGAGGTATTGTTTTATGACTTTATAATCAAGCTTCTCTCTACGCATTGGCCACAATAAATAAGTATTAATGACCATATTTACCTTTTTACTTCAGTCAATTTTTTGGCTGGCAAACACGACGACGGACCAGCTCATTGAAAGTGGTTATAGGAGTCTGCAACAATAATGGTGAAACTAATGCCTTGGGGATGAAAAAGAGGTATCAAAGAGTAAGAATGGTATAGAGAAAATTGGCCATACGAACTCCTACTTACGGCACGAAATACGATTAGCTGAAGACTAATCGTTTCACGCTGGTATTCCCACTAGAAATACGACGTCTACCTACCTATTAGAAATTATCACGTACGGTTTTCGGATTGACTTATTTCAGTCTATACTAGTATTTAAATGAATGTTTTACAAGCGCGATTTCTGATAACTATCGTTTAGTCTCTACCTACTACAAATTTCCTTCTGGTTGTGTTATTTCCAGTACTGTGGTAAAACCCAACTTCACCAAGAGCTAGTTCAATGTTGTCGAGATTCCCAATCAAGATCGAGACGATTTTGTTAAGACTTGTATTCTTAAAATGGTAATGTGGTTGACTCTGTATTCTTACTATGAGCGATATTGAATGGGCTTATTATATCTGCCAATGTCATGCTAGCAATTGTGTTACTGTTATCGTTTTTATATGATGATTATTATATGCGTCTAATTAATTCTTTATCTAACATTTGGCTCTGTTGTACAATAAAATAATTATTTTTCTAATATGTTTTCCAGTGTATAAAGCAATATTTAGGGTTACGTATTTTTATATCCTTTATAAAATTTTATGTAGGGTTATTCATAAACGTCGGGAAAGCTTCCGTGTCCGAATAGAAAGCTTCTAACGAATTCCGATGTTTGTGAGTAACCCTACTGGTCTCTATTAACGACATTTTTTCGGAAACTACTACTTCGATATCGATGATATGCCAGAAATAAGTAATACATATGCAACTTGCAATGCTGTGGTGATAATCTGAAAAATTATCTATTGCGGGTAATCGTTTTATTCTTCTTTAGGATTTTGTAGCTAAATGACGAAAACAGCGGACACTGATACCTATACGGAACCATTCAGTGGGCGTGATTTGACACACACTTGCCAGTTTTATTGTTGATTAAGTAGATTAATCTAGTATGTGTTCGTAATTAGTTAATGTCAGTTGAATATTAATTATATGTTTCCTTATTTTGGACCTTGGGCCTTGGAGCTCTTTAGGGAACTCCAGACTAAGTGGAGGCGCGAGATGAAATGCTCCTCCCTCTCAAAGGAAGATCTTCCAGTGAGGCTAGTGTTGTTCCTCGCAGGTCTAGGCCCATCGGTTGTTGTTCGAAATTTGTATATATTGTTTGTACGTAATAACAGTTGCCTCGTTTTGACGATTACGTCATGTTCAAGCCTTAACAACGAAAATACCAACGTGCGTTATTTCATAATATAAATAAATAACAAATAAAAATACACGCGGAATAAATGCCGTACATGCCCCAGGTTAGTATTTATATTCACTATTTTCCACACTTCCCCTCATAACTGCAACGAGATATGCAGAGTTTGCTTTCCCATTTGCATGTTTATTATTTGTATAAAATATTGAACGTATTCCAATTAAATTTTCCAATTAGGGGTGGCTTAATTACTGACTCTCTCAACAGACTCGATACTGACTGCAGGCAAACACAACTTTTAGCGCAACTTTTATATTAGTATTAAATCCCGTAAACCTTTAGAATATCCACCTAATTTGAAATAGGATTTTATAGCATATTTGATGAAATATTGCAAGACAAGTCGCTTAACTTTGTAGTATGTAAGCCGTCGTATTGTTTATTGTAAGGGGGACTAGGGCACAATAATTAAGTATTTGCACTGGTCCCCCTTACAATAAACAATACGAATGCTTACATACTACACCTTTCTTAAAAGCTTGTGCAAACCATTTGATCACACAATTTTTAAAATGCTCAGATATAAGACAAAAGATGAACAATAGTAGAAATAATAAGATTAAGTACACCTACGGATAAACAAAACATGGAAATATCAACAAAAGGTTGGTTGGGCTGATGATATATCAGAGACAGCTGACAATGGCGCCTGAAGCGGCCTAAAATAAAATGGAACTTTATGCTACATAAGTTACGATTACCAGTAAGTAGGTATATCTAAATAACCTGTCAATTTCGCAAAACGATTCCCCAGAAGCGGCCGCTCTCAAATTTTGATTTGAATGTTCTTAAGTAAAACTAAAAAGCTATAGAAGATGAAGGAGGTGTAGTGGAACACTTACAAGCCAATATATGGCACTGAACAGTATATGTTCATTATATCACTAACTGATTAAGCTCTGCAAGTCTAATCAGGATTTGAAACTACGTCATTCAAATGTCTTATCCCAAAATAAAGCTAAAGCAAAAGCTACTATAATTTTTGTAAAAAATATACATAGTAGTTTAAAATTTAACCCGTAGATTTGAAATAAAATTTATATTCTTACATACATACATACATAACTTCACGTCTGGTCCCTTGCGGGGTAGGCACGAACAACAGAGCGCCATTCAGGCTTATTCTTACACACCTCACTTGCTTTGACATTCATAGCTCTTGTCATGCACGCTCGTCTGTTCTTAAGGCTCCTGACATCACCTTCTGCTAGTACACGATCAATTTGATCATGGAAGGTGGGTCGTCGCGTTCCGATTCTTGTCATTTGTATTTTAAGTAGTAAATCAGCAGTAATAATCACCACTATAAATATTACGATGAATACTTTGCTTGTTTTCATAGAGTTAATATTCAAGTTGTAGGTATACTTGGAGACGTATTAAGAAAGTACATGCTTTTCCTCTCACACGATCCGTTCCGACCTATGTGCCCATATCATCCAGTACTACCCTGTCACTACCACTATACATACCGTTTTAATGATTTTACCTTATATATTTATTTCCTCTCTTTCATATTTACTATCGTGTATTTTATAGATGACTTAGTGAGTTCCAAGGAACTTGATTTTCATAAGATACAAACCCTTATCCCACAAAAACTGTCCTTTTTACAGGGACTTTTGGTTTACAAGAACTCTTAACAATCTCGCTAACTGGAGAAAATTATCTTGAATGATTTAAGAATCGATGCTCACTTATCATATAATTAAATTCAAAAACATGGTTGTCTGATTCTTTAAACTATATTGATAAGAATCTAGATATATATTACACGTCAAAATGTCGATATACATGTCGTTGCTTAACGCTTTTTTATTCTGTTGGTTGATTAATCGATTACTTATTTGGTATCGATATATGTTGTTTCTATATTTTTTGTAAACGGCATGCAAAACATCTAAGCGTATACTATACCACTGTCAAGTGTCAAAAAAAGCTGTATGGACTTAGTTTTTTTGCCTGACATTGCACAACACAAATGCATAATCCTTAAAAACAATAAGTATCGTACAACTATTGTTCAGATTGTACACTTATAGGTAGAATTAAACATTTTTCGAAAATCAGTCTGCACAGTGAAGAAACATCTTGTTTCAAGTTCCCGCCAAAATCTCTAGTATTATCGTAATAGAGGTGATGTTCTGCTCCTATGAAACCCGCCAGTCTCCTTTCATAATAAGCAGTTCATTTCCAAAGCAACGAAGAAGGAATAAACAGAGATTCATACAAGTCTTATTTATATGGTTTTTCCATATTCAAAACATATATATGAGGGAATCCGAGAAAAATACAGTAGAAAATACCTTGTTGTTCTCTAACAATAAATCCCTATATTGAAGCCAAACAGCTAGTTCACACGCAATTCGTGTCAATTCTAATAAGCCAGCTACGTTGATAGTGGCTTAATTAAGAACAGTGTTCGTACGATAGCCATCGATGTCTATTGCAATTAATAACGTTGGTCTCGTGTTACTTATTTGTAGGGTTAATGAAACGCTCTCTCATGGAGTCGTGGTGGGAAAACAAATGAAGCTTCTAAGTGGTTTTGGCATCATATACAAAATAATAAACTTATTCTGTAAGACGGGCCGTTATTGGTTTGTAATTAAATAAATTAATATAGTATGCGGGAAACTACACGTAAATATTGTTCAGAGAAGAACCTGACAGAGGAAGGTGAACATGACAAGTATAAAAAAAACCGACTTCAAAAACTAAAAAACTAAAATGAATAAAATAACTTATTTCTAAACCTATTATCATTAATATATATATATTTTCTAAAACATCTTAAAGTCGGTGCTTAGTGATTTTCAAAATATAGTAATTTTTATGTTTTACTTTGCACCGACTTCAAGATGTTTTAGATAATATATATTAATAATAATAGCTTTAGAAATAAGTTATTTTATACATTTTAGTTTTTCAGTTTTTGAAGTCGGTTTCTTTAAACGAAGTATTTATTTTTTATTTGTTACTGTATAGTGTCTAGCTATTTATGGATGGACTTACGAATGGTGCCGCGCTTCTTAAAAAATATAGGTCTCAAGAAACGAGAACAAAAAAATGATCGTAAAATGAAAACTACTGGGCCAAACTATGTCAAGTTTTTAGGGGATCACATGGCAGCTATTCCGCGTCGAACAAAAAAAGAATCACGTAAATCGAATCATAAATCTTAGAGTAATCGGTGTACATATGGAACGAAAAGGATTTTTTTTTCATAAAAAATCTTCATAAAATTAAAATTTCTGGGCCAAACTATGTAAAATTTTTAGGGGACCAATTGGAAGCTATTCCGCGTCGAACAAAAAAAGAATCACGTAAATCGAATCATAAATCTCAGAGTAATCGGTGTACATATGGAACCAAAAGGATTTTTTTTTCATAAAAAATGTTCATAAAATTAAAACTACTGGACCAAACTATGTAAAATTTTTAGGGGACCAATTGGAAGCTATTCCGCGTCGAACAAAAAAAGAATCACGTAAATCGAATCATAAATCACGGAGTAATCGGCGAACATACATAAAAAAAAAAGATCCCGACCAATTGAGAACCTCCTCCTTTTTTCAAAGTCGGTTAATAAAATGAAACTTTATACTATGTGTCGCAATGGCGGCGAAACCGAAAGCTCTTATAAAACTACCCACATTAGAAAAAGTGTTAGGATCCAACACTATGTCTTATAATTACCAGTATATCTAGACACGTGTTAATTTCACTAAGTGATTCTCGAAAAGCGCCCTCTTTAGGCCGTCATATAATATAAAATGCAGTAGCAATAAAGCACACTAAAAGCACTGTTGAACCGCACGCATAGGGCGTTGTTCGCCCCTAGGGCATGTTGGAGCCATAGGTTTGGACCTTAATGAGAGGCACAATGGATTAAAAGCAAAATGGCAATCTATTTTAGTTATAAATGAATCATTATGTTTTAAATTATAATTGACTAGCTTTTACTCGCGACTTCGCTTGCGTTAATGTTATCACACGGGAACCGAACATACTATAATAATCTATCTCTATGCTAAATTTTTTCCAGATCTGTTCTGGTGTAATTGAGCGACACACGTTCATTCAGACTTTTTTATTTGTAATTATTAAATATGTAGATCACGCAAATACCAAGGTCAAATATTCCGAGGATGAAACCCAAGGGCTTACTTTCATACACCTTTGTCCTGTTTTGCGGGCGACCTCAAGAAAAGGTGTTTGAGAGTTAGCCTTCTGATGAGGTACTCGGAAATCTGTAGGTAAAGAACCTGACTTAGGTGGCAGTCAATAATTGCTCACCACCGCCGAAATTGGTAATTAGACATGTAGTATCCAAAGTGTCTCCATATTTTCTAGGTTCTTGCAGGCTATGTGGCCAAAGTACTTTAGTCAATCAGGAATGAAAGATCAGTGGTATGATAATATATAGTTATTGTTTAAATTCGTTTTTGCCAACAAATAACAATGGTGTGCATGAATAAAATAATAGATTTTATGATTTCCTATATCAATAAATTTATTGTGTTTGGCTCTCTGTATTCGTAACGCTTAGTTACCCTGAGTGTTTGGGTGGAAGGTTATACAAAAGCAGGGTTTGCAAATCATAACTAATAAAATATTCCGTTTGTTTACAATGTCAACATTTCAGACATTTATTTTCTCTGTACATATTAAATCGAATTATCATAAAGTATGTATTTATGTTTTAAATGGATATTAAATGTAAAAAACGTGTAATCTATAGAGAAAAGACATAGGGCGCCTCTTTTTTTCATTTAGCGCCAAATTGATAACCTACCTGCAGAATTTGGATTAATTCTAGTTCCGTATGAAAAAATGCCTGTCTATTGCTTGTTAAGGATGACTAAAAATTTTGTCGTGTATTTATTGCTAGTATTGTTATAAAAGATTCACATTTTCTAGCTGACTTTTTCTAATTGCGTTAAAAAAATGTGAATTGTTATCACAAGGCGTTTATTAGGAAGGGACTCATAAAAAAATACGAGGCCGGAACGCGTTGGCGACGACTGCTGCAAACTTCTGTTGGCGTCCATTCCCACTCCATCAGTTGTGCAGTCTTCAAATTTGATTACTACAGGTAACAATGACGAATCTACAGAGAAAAAATCTGTGTACAGTTCACACGCAGTAGAAGTGAAACTTCAGATAATTCTTGTCTAGGTTTTATTAATCTAAATATAAATTCCTTTATACTACATTCGTCAGCATATTATAATTCAAAATAAACTTCTTAAGTATCACTTTCAAATTTTCACTGTTTCAGTCTAAAAGCTATTATTGTCAGTTTTATTTCGGTTTAAATTGGACCTATGTTTAATCATCGGTCTTATTGACACTCTCAGCTGTGCTGCACAGTATAAAACTTGTATCTCATTCTCTCGCAGGCTTGATCCTTTAGTTTATCTCTTTTTATTGTCACTTTTCCTTTTCATCGAGTTTCAAATCGTATCGTAGTGTTCTAAAGAAACTTCACTTCAAAAATCTTCAAAGGCAATCGATACACAAATTTCTACTGCTAAAACATTCAACCCTATTCATTTCTAAAGTAAACAATCAACAGGTGATCGTAAAGAGTTTGTGAGGTCGTGTACCTAGGCACGTACACACCCAAATAATGTAACTCACGTCCAATTGTTTTGTAGGTATCGTTCATTGGTCACTATCGTATTATCAAAAGTTTGGTAATGATGTTACTTAACGTATTGACGAATATTGTAATTATGTCGAGACAGAGATAAAATTAATAATAGGTACTCACATAGTTTCTTGTAATGTACGTTTTATAGTATATTAGTTTTGTTGTTAATTTCCTTATTAACATGGCATCTATTATATCTAAATTATGAAGAACTTACTACGACCTCGCAAATTGATTAGCCGGATTTACGTAGTAGGTTCGGTTAAAGTATGTTCTCATAACGTGTGGTTCTAAAACTATAAAGTATCTGAATTTATATTAAATTTCAACAAAATTAGGTCATATCATATCGCTGGAGAAAAAACACACAAATGAACTTTCTTGAAACGAAGTTCTGTATCGCACGTTAAGCCGGGTACTCATTAGCGAACTGTAACCGTAACTGTTGCATGTTATGTAACCAAAAATTATAGTGTGTACGTGGTTCGCGAACTTGCCGCGAGCAGATCGAGTTGCAGTTCGCAGCGAGCCGACGATAAACAGGTACTCATTATGTAACGTAACCTTTGGACGCTACTGTAACCGTAAATCATAGTGTGTACGTGGTACGCGAGCCTGCCGCGAGCTGTACGCGAACGGCACGCAGCGAGCCGATGGATGTCGGTTTTTGGCGCGAATCAAAGGAAGCTCGCAGTGCGTTCATGGACGTCGAGAGTGAAGGCCGTTGTACACTGCGAACCTATAAGTATTCTTCTCGAGATGAGTGAGAATTGAATTTTTGTAATGACCACTGATTTGTTGATTTTTTAAAAGAAAAAGTAGATTACTTCTTTCCCTTTACATTCGATGAGTCCACCATCTTCGTGGCCTTTTATTATAATGGAGTAAATCGTCTATAAGTATATATGCTGCACACGCGAAAGACATTTCGTCCGAAATCGCCAAGCTCCAAACGAACACTGCCCCAGAGCCGGCTTGTCGTTACGTTCACAGTAATGTGGACATCTCGTACACACTGTATCTGTTCGGTAACAGTTACAGTCGACTGAATGAGTACGGTGGGTGAGGGCGTTCGATGGACATATTCAGTTCGATGGACACGAAGACTACAACACGCGTACACACTGGAACCACGTTACTGTAACTCTCCGGTTACAGTTACAGTTCGCTAATGGCTTTACTCGGCGGAGGAGGGCTAGATATAAAAAGTGTTAGCGAGGGAAAAAATGCTGACCACTGTATATTATTGAAGTGAAACTTCTTTATGTTATGATATGAAAATTAATAAAACAAAAAAGCAACACTAAAAAGAGATAAACACATAAATCTATAGAATTAAGTCAGCGAGAGAATGAGATACGAGTTTTACATTGTGCATCACAGATTAGAGTTTCAAGAAGACTGATGATTAAACATAGGTCCATTTGGACCGAAATCAATCTGATAAAAATATTTTTTAGACTAAAGACATGAAAAATTGAAAGTGACATCTAAGAAGTTTATTTTAATTATAATTGTTGACGGATGTAGGCTAAAGCTTTATTAATATTTATATTAATAAAGGTTAAAGAAGACTTATCTGTGAGTATATATTGTGTGTGAACTACAGACATATTTTTTATTACACAATTTTGAACACTACTGCAATGAAATAATAATATATGCTGTTTTTTAGGTTTTGTAATTACCCTCGACAATTTCTTCGATAGCCTCCGATGGCCCTCGGTAATAATTTCTTTCGTATAAACTTATCGGACTAGTATTAATATTAGACTTTTAGTGAAAAATGATTTGTAAAAAAAATATAAAGAGAACAAAAGCCATTTTGTAAATAACAAATAACACGTAATTTATGCAAATTACGTTGCGATGAGGGCTTCAATTTTAAATATATCCAAGTGTACTTCAAAGTTTAATCTAGGCAATTGAGCTATCTCATATTTTATGTATAAATATTTCTACAAAACTCTTCTACACCAAATGCGATCACATTTTTTTGGTTTTCGGGACAAGTTCACATAGAGTTTCTTTTTTTCTAGTATTATTAATAACTTGTTTTTAGTAAACATACTTTTTATCTGATTATAGACCATTAATAGACGTCTAAGAATTTTTAGAACTTCTAAAACTGTATAACTTCTATAATAACCTTTATGGCACGTTATTTTTCTTAAATATAACATGGATTGTCAGTTACGGTGATCAAAATGTCATCAAATGTAATAATATACTGAACGTCATTGTTTCGAATTTGTCAATTTTATGTTTTTTTGAGAATATTTCGTATTCATAACAATTTTATCATTTCACAATGCCTTTTAACTGCTATGCCTGTTGTGAATGGTGGAATTATAAAGTTCCAGGTATGTTTTCAGTTTATACTCGTATTCTTGTATTAGTTGTAGATATAAAGTAATAATAAAATGTACGTTTCATTCGTTTTACAGTAATCATAATGTCAAAATCATTGTTAAAATATTGAGGGTATCGCTGCATTAGTTGTCTAAACCATTCTTCACTGGAGACTGGGACGCAGAGGTTCTGGTACTGATATAAATTTCATAAATGAGCTTTCCGTTATTTACTGGTCTTGCTACTATTATTATTATTATTTACTAGTCTGGAATCAGATCCATTCCAGTTATCCGTTGCTTAGGTATCAACCTATTAACCATGACACGAGCGTGTGTAAAAAGTTGGGTCTTCCAATTCTGTATGGACTACGATGCGACACCCGTACAATTGATGTAATGGTGGAATGTGGTGATAATATTGTTATCACTTATATGGCTCCAAATGATGAATACTAAACTTATGAAAAATTGTGATAAAATGAGAAATGATTGATAAAGTGATATACAATGATAATGTGTGATAAAATTATAGTACGATAATGTTATACGCGTCACATGACAACCCAAGCGTGTTCGCTAACCGATGCGGTCTCTGCTGTATTTGATTCATAGGAACACTTTTAAACATGAATTTTTAATGTAGAAACCATAATTGATGTACTTGGGGCTTACAGTCATTACGTTGCAACAGAGTCTATAGAAGTGGAACAAATTGTGACAAGAGGTGGAGGATTCTAAATATCGTGACGTCATATTTCATATATTATATCGTTATAATATACCTAAGCTAAAACACGAAATTTGAAGTATTGAATAAAAACTTCAGAACATTTCTAACTCTACTCTGTATGAGTATAGTGTATAAATTATTAAAAAATAATGTATTTTATCTCATTCTCTCGCCAGATTAGTCCTATAGATTTGTATGTTTATCTCTTTTAGTGTCGCTTTTTCCTTTCACCGAGTTTCAAATCGCAACGATTCGAAAGATGTTTCACTTCAATGTGTTTAAGATATTTGATTGTGGTTGATAGTTGATTTATATGCTGTCTCCGTTGTTACAGGTCTACAGTTGCGGAGCATAGAGGAACCGGCAGGTGGGGCGGGCGGCGTTGTGCCCGCACCCACCTGCTACGACGCGGAATGTGCACGAACTGAGGCTTGGCTCGACGAGAACCAGGAGTTTGTTCATGATTACTTCCTAAGGTAAATGATTTATGATTTAAAATTATTTGTAAGTAGAAGGCACTACTACATTCGCCAAATTTTTAAGTACTAGATATGTTTCTTATACTTGATGTTTGGACTAAAGAATTTTCAGAAAATTGCTGTTTTATAAAGTTTTGCTACAATTCGTTAATAATGAATAGAAAAACAGATTACACTAGGTTAGTATAAGTGTATAATTATAGTGTATAGTGTAATTGCTGAAAGAAGACAGACATCTTCTTTCAGCAATTCGGTTTGCGTGCCCAAATTACCTTAACGTCTCCTCTTCAACCCTTCTCAATACACAATGTCCATGACTTCCACATTTGGATTGATAAATATCTAGTTCTGTAAATGAGACTGGTTATTTTCAAAATTGGTTCATTGATAAAGCTCAAGCGGAAATAGAAATGAAACAAACAAATAAATGCACCACAATAAGTTGTAAATTATAATCCGATATGGTTTCATCCATTTATTTACTCAGGCAAAATTTCGTCACGTTTTCAGAAACGACGAACGTATTTCGTCATTCGCATCTAAAAATAGGGACCTCAAATTCTTCTGCTATCTTTAGAAATATGTCTTTAAAACCAGACAACACTCTTACGACACAAACGTAGTATTGTACAAGTTAACATTTATAATTAACAAAGTCTTTACATTTTTGAGCGATCAACCAAGTTTAGTTTATATATTATTTAACAGTAAAATTTCTGGATCATTTTCCTTATATTTAAAAAAAAATCTTTTAAACTTCATTTTATATTCAGTGAAAAACAAGGTAAAACCATAAAAAAATACTGCAAAAGAAAATATTGTAAAAGTTCTTGGCGTTGAAGAGCTTCGTGGAGGCAATTTATGTGGACTCTTTTTATTATTTGACAACAGTACTTTAAAAACCTTTAGGCTAGTATGTTCTATATCTCTAACACTACTCAACGAATGTTGCTCAAAACACTTTCGCTGTAATTATCTTTTAGCTCTGTCACCTTGATAAACCTAATACCCCTAAAGTTTACATTACAAAATCAATAATAATTAAATCAATCAATAATCAAAATAATTCCTAAAAGTTTTTCTAGTGCAATAGTTACGGGTAGAACAACTCTGTGTTTAACAAAAGGGCTACAAAATAAAACTGCGCAGTAAAGCATCACACTAAAATTCCGGATAAAATTGTATACATTTTGAGTCAATAAATTGATTTTGGTTTTATTCTGTTTGTTTGTTTCTATTGGTAGGTTAACCACTATACGTTTAGAAAATCGTAAGCCTTGCCAGCCTTGATTAAGTCGAGAGAAGTGGACCTTGGTTGAAATGGTCACTTAAACACTTCCCTTTATTAATTAATTCTAATGTGTGTTTAATCTCTCAATTCTTACTTGGCGCACGACTATGAGTGTTTATTAAACCAACATTTGCTCGTACCGTCGACGGACTAATATTATTTGAACAAATATAAGTATATATAGATTAACTCTATGTTATTAAATGTTGCCTTTCGAACATGCCCCATAATCCATAACTCGTGACACAGCGATAACGCATATCTAACCTTATTTGATTGGAGATTAATACAGGCGTTTGTTAGAATGAACACATATTGCGAATGTTTAATGTGCCCTCGTAAGGGGAAGTTTTGGCAAAAGGGAAAGGTATAAATAGTTTAATAATATTGTTACGAGCTACAGGACTCGTCGACTCGAATTAAATGCCGTTGGAATTACTATGGAGTTTATTAGAACTATACAAACACGTACAACACAGGTTCAAATATAACTGAACGCAACCAGTACAAACTGCACGATTCAATAAAACGCGGAAAGTCCGTCACTATATAGCTTATCGATTGTACACGTCTTGCTTTGATTGCGTTTCTCGTTAGACTGCCGATCTCTCGATTGGGGCATTGCTGCACCGATACAATATGACTGCCAGCCCGTATAGATCGGATTTCTTAGAATCTGTTCGACACACTAATGACTGCCATAAAACAAGTACAATAACAATAGAATGTTTTTCTTAATTACAAATTTTAAACAAAAAGTAAACAAAAGAAGTCCAAATGCGGGATGGGTAATAAACTGCGCTTTATGACAGGCAGGTGTGCATTCACCTTTGTCCGCATGTAACAATATGTCGCTTCTTTGCTTCAATAACGTGACATATCCCAATACTCACTTATTTCACTCACTCACTATATTTTGCTAAATGTATCATATTATCACAACTTTCTCACATATTTCCAAAAGCTTAGTAAATTGACACTAATTTACAAAAAAATATACAGAAAAAGTGTAAAATATGTTTGGGTAAAATCTTTTTTGAAATTTTAAAAGTGGCGTACGGTAAATTTGGGTTTTTCAAGATGCCACGTTATTGAAGCAAAGAAGCGATGTATCTCTATAAAATTGCCAGGAAATGTGGCTCGATTAAAAGTGATAAGCCCAAAAAATGCTATGTATAGTTTTGCATTTATATGGTTAATAGTTTCTGGCAGAAATTATTAATAGTGGTGTCTTAAAATAAGATGTTGAGGAAATACATATTCTAATTAACGCATTTTATTGTTCTTGTTCCGAAAAACTGAAGATGCTTTCGATATAATATACCTCGTAGGTCCGGGCATGCCATCAGGAGGTCCAACCCTGCCCTATCACTATCTTTGGGCGGTAGGGTGTCCAGGTCTGATTACATCTGTATGAAAAAAAGAATAATGATACTTGAAGTTGTTATTTGTTTGAACTGATGCATAATAATATGATCCAGTTAATTCTGAATATGTTTGATGTAGATTATAAAAAAGGACAAATTGAAGCATGACATTTTTTACTTCTATACCGAGTGTTTTAGGACGATAATTCACGGACATTTGCGAAGTTCTTTTAGGTATTTGCAATTTCAAGTTTACAATAGAGACTTTCTTATAAGCACACAATGCTTGTCTAAAAACATCTGAGAAGTGTTGATTTAAAAAAATATATATCTTGCACACACAGCAAAACATGACCTTTCAAGTTTTCAATTGTACTCCAACTTTAAAGTTAACAGTACAATTGGGAGTTTATATTTTAATAATAACAAGCCCCTAAATTCTTCAACAAACCTATAAAACTAAATAACTTTGAAGCAAGCCTATACAAAACCACGACTGCTATTTTAATGACAATTACAGTGATTAGAGCGAGGAATTTCGTCGGTGGTCTAATTCATGCTGATATCCTGTTGAAACTTTTTAGATTGGACCTTATACCTTATACCGGTAGAGTTTTAAAGGAACTTTATTTCTTTATCTGATTCACGATTTTATCATTGGAAATTTTATTAATACTAGTATTACACCCCGATGTCAATTTTGATGGTTTTTTACGTCTAACATCAACTTATAGTACCTTTTTTTACAAGTTTGTCTATTTATTTGCATATTTTTGTGATTTGTTATTTCTTGGAAATTAAGACTTTACGACTTCTTCAATATAAGTATATTGTCTTAATGTGGTAAAAAACATATAACTAATATAATAAAGAATGACTCTAACAATGATTAAGTGTAATCTTTCCTATAATAATAGAAACGGTAAAGTAGTTCTAGATATATCGAACAAAGTTTTCTGGCACGATATTTATTATTATTTTTTTACTTATTTGAAGATCTGTTTATTATTTTGGGACTTATGAAGACAAATTTACTTTCATTCCAAACCATTGTACTGTATTTTTGTTTTAAAAAGGGCTAGACAACACGCTGAGCTAACCTAACATTTAATTGCGCCCCTAATTTTATTTATTTCTCTCTTATCTTTTAAAATAAGTAAATTTTAATAGTTCGTCCATTAATTAATTTTGTCTCTGGATTACCTGTGGAACGCTGCGCTATAACTTATATTGTAACTATAACCTAATTATACGAAATATACATTTCGTAGCCTACGTTACTATGGCCATAAAATTTGGCTGCACTATCCATTTTTTTGAAGTTGAAAATGTTGCATCTTATAGAACACAGAACAGGCTCTATTTAGAAATAAGTGCTATAATTCATTTATTATCCGAAACTTCTCACACTAGAGTAATATTCTAACTGCTTTGGCAAGCTTCAGTACTACAACTACATTGGATTCTATTGTTTCGTCTCGTTAATACTGAACTCCTTTCAGTATCGAGTTAACAACTCGGCGCTCGTTACGTACTCTAACAACTTCCCGCACAGTTACTCGTAACTTTTAATTTTCTTTATACTTGTAATATTACCTTTATACATATTCTAGTCTTTACAAGCATTTTATTTATTAACCGACTTCAAAAAGGAGGAGGTTCTTTATTCGCCACTATGTTGTTCTTTTTTTGTTTTTTTTTGGATGTTCGTTACTCGATTTCTCCGTCATTTGTAAACTGATTTTCAAATAATTTTCTTTTCTCGTAAGTGTATACTTCCAAGGTAATCCCTTGATTACTAGTTCGAAATCTGATGAGGAGATCGGATCTCAGGTATATCGAGCACACCACGCAAGAACGCCGCGTGCCTTAATTCTTGCAAAAAAGCTTGTATACGCGTATGGTATTACATTTTCTACAGGCGCTTAATTTCTTATATCCATGTTATGCTATTTTTCCGTCAATCGTGAACCAATTTTCGAATCGTTTCTTAAGTCCCGAGATGATTCCATAGTCACTAAGTCAGAATCTGATTTGTACAACCTTTATTGTAGAGCATATGTACCGAAGAGTGAGATGGTAAATTTGTATACGCGTGCCAGTTGCACAATTTCTACAGGTGCTCAATATAGGACTTCTAAAGCTATTGAAGTATTTGTTTAAATAAAAAGTGAAAATTATTCTTTAACATAAACGAAGCTGATTTCACACTAAAAGCCAAAAATAAATTGAACCGACTTCTTTCTACAATATCTTGAAGGCGGTACCAAGTTAAACTTAATAGAACAACAACAAATTTACAAAATATATATTTTTTGGTTTTTAGTGTAAAGTCGGTTTTCTTTTTGTTCAAACTTCTTCGTTTTTGTTTTTTCATACTTCTACATTGGTTATTAAAAGGCTTCGTTCTCTTTTTTGCTGTTTTTGTTAATAGTTTGCGTTCAGGAAATAATTCCGTAAAATTATGAAGCTTGTATCGTAGTTCATTACGAAAGTTCTTTACGTTGCCTAATAGAAGTTAATTTTAACAAGAGAGAAAAGGTTTTTGTGGCTACTCCCGTAGGAAGGCTTGCGTTATCTCCCAGGAGTTAGAGGAGGTTTTCGTGGCTTTCTGTTAATTGCTGTGTCCTCGTTTTGTAAAGTCTCAAGCTTTATCACAAAACTTTTGTTTATTTAGGTCTATAGGTGGGCAAATTGGAATTGTTTAGCGTTGGCGCCTGTTTAAATTTTGTTTGCTTTATATTTATTTCGCCTTCCTAAATCCAAACATTTGTTAAGTAAACCTTATTTATTATTATTGCTAAAGCTAAAGAACATTAATGATAATGTTCAGTTAAAAATAAAGTTTATATTTTCGTGGCCTAAATAAAAAAGGAAATTCTGGGCTTTTTTATGTTGTTAATGTATCTACAGATTTGTATGCGGTATTCATTCTTATTTCTAGAAAAAATGTATCCTATTTTCATTCTCATTATATATGTACACATATATACTTCAACAAATATAACTGTTTATCAGCAGTGAAATATCTCATGAGTATGTATGTATATATTTACAATAAAAAACAACAACATACAGACAAATTGAGAACCTCCCCATTTTTATGTCAGTTAAAATAGCCTGCTAACGTTTTATTTTATACTAGCTCTTTAAGACGGAACCACCACAAATTTGTGGTCAAATACAGATAATTGAAACGAACGTTGAACTGACGCTTTCTCCCTCTAACTACATAGAATTAGTATTAGTGTAATAGAGACGATATAATTCTCTTGGTTTTCGCGCGGTAATTTTGATGGCAACTATGGACATAAATAATATTAACTTTGTACCCTCAAGGGGCTAGCTATACTCACGACTTCCTTTGTGCGGGTTTTGCACTTAAACTTACTTGTTTTCTGAACCCTGCAAGATATTGAAATTCAACATACACGTATAATTCAACATGGCTACTTTTTTTTGTAAACGCTAGGGGAATGCATTTTTGCATCCCCTCGGGGCCACACGGTATATAGGTTATAACGTATAATATTTAATATCTTTTGTATAATATTTTCTCATTCAATATCTAGAATATTTACCATGTCTAAATTGGTGATTATCAAAATAAAACTGAATTTGAGATTACTTGAATACAACTCCCTGAGAGAAGAGAGAATAAATTGCTATGTGCGTACTGAGTTCAATTACCTTTACTTGCTTTCGTTTGAACAAATCTGAACAAATGTAATACATTTATTCTACATCGAAAATCGAAAGTGTAATGACCTACCTACCTATCGTTTTTAGGAGGTTTTCCCGAATGATAGAAGATAAATATGGTTAGGAACGTTGCTAATGCCAAATAATTGCAAACAATCAATACAACTAGTTAGTATTTGCTGCTCAATAATTTACTACAAAAATTCTTTAACGATATGAGACGTAACCTGATTTTTTTCGTAACTTTTCTGTACTTATTTTAAGTTAAAAAAAACACTAAATCACCTCCAAATTGACATGAAACCATTTTACTGTTTCAATTGTTACCATAACAGGATGAAAAAGTCTACGTCCCTATTAATATTATAAATGCAAATGTAACTGTCTTTCTGTTACGCTACGCTTTCACGATAAAACTACTGGACCGATTTGACTAAAACTCAGTATATATATTTTTTCGATGTCGAGGATGAATATATGATACTTTTTATGCCGAAATATTGAATAGTTCTCGGGATAGAAGTATATTTCTCTGTTTGGCTGTTATGCGTTAACGGAAAAACTATTGGACCGATTTTGCTGATATCCATATATTTACATACTGTCATGCCCGACAGGATAGGTTTTGGGATAGATTTATGTAAAGGTTATCCCGCAAAGTAGGATAGCTTTTCTGATTTTGGCATTTTTGTCTATATTGTCCATTTCGTCAATTTTGTCCCTTATGTCCATTTTGTTAATTGTGACCATTTTGTCTTTTTTGTGGTATTTCTGTCTTGTTTGTCATTTATGTAGTTTACCCGTCTTTCCTGATGGGAGATCGGATAGTTTGCGATATAAATGTAATCTGTATTAACGCTTGCTCAGTATTAAGCCATGGGAATAAGTCTAGGTTTTTTTTTAAAAAGAAAGATAAATATTTTGGTTTTATTACTTTATAAATACTACATCTTTTTTATTCACAGTTAAATAACGCATCTGAAAAACGACCGCGTCTGGGGAAATACCTGCTATTGCTAAAAATCAGTACCAAAAATCCTCAAGGACGATCGCGTTGCTACAAGCCTTAATTTTTTTTAAACCGTTAGAAAACACACACCGTATATGCCGAACCTATTTAAGTTACACTTGTGTTATGGGTAGTAGCCGCGGAGAAAAACTCTACTTATAAATAAAAAAATGTCTTACTTTTCCCTGTGCTCACGTTTTTTCCGCCTGTGCTCAATAACTAGTGTATTAAATTAGAATTATTGAGAGTGAATATTTTTATTTCAGAAAAGCGACGCGACAAGTGGTTGACGCGTGGTTGGTTTCACACGCGACGCCGCCGAGTGCGGAGCTTGCGTCCCCCTCACGTGCTGGCTCTGGCTCTGGGGCTACCACACCTGTCAGGTAAGACCTCTACTTCTTAACGCGGTCACTGCGTTGTATAATAGATCGTTACGAGAGGTGAAAGTCACCCGTTTAGGTACGAGATGGTTTGGTTCACGAGCATAGCGATGGCGCTAATAATTCGAATGCCTAAATAGGCCTTTCACCCTAGCTTAACACTTTGCTTTTCATTTTGAATATGAGGAAAGTAAATTAAAATTAAAAACTGATTAGTTTAAAAACAACTACTTTTATAACATCAGGCGTTAAATCTATATCTAAATCTGATAAAATGTCATCACGTACATCATATTTATGAAACGTCAAGTATTTATTTTCTGTGGCATTCTACCAGCCAGTGTCTTTTTTTGTCACCGTTGATAGCAAATATTTCGCTCAAACTTATCTACATTTAATAATAATATAGTGAAAAGTAATATTATAAGTATCAAGTATAAAATTATGTTACAAAATTGTTGATATTTTTTATCATAATTTATACCGCGATTTAATAGTGGGTGTAAAAAACGATGGAACATGAGTCGCATGTATTTATGGTTATTATCTATGGTTCGCATAGTTTTCTAAATTTTCTCACAGAAGAATCGTTTCTATGCGAAACGTGGTGTTTCCATCCCTGTGATGGTAACTTCAAGCGTACTTTTCGAGTATGAGAAATGTAAAGTCAATCACCAAAATCGGAATATATAATTATGTAATTTTATTTTATATATCCATGTGTTCGATTTGCTGTCAAGGGTTTTTTCGTTATGTATTTAGCTCGTGTTTGCCAAATAAATATAATAATTATATTTTGAAGGATACTTCCTACGGTAACAAATGTAAGCAAACAACACACTATTTATTAACCTAGGTTGATTGTTCCTTCAATCACGCCTCAGTAAAATTACTGTAGTATTCCGTGATAGCTCTCGTATTTTCTGAGAGAAAATGTATTTTATATTTTATTAAGTGTTTATTACTATAAGATATAATTAAAACAATAAAATTTATGTTCAAGGTAAGTATTCAAAATTATTATTGTATGAAAACAGCTTAAAAATGCGTTGCGTGGTTTACAAAGAGTTAACGGGTATTAAGACAGACAGACGCAGAAAATGCGCTGGATCAACTGTTGCGTAACTATGTTCTACATCTCAGTCTTTTCTTCACATCAAAGCGCAGGGCCGCGAAGGGAGGAGGGGGTTTTTAGTGGGTATTGAGGTTGCTCGCCCGTGCGGCATCGCTCGGAGTCTCCACACTCCTCTGTGTAGTCCATAGCGGACGGAGCGCAAATAGAGCATACAATTGCTAGCGTTACCGCCCCCCGTGGATTCGTGCCGTTTCCTAGTGACGGCCCAGAGAGTGCGTAAATCGGTTAGTCATTTTCCCTCGCCTCAAAAAAAAAAAAAAAAGACAGACGCAGAAAGCGACTTTGTTGTATGAAAATGTAGTTATAATATAACTAATAGTACCATTTGTATACAAAACATCAAATGTAACCACAAAAGTTCAACTTTTAATACCTATTAATTTTGCATCGAACTAAAAGTGCGTAGATTTTAAGAGCTACTCCATTTCACGATGCCTACACTAAATTATTCTGTAAGAGAGGGGCTGTTTGCCAGATTTACCTAAGGTAAATAGACCATTAAGCCCTCGGCCGGGTAAACAGATCGGTGTAAGTAAAGAAAATGAAGTTTACTCTCAAATTAAAATTGCTTCTTTTATTTATGTATAATATTATGTCAAGTCAAGAAATATACTGTGGCATCGAACATTAATCGCTTAATAATGCGGCAAAGCGTTACCGATTTAATTTTGTATAAAAATCGAGTTTCTTTGTGAATAACATTTAATCAATTTAGTTCACCTATATCATTTCACACTACGCATCTTAATCCACGATCATTTCATTCTGAAAGCCATAAAGAAGATTAGAAATGCAAATTTCATCGTTTAACGTTCAACACGCACTTGGCCTGTGGTTTTGTTTGTGTATGCTTTGGTCTACAATAGTGAGTTATCCATCTGACTACAATTCACACATTTTCCAGATAAAAGAAACTTATTGGGAATCAATCGGCTGTTTGTTGTGATCACATTAAGTAACTGTCAGTGACGAATAGTATCATTTTATCAAAAGGCTCCGTCCAAAGCACCAAAACGTTTCCTTACCAAGAAAAATCGCTGCCGTTCGCCACCCATTAGTTTGGTCAATCATTTACAGCCTTGGTACAAACTTTCTAGTTACGCACATCTTTCTTGTATTTTTTCTAGTTACGGAACAAATAGATATAGCGTTCGATGCATGAAATACATTATACATATAGTTGATTAAGCGAATAGTGTTTGTAAGGATAGTAAGTGGGAATCCAGCAACTCATCTCACCAGCACCATCTTTTGGAAGTAGTAAGCCACGCTGGAATTGTTATCTTGATTAGAGCCCTTTGGGTTCGCTGGCTCAGTGTGATATCACGCTCTCACATAATGTCGGTTTGAAACGGTAACCCTTGAGTTAGTCGTGTTTTGTCCGGTGAGTGAGAGTTCCGATGGCCCACTTCCCCCTTCCCTTATCCAATTTTGCCTATCTCATCCCCCATAACAATCCAATATCCCATCCGCTCTATCTCACTCCTATCTGATTTTTCTTCTGCATCCTAAAGGCTATAGGCGACGGTAACCACTTTCGATGAGCTGGGCTAAATGCCGGTGTGCCAGCTTCGCAATAAAAAAATCTCTGCCTACCCCAGCGGGAAACAGACATGACATTTATTTATTTATATTAAAATAAATAAATCGGCAGACATGTGCGACTATTGTATATCCCCAAATTAAGCAAGTTATGCTCGTGGTATGGGTAATATACTGTTGCGGAGACAGGATAAAATAAAAGCCGAAATTTCGAGAGACTGTTCTTCCTTATAATAGCTGGATATCGAGAAGAGTAATATTTATTTATGACGGTGGATATGAAAACCGGTCTATTAACATTAAGCGCCTGTACAACTCCATGTCTTGACAATTGGTGTTGCCAATTTAGCAGGCGTTTCTTAACATATACAATGAACTACTCTGGGGCCGATCCCAGACACCCAAACCATAGTGAATAACAGAAAGTTTACGAAATTGATCATGCCAGGAATCGAACCCGGAATCTCTGCATTGTAGCCCCCGGCAAAAACTTAGCCCACTCAACCACAGAGGCCGCCGGCAAAATAATATATACTTCATTTGTATTATGTATGCATGAAGTACATAATATTATTTTGGCTTCAGTGATCGCTTATCTATTTTTTTATTTTAATGTATATGTAAGTCCTAGTGATAAATCCCGGTTGCGTTTAGTGCGGCCATTTCATAGAGTATAACAGATATTTCCATTTTTGTAATAATACAGAAAATTAATACTACAAAGTGTTTTTGGCAAGCGTTCAACGTTTTTGATGCACTTGAAAGCTTTAATGACCTGCAACGTAACGATAAACCAGGCCATGAACGCAGTTTTCCAAGTGTGAATTTGATAAAGCAAAATTTATTCAAATATAGTATTGCAACATTAGATTCTTATGTTCTATATAGACCATTAATACGCTTTTAAAGTCTCATAACTGTTGAATGACAATTTTATATTACATTTTGTTAATGCGCGTTCTGTTCAGACTATTATTATAATCTTTGTTATTGTGGTTTATTCTAAATTGTATGTTTACTTGTAGATTTATTACCATTAAAAATATGGTACGTATATTAGATATATACGAATTCAGGCACCTACGTGCTATAATCTACCTATCTATATATATATATATATATAAGCAAAGTTTTTTTTCTTTGTCCGAGGTAAACTCGAAAACTACTGGACCGATCAGCATGAAACCACAACCATTCGACACGGAATCGTAGATGGTTATAGGCTATATATTTTTCAAATTCTATGAGCCCTTTGCCATGTTTTCTCAATTTGTTTGTTTATTAATTTATTTGCTCCCATAAAACAAAAGACAGGCATTAATCCTTGGTTCATTTGTTTTCTAGCTCATAAAAGAGGAACATGATTTAACATAACCTCCATGTTAGAAACAACATGATTTTCACTTATAACAAACCGTGATCCGTTTTTAAAAATTCTATAATGTCATTCGCCAGGCGAAGCGGGCGGGAACGGCTAGTTTATATATATAGGTTGGACCCTATGATGTAATATTTACAACAATATGAAAATAGAATCACAATGATCGTCAACCTAGCTTTAATTATAAATAACACTCTAAAGTGCCAAGTACGTTGTGCGTCAGCCGACAAAGACAGATTCTTTTCAAAATTTTGTTAAGAAGATTGCTCGTACCGCTCGCTCATAATCTACCAAAAAGTTGCTAGAGTAAAAAAGTTAAGTAGTACCAAAAAACTTAATTTTTAAATAATGTAGTAAGGTTTAATCATTGTTTAGTAAACTAATGTTTAGAACGTTAATTAACTATTTTTTATAAATCACGCTGTTTATTTATTATTAAGCATTACATTTGTTGTAACCCCGCATCTCTTTTACCGCAGTGATTTTGAAAGTCTGTTGTGTTTAAAAGACATTACGCCGCAACACTAAACAATAAAGTAAATCGTCCGCGGAAGAAATGGTGTCTTAGCTTTTATTTCCTTGTATTTACATTGTTGCTTGCTATAAAAGGTTGGAGAATACTATCGCCACCTTACTGAGAGCGTCGCTGCTTGAAAATAACAAGACTACGAAGTACCGAGTAAGATGATGAAAGATAAAGACTCTTTGATTGTTGCCAATAAAATTTCTGCTTAGTAATAATTAGTATTTAGTATTTATAAAAAAAAACTTGTGAGTATTCATTCCTAAGTAAGTGATAGTTTAATATAAGAATAAATAACATTATTCATTTATATATTATATTTCACTTAGAATACCTTACCGACTATAAGTAGAATACTGGTCATCGAAGTCAATGGGTAATACTCCCAGAAAGCTGGCTACGGTACCTCGATGGATCGCCATATTGATCCGTTGACCGATGCAGGAACCAGTCTTCTGATCACCCAATGAGTATTCGTAATTAAAAAATATAATTATGTGATAGAAAAGGCTAAGTAAAATTGTAATTATAGTTGAAATACTATTTAACAACATTTTAGAAGCTCATCGTATCCTCTGTATATGCAGATAACCTTAAACTAATTGCTATTATTTCAAAATATTGTTTAACTATTGTAAAACACAAATAAGATTTAAGAGAAGTGGCAAACAGTACCTATGTTATATTTCCCAATTTATTTAAAATTAGCGCTGTGCTCCTAGGTCATTATGAAATAACTTGTTATTCTTTTTATAAGAAGGCTATGACATGGAAAAGTATGCTTCTTCCACTCTTTGGGCGTGAAATTTATAGTTAAATTAGAATTTGATATAAAGGAACAGTATCTAGTTTGAGAAATATTTACTCTTTCCATTCATTGTATTGACAGCCTTTGTGGTTGAGTGGGCTAAAGAGGCTCCGGGTTCGGTTCCTGGCATGGTTAATTTTGTAAACAAAGTTTCCGTTATTTACTATGGTCTGGGTGTCTGGAATCGGCCCCAGAGTGGTCTGTTATTTAATACCTACAACTCAAGCGTAACTTGCTTAACTTGGGGATTACAATGTGTGTGTTTGTGTGTCTATTATTATACTAGCTGTCCCGGCAGACGTAGTCCTGCCCGGTAAAAATAGGGGTTTGTCGCAGAGGGTTGATAAATTAGGGTTGTATGTATTTTTGTATGTTGTATCATAAAAAAAATAGAAATTAAAAATTTTGTCTTAAAAATAAAAAATAAAATTTAGGGGTGGACTACCCCTTACATTTAGGGGGATGAAAAATAGATGTTGGCCGATTCTCATAGATACCGGATAAGCACAAAAAATTTCATCAAAATCGGTCAAGCCGTTTCGGAGGAGTATGGCAACGAAAACTGTGACACGAGAATTTTATATATTACATTATTATTATTCGAATATTTATACATGGTTTCAAATGTCTTTTAAAATATTTGTCATCTAAGCTTCCTGGCTTACTTAAACCCCGAAGATCTTTTACAAATATACATTATTCAAAGAGCAAAACTCCAGTTTTATCCTTAGCAAAATCTTCACCACGTTACCCCCATCAATCTACGTCGGCTCACTGAAACGTCTACAGTACTACTTTCCTTGAATAATTTAGGCATATATCTTCTGAATTCAACCAACGAATTGAAGTGTTGAAAGTGATAAAGCGCTGCCAATATACGGTAGTACTTCACCGTACCCTTGTCAATCGGTTTATTAGATTTAGTTTTAGTTAGTTAAGACATTTCCAATATATTTTTTATATTCCAGGCACGTTGTCATATTACGAGGATATATATACGTGTGTATGATCAGTTATTATATTACTAGGATTACATACGTTGTTTCGTTTTTGAATTCATATCACTTGAAAATGATCCCGTTTTCCAGGGTACAATGTGATACATAATCAAACCTGTTATAGAAGTTCATTACACTGAATAAACCAAAATGTTTACAATAATAGGTAAACGTCATATCAATTGACATACTTTTTATCATCTCACAAAATGCCAGACACAGCCTCCTTGATTATGACGAATGTAGTATTCTCCCATAACTTATTAATATAACATCTATTAAATCTTCAAAGGGAAATGACACCGTGATAGGTGTTTTTAGCTACGTAGAAAGAACAGAGTATCACATTTATATATAAGTATCGAATCTATAGATGGTATGTCGCAAGCAATGTAGTATTAGTAAAACTTATACCATACTATAAACATATGTTACAGGTTGGCTAATATCTACTAAGCCTTCACTCATATTTTATAATAATATTAACAATAAACAAATATATACTATAAACATAGTTGAAAAAAATGGCTGCTCGTTTAACCTATGTATTTTGAAATGCTTGTTTCGGAATCTCGAAACCTATGGTTGTGTATAATAAAGTGACGCGGGGTGAAAATTCGGCCCGTAAAAACATACCGTATGATGCAACAGATGAATACACCGCTGTTTTAGAAATTAATGTTCCATCCATTATCAGCATAATGAAGTTTCGTCGTTAAGCAAGTAGTCACTGAATCTCAAATGAATTTAAAGCCATTTAGGCAAATAAAACCCACTGCAATGAAGAAAGAATTGAGTTAGATCCTTGTCCACGGACACGATAAAACAAAAAAACAATGATAATTCACAAACAACACGCTGTAAGTGCGAGCCACGGCATACTGAATTATTTTTGACCATAAAATTTACACTTCTAAACAAAACTTCTGACTCGCCATGTATTTTCTTATTATAACATGTATCTTTAATTTTGCAATCTGACAGCATAGTTTGAAACAAGAGCAGCTCAGAGCAGGTGCTCGATCGGGTTATGAATTGGTATTTCATCTAATACGTGTGGAAAGCCGCCGAGCGTAAGAGGCAGTAATACAGTACTTGTAATATTATTATATTCACGAACAAAAAATGCAAGCGTCAATAAATTCATGGCGTTTTCAACCTTTTGGTTCCAAGTAAATTTATAGAAGCACTAGCTGCGCCCCGCGGTTTCACCCGCGTGGTGATGGAAAATTTTGGACGATTTACTATATCTTTATAAATTCTAGCCTATGTGCTATTCTGATGTGTACGCTATATTATTGTAAAGTTTCATCAAAATCTATTCAGTAGTTTTTGTGTGAAAGAGTCACAAAAAGTCTTACAAACTACTACATTTTTTTTTTTTTATTTGACTTGACTTTATGTTGTTGGTCCGAAGACCTCACAACTTTACCGGGGTTTTTGGGGTGAGCGCCTTCGCAAGGCGCTCGAGCCCGGGGGCAACGTACTTGAGGGAGCTCCCTAGGGAGTTTTACCTCGGCTGGACTGTTGCCATGAGAGGGGGATGAATCTGATGATGCCCGCCAATGGGCAACACAATGAACTAATTGGGAACGGGCGACGGGTAGTATAAAGCCCGAGAAGAAGGATCCCGGGGGACCGGGATCGGCGGTTCGCGGTGGCCTACGCTAACTTACTGCCGTTTCGCAACGTGTTTTGGCTGGGAAAGAAGAAACGGCGAAAAAAAAACCTTCCCAGCAACACGCCTAGTCTATCCTGTGGGGGGGCTATGTCTCCTGGCGTCCCTCGCAAGGACGTGGAGAGATCGTGATTGGCGTTGTCTGCGACGCCGCCGTCTATGTCTGTCTGTCGGTGTCTGCCAGCCTGCCGTCCTAACCGCGGGCGGGCTGATCCGGGCCAGCCGTTTTGTGATAGCGTCGACCTTATCCGTAAGGACATTACGCGGTCGTCGCACGAGAGCCTTTCGCCGAGGCTTGTAATCGGACTCGGATACGACGAGCGGATTTCGATGGTGCGGCGCGAGATCGAAATACTTACGCGAGAGCGACGTAATGTAGTTTTTGATAGAGGGAAGCTCCAGATCGCGGTGGAGGTCGACGTTACGCATATAGAGGGGAGCACCGACGGCTCTGCGCATGAATTTATTCTGCACGATTTGCAGTTTCTTTAAATGGGTAGGCTTGGCATGGCCGAATACCACACTCGCGTATGTCATGATCGGGCGGATGCATGTTTTATATAGAGTAAGCTTGTGTCTGAGGGACATTTTGCTTCGGTTATCTATCATGGGTGCTAGACGACCCATCACAAATCGCGCTCTATTTCGGACTATAGTGATATGCTCGTTAAAGCGCAAGTTCTGATCTAGGGTGACACCCAGGTATTTGGTGTGCTTTGCCCAGGGAATTTCTTGGTCATAGAGCGAAATGGCTTTTAGGCGAAGGGAAGCGCGTTTGGGGGAGCGAAGCGTGCCCGGGGAAAAGAACATTGCTGCACTCTTCTCCGGGTTCACCTCTATCCTCCATTTACGAAACCATTTGCCTAGCTCTGTGACAGCTACCTGCAGCCGGACGCAGGCCATTTGTCTGTTTTTATCTGATGTATAGAGTGCGGTGTCATCCGCGAAGAGGGCCAGCTCCACATCTGGAGTTTTTGGGATGTCGCTGGTAAACAACGTGAAGAGTAGTGGGGACAGGGCCGAGCCCTGTGGTACACCGGCTGTGAGTGGATGAGGAGACGAGCGCGTTCCTTCCACTCGAAAACGAAAGCTACGACCTAGGAGGAAGTCTCGCAAGATGAGCACGAGTCTGTCTGGCACACCGAACTGATACAGCTTGTAAATCAAGCCGTTGTGCCAGACCTTGTCGAAGGCCTTAGCTACGTCTAGAAATAGGGCGGCTGTTCCTATAGAGCGGGGGCGATGGGCAAAGTGAGATAGTATGTGCTCCGTGATGCGGTGCACCTGTTGCACGCATGAGTGTCTGGCACGGAAGCCAAACTGCTCGTCGGGTAGTAGATGTTTGCTGATGGCAAAATCTCTAAGTCTAGAGAGGATGACCCTCTCGTAAAGCTTGCTGAGTGCACTCAGTAGGCTGATCGGACGGTAGCTGGACGGTTTATTAGCCGGTTTTCCAGGCTTGTGAATACCGATGACATCTGCCTCCTTCCAAATCGCGGGGAAGGAGCAGTTTGTCATGGCGGCATTGAAGATGCTCACCAATATTATAATTAGGTGGCCGGGGAGGAGTTTTAAGACGCGATTGTTAATGCCATCGGTCCCTGGGGCCTTTCGCGGTTTGAGGGACTTGATCAGATCTTGCACTTCTTCGACCGTGACCGGGTCGAGTGTGGTTTCCGCTGGTAAGGAGGATCTACGTTCGACCTCGGAGTCCACCTCCGACAGGTGTGACTGGTCGACGTTTTGCGTAGTGGGGGAGCATTGAAGCTCTAGACTCTGAGCGAGGCATTCGGCCTTCTCCTCGTCATCGAACGCCTCGGTGTTGTCGGCTCTTTCTAGCGCGGGTATGACAGTAAGGGTGTCTGATTTGAGAGCTCTAGCCAGCTTCCAGTATGCCTGGTGAGTTGGTTCGATATCTCTCAACGTTCTGTCCCAACGTTGTTCCCTGACTTCCCGGATACGTAGTTTGACCTCGCGCTCTAGTTCGCGAAGTCGGACTCTGTTTTCCTCGGTGGGATATCTATCGTGAGCTCTGGAGGCGGCTCTCTTTTCCCTCAACAGTACCCTCACCTCGTCCGGCAGGCATAAGTGACGGTCATCCTCCACCGGCACCTGCCTGGACGAGTTCCGCACTGCGGATTGAAGGTGGCTAGTAAGGGCCTCGATCGCCGTCTCCGTGTCTTGGCGGGACTCAATGTGGTCCGGGATGCGGTCCAGGTCTTGTGAGCTTGTTGCCTTGAGGAGGTTCCCAAGTCTCAACCAGTCCACAGACGTCCTAGTTTCAGATGTCGGGTCTGTCTGTGGTCCTAATCTGAGGATAACTGGGCGATGGTCCGAATCTATATCGTCCATCGTTTCGATCGAATGGAACTGAAGGGTTACGCCCCTCAGTAATGCTAAGTCGAGAGTGTTTGGGGTCCCCCAGTCACGGTTGGGGGGGTATCTTGTGGGAGTCATGGGAGTAAGTATATCAAACAAAAGATCGTCTGATATATTTATTAGAACTCTGCCATTGGGATTAGTGGTATTGCAATTCCACTGCTCGTGTTTGCAATTCAGATCTCCGGCTATTATGACAGCCGGGCCTAAGTTGAATAGGGCTTCCAAACTACTACAGATAGCCTAGTAAAGATATGATTGAACACAACGCGTACACGCCAATTAATGCATGGCACTTTCGACCTTTTGGTTGCTAGTTTCTTAAAGGTAGGCTATGGATAGAATCGAGTTATATGAAGTTTACGCTACTGGTATAATATGACATACCATGTTACGAATCAAAGGATCATAACTGTAGTAACAAAAACTGATAGAATCGAATAGAAGAGGCTGAAATCGTCAGATATCAATGGTATAAAATAAAATCGACACATAAAATACAGAAATCTATTCAAATTATAAATTTATAATTTAAACTGAGCGTGATTTATAAATAGACTAAATTATAAATCAAATCCAGAAGTGTTGTGTTCATTTCCTCAATCCGAAAAAAAAATTCTAGTCTACGTCATTATACTTTTACGATTTTACCATTACCGACGAGGCGTTAATAAAAACTATTTTTAAATTAAAATCTCGCAGAAACATATTCATCAGAAGTGTTGTCGTGAATCGAGTACGGTTTTTCACATCTGGTTTTTGAGTAATTTAAATCACTGGGTATTTTAAATTGAATAAGCCTAGGAATTCTAAAACATATTATAATAAAAACGCGTGTCTTAAATAAGGTAATTTTCGTACGCTGTTCGAGTAATTGGTAAAAGTTTAAAATTAAAATTCAATAGGTTTGACCCAAACTAAGTTTTCTTCTATTACATTATTTCAGCACACAGGCAGACGGCACACCTGATGGAAATCGGTTACCAGCGCCTATGGACATTTTACACCAAAAGTGCTACCGATGTTCTGCTGAAGAACACTTTTTGGAACTTTTTTTTCTTAACTCATAATACTTACTCATACTTCGCTTTATGTCCTTTTTGTAAATAATTCTGTTCTGTTAATTATATTATACGACTATATGAGTTGCGGTTAACATAACAATAAACTGAAAAGAAGTTGTTCGCATAAGTTAATGTTTATTTTTCCCTATAAATGTGAGCGCGAGAGGTATATTATATATACCTACTGTTCATTACTTTTTTTCGGTTTTATATTTTACGAGCCAATTTAGATGAAAAGTCGTACCGTCAAAGTTGGAGATGAATTTAGGATATTTTTACGTTGAAACGTAATAGTTCCTAAGGGATATATTAATTTTCTAGAAACGGAGGCGCGCAGCCCTCATATAATCTAACCAACATTATAAATGTATATCTGTGTTTGAATTTAACTTTTGTCTTTGAAAATTAACACAAGATGTACGTATTTTCATATTTTTTGTTGTCAGTGGAATAAATACGGTTTATATTCCAGTCGATAAAGTCATAACATTAAGTGGAAATTTCCTGTGACGTTAGTAACTAAAGGCAAAAAATGCATTGCTGAAAAACTATTTCCACAGAAGTGTGATGAAATAAAATTCTCGTGCATGTTATTCTTTATACGTCAGTCAATGAAGAATAAAGATTATTTGAAAAACAACTTTAGTGAACTAATTTTACAAAGCTTTGACGAATTAAAAGGCTGCAGATACAAATCAAAGTTATTTTTAGAAAGGTAACGGTAAAAGGGTAACAAGAGATTTAATCAATTGTCCATATAGTGCTGGCACTAATTAAAATATTATTATCGCGACTTCTACTTGTTGTGGCGTAAGCGACGGGAGGCCTTAAAACGGCAGCTTTTGGAAAATCGCATTATGAAATTGACAATTGTCTAGTTTATTGGAAGGTGCAAGATATGGCATTAAGTTCCATATTATTTCCACATTTGTTACCATTATAACACGAATCTCCGAAAGTGGCTGTGTTAACCCACCAGCCTATTTTAACGCCCACCTTATCTTTAAGCCCCTTCCATGCTTTCGTGTGGCTTCGGAAAATAACTGTACGTTGTTACTTTGGGGAAGGTCAAAACAACTTATTTAAATTCACAGCGATATTAAAAACAATGATGAGAAAATATAATATTACCTGTCCTTGGAATATGATGATATGTAAATTTATGTACATATATTTTATCTATAAACATTACATAATGTAGATATGTATTTGTATGTTAAGTATATATTTAATATATAAACCATCTAAATATATTGCATTTATAATTTTACTAGCCGTTCCCGCCCGCTTCGCCCGGCCAATGACAAACAAACAAACAAACAAATTGAGAAAACATGGAAAAATATATAGCCTATAACCATCTACGATTAATTCAGCGTCGAATGGTTGTGGTTTCATGCTGATCGGTCCAGTAGTTTTCGAGTTTACCTCGGACAAAGAAAACAAACTTTGCTTATATATATATAGATTACTAGAACGTAAATAATCGTAAAGTGTATTATGTATACCACCATCGCCGTTATAATTTCAATTCATTCCTGGGGTTGCCTGGAAGAGATCACTTTTTAGCAATAAGACCGCGGTATGATTGAATGATTCATCATTCAATCATACTTTTACCTAAACCTAGAATAGATTTGCCATGTAATCTTAGTTCTTTTTTTGGTGCGATTATAATACGGTGACAGTTTTAAAGTTTACTTTATTATTAGTTTTGTGTTATATTATCTCTTGCTATGATTTACTCTACTATCTTTATGGTAGAGAAGAAACAGTTTGGTTCTAATTAAAAGAGATTGTTGTTCCAGTAAAACGATCCGTGCGGCCGCTTCACGATATTTTCGGATATGCTTTTCCGCGAGGTAACCTTATATTTTGTGGGATATAAAAGTATCCTATACTGAGCCACAGTAAAAAGCATGTTTAACATTTAGATGTATGAGTAAAGATGTTATGTTATGTTCAGTTTTGTTATTGTGACATTCTGAAGCGATTGTAATAGCAGGCTTAGAACAGTAAAAGTATTTACAAAGAACTGTGTTAATCTTTTTATGCAGATGTAAAAAAAAGAAGAAACAACTCTGCAAAATCTCAAAGCAACTCACATTCAAATTTGATTTTTGGTTATAAATAGTATTGATTGTATTCATATTGATTATAAATAATAAAGCACAAACAAGGTCAATCAAGATAATAAAATCAAAAAATTATGAAACAGACCACAAAATGTTGGCAGCTGTTGAAGACGCCAATCGTTTAAGTGCAACATAAAACATGTTGGCTATAAAATAAAAGCGTTGTTAAAAACATGAAACCACTTCCGAATAAGAAATCCTTGTATCTGCTCTTTGAACAATGGAAAACTTCTGGTACCTCTGTTTTGATTTATTTCTGCTACGAGGGGGGTATCACGTATAAATGGTCATCTCATCCTTACAGAATTAATTACTCCTCTTGTTTTTGTATGAGTGCTATAATATGGGACTCTTGAAAAAGGGCGTAGAGATATATTTAAACTCCTAACAAAGTAGGAATGTCAAAATTACCTTTGAAGCCCAAAAAATTATGCATTGACAGGATGCCATATTGGCAACTAATAAGTTTTTATTGATTTTTACTTAATACTGTATTGTATTGTACCAAATGTCAAAAACAATGAATTGCTATTTAGAAAAATAGTACAATGATATTTATTAAAATAACATTTGTAATATGACATATCAATACAGCCCACAGCCAGGTGTAGTAGAGTATGCCGCCATAACAACCTTGAGTTGTGTTCCGGCGTCAGTGGCCAAGTTCCAGTCTCCCTTTATACAGCGGCAGCACTTTGATAGAACATTTGGTGTTTCAAATGCCCATAAGCGATAATAACCGCTTTTCATCAGGTGAGATGATTGCCTGTGTGCTGAACTCGTGCAGTAAAATAAAGGAAGCAGATCCCTTGTTGTTGCCATATCCATGAACGGCGGTAATCCTCAAACCACCTCGGCCAAATTGGGTCCAGCTGTTGCCCTGTCATTTATTTTAAGGGGGGCCGTCCGTCATAGACACCCCAATACTTGGGGGATAGCAGTAGGGGAGTGATGAACTTCCGATGGCATGCTTGGACCTCCCAACTAAACCACCCCAATGTTCCATCTCATCGCCATATGTCAGAACTTCGGGAACCAGAGATACGTCTGACGGTGGTCTTGCCCTGCTTTTACCCATTATCTTAATTCATTTACATTGATATTATTTTGTTATCATTACAAATATTTGGTTTTAAAATCGTGGAAAATAGATAGATAACTCTTATTTATTTTCGAAAGCATAGACAAATGGAAGTAGAAAAAGATAAAAGATAGTAAGTACATCCATCATCACCAGGGCATCCTTATCGCTAAAAAGCGATCTCTTCCAGGTAACCCTTGGCAGAGATTGATAGATTTGAATACTGATGTGATGATGGTTCAGTTCATGAATAATGATGAATGATAAATAAGTATATATGTTTATACATTCATCCACACACGCGTAAATAATATACATATGACAATACAAACTTACATATACTTATAAAATAGCATTATTGCACACAATGAAATGTAATGCTTCTTCTTAATTACGTCTCTATTTCTTCAAATAAAGTTTTTCTTTCTTTTCTTTCCGAACCTGATTATTCGACGCATGGTAAAGATTTGGCTCATTTTATAGCAATAGGCAACTCAATCCAGAGACGCACAGCCCGGACGGTGAAAGTGTTATTAAACAAACAACATGTGTGTACAGGTTTTTTTATTCGGAATTTAGTGGAGGGATGCAAATTATTGGAGCTAGACACAGAGAAATTCCAAACGTCCCTTGAGCATAACATTGCTATAATTTAAATCTAATTAATTATTTTTTTCTATTTTAGACCAATCTATATGATAGTATAGGTTGTTCTAGATGATAAATAGTGAACTATAATAAATATCCATAGGCGGCGGTGAAGATAAACGCTCTGCCAGATGAGCCGTCTATCTATTGTCTTACATGCAAAAAGAAACTAAGGTTCTTTTTTAATATGAAAATTTACGTACCTAGTAAAAATTACAGTAGGGTAACTTAGCTGCATTTTTTTCTTTATCTTGCTAAGTTCGCAGTCTGTTCAAACAAGTTTCTTTCACAAACACCTACTTTTGTCCGATAAGAACAAAATTTGTATTCACCTAGTAGCAGGCTACTTCAAAATGACTTCAAAACTCTTGACTCATGGTGTTAGTTGAACGAGTTTGGTTTACGCAAAAAGTTTGATTCAGTATTTTGTTACTCGGAAGAAAATATATATAGGTACTACGTGTTCACTGTATGAAGTATATTTTAGTTTACACTGTTACGAATATGTATGATGTAAATTCAAAAATGCCGTTGGAATTACCACAAAGTTTATTAGAAGTACACACACGTAATTCATAGTTTAAAACAAAACCAAACCGTAGGGCACATAAATCGCGCTAACTTCGTCGTTATAAGATACTCGCTTCGAAAGTGCACTAGGTAACGCCTCGTTCGTAGTCAGAACACGACCCACATCCATTTCTAAATTAGACATGGCCTCCTACCAATGTGCCGCCCTCTGGTTCTTGAGATCGTTAAATGGTCAGCTTAATGGCTTCGAAGAATTCGCATAAAATACCAACAGAGGAAAGAAGGTTTTATAACGTCTTACGGCGGCGTGAACAATGAGATTAAGGCGAACAATAAAAGACTTGAATTCAAAGGGGTAATAAGACACCTGCAGGGGATTAGTATCGGCTTGCAACAATATTTTATAATGGAATACTTGGCAGTCAATTAATCAACAGGAATAACTTTTAGCATCTTAACAAACATCACAGCCAAAAGTGATTTTTCAAAGGTACCACCTATACTATACAACTTTAAAGAATGTACCTGTGGAATAGTTATCTAATCATTTTTATATGTATAATATCACAAAATTTTAAAAATAAAGCAATGTTTTTTAAACGCACTAAATGAGTGTCCTATGTTCATCCGCTTTCCCGAAAGTATAACTAATGGTTATCGAGGCATCTCGTTCCCTCGCGAAATTTTGAACCCGAATCTTTAGAAAACTATCACATTTCATCTATAGGCCATGAAGAAGGAACAAACAATATCCAAACAGATTAATTAACCTTCCCATTTATATGTATATTAGTTTAGAATTCTTCAAGTATATATATAAATGTGTTTCTTAGACATTTATAGTTTACGATTAATTACCGGTTCCTATATCTTGCTGTTCATTCACTTACTCTACCATCGGTTGATTACATAGATTAGATTGATTTCAACAACGAAAATTTATTAGTAATTCAAATCTATACATAAATAATGCGTTTTAATATTTCAAGTTGGTTGAATATTGAAACGTCTGGGAGATTTCATCCTCGTCTTTCATGAAACATTTCTACGATTTATTTTGTTTCCTTCATGTTATGACAGAAATTAGAATTTATCGTTCTTGGAAATGGTGAATTTAATTTCGTGGAATTTTTCAGTGTTTTTTACATTTCCGACGTAGCGTTCTGATTCAAGTAAAGGCCGAGTTTTACAACTTGTCTAGTTGGCATCTGTCCAGTGTACTAATTGCTAAATGGATTTTGTTAAAAGCGAGTGGGGTATGAGTAATGTGGCCAGTTGACAGTTGCTTCTTTCATTATTTGGACAAATAGGCTCTATTATTACTCCATATCCAAACTGTCATTCTCTTTGTTTTTATACGATTGCCCTGATTTTTTAAATATACAAGCTCGCATTTTATCAGTATGTTGTTACTCATCATTCAAGTTAAAAGTTCGTATGTGATAATAGATAAATGTACATAATATATGTGCTGTTTTATATAAAAGTAGAGTTTTCCACGTGGCTTCGCTTTTGGCAACTGCAGTTCCATATTTCATAGAAACTTTCGAATTTTCATAGATAAAAGTTCGGTAGGGTAATGTTAGTTCTGGACTCTGTAATATCTAATACATAGTATTATGTGTTTGTAATTAAAATAATTACAAATGATACAGGGAAATAAATTAATATAGTTTGTGCCCCGATTAATTAAATTATTGATTTAGTAAATTGCTTATTATTGCTATTTTATGAACGTTTTGGTATTTTTAAGAATTGCTGTTTAAATCTTTGATGTACGTTACATTTATTATGAAAAAAGTAATTTAATATTAAGCGTTAATTCTCTTTGAAATTCATTTCAACCGTGTCAACATTAGGCCAGTATGCAATTAAGTACTTAATATGGTAATTTTGTTTGACAGGAAGATCTCAGCGCATGAATTTGAGCGTGGCGGTCTCCTGAAACCCCTAGTCACAACTGTGGATGGCACGCCTACTTTCCTCGGGGACCAACCGCCCCACGCCACGCCGTCGCGGCCGCAGCGGCGGTCACGGCATGAGCTACGGCAGCTCGACGAAAAAGAACTTATATTTGAATTAGTGAGTATATTATAAAGCTGCTTACTCACTTGAGTGCCGTAACCGTAATTCTTCTAAAATCATAGTGTGTACGTGACTCGCGAGCTCAAGGCGAGCGGCATACGGCGCGCTTGCAGCCGCCCAACAAAGCGCTGACCAATGACGGCGTACACATTAGAGCACGTTACTAGTACGTGTTAGTGTGCTCGGTTAAAGTTACGGTTCGCAGATGAGTACGGCTTAGTATAACGAAGGCAAATGATCTGACAGAACACGTTTTGAGCTAGTCTGCACAGCAAAAAACAATTGCTCGGGAGACGGCCGCGTGGGCACTCAGTGGTGCATCAACTTTCGTGGAAGGATGATGCGGTCTTAAAACTCCCGCAGCCGCAGAATATGAGCTAGACGTGGAAAAAATAATTACCCTAATTCATAAAAAAACTGTCATATGAGACAAATTTGCAGTTAAGTAACAACTACATTATTATTAAAACCAAAAAAATATCTAAGATTTTTCATTTATTGGGAAGAATTTTTTACTTATTTTTTTACTTTTTATTACGAAGCTAGCAAACAGGCGAACGGCCTTGCTAAAGGAAAGTGGTTATTGGCCTACAGACGTATGTAATACCAGTGACAACGTCAACGCGTATTCAGCCTTTAGGGTGGGATATGGTGGATCGGTATAAGAGGTTCAGACGGAGGATGAATTAAAGGTGATGGGGTACAGGTATTAGAGGATTGGGAAAGAAGCGATGGGATAGGAAAGTGAGCCGTCAGAACTGTAACTCATGGTACGAAAACGATTAAATTAAGGCCAATCCTTTCACGCCGATATTCTGTGACAAAAAAAGAGAAAGAAAGAAGACTTTATTTGAAGCGCAAATTATCACACCTGCCCCAAGAGCTGTAATCAAGATAATGGTTCCAGCATGACTCTACCACGTCATAATTTGATGAAACGAATTACTTGATATTGAAAGAAACAAAAAGGTAGTTAAATCAAGTAAAAAAAAAATTCGTTCTCTCTCTCTTTTGATATTTTATCTCTAAAAAATCTTTAACGGGTTTTAAAACTGTAAGTGAATGAAATTATGATTTTGGTTCCGGTGACAGTTCGAGAATTTTGCCTAGGCCGCAGTGCGGCCTAGATGAAATTCATTCCGCGTTATATATCTCGCGCGAATAATACTGGCGCATTGAGAATTCGCAGTGCAGACTAGGCTTTATGGGCAAGTGGCTATTGTCAGCTGTAAAGAAAAACAATACATTAATTTTCAAGAGTAATAGCAGTTACGTTGATTCCCGCATCAGGACTAGCCTGTGTCGCGGAGAACCGGTATAATATTACGAATTTATAATATAACAATCAAAAAACGTGTGTCTGTGTGTGTGTGCGAGTGTACAAACAATATGCGTGCTTGTGTTTGAGTGAGTTCATGTGTCAGAGTGTGTAATAGATTTTATACTTGAATGACCAATAAAGAGTCAGTTTCCCCGGAGTTTAATGTAAAAAAACCACAATGTAATTTCTTCTTTAGCACAACTAAGACTGAGACCTTTTGTACATTTGGTACTAACGTTTCTGTGTAGAACACAGGATAAAAAATTGATGAAGCGACTGGCAAACTTTGTTTCCATCTGTGATAATGTTACCTTTGTGCGTCGAACAGTCTTTGAAAACACGGAGATTATAGACCAACCACACTTCAATTACTATGAGGAAAATAATAGTCAACAGAGGTTAAATTTGAAAGAGTGCGGAAGGAAATATATAATAGAAGCCATGAATTGCACTATGATATTTTCGCCATGTGGAATACCATTACTTCAAACCGTAAATTTGCTACGGTGGGGTGTTCAGCAGGGGATCGTTTGGAGCGTGCACGTCGTGTTACTTGACGTCATATAAATTTGTCGATTAATCTTTATAACAACGTTTAAGGGGGTATAGTTTACTTCAATTTAAGTGAAAAACCGGTGTATATGAGTTAAACGACATAAGAACTTAGATTGATTAATACATTTAATTCTCCAATGAAAACTAGTACCAGATCGTGACTATTGACACTCTGCGTGTTCATAACTTGTACGGCTTGCTTAGCCTACACTTAGCCGTTCTTCGAGAACCTACAGCCTAGTTGCAACTTGAGTTCCACTGGTTGTATGTCGTTAGTAATGCTAATATTAGCATGTTTAAAAATTATCAATCTAAATCAAACTTGAAAATAAAACAGCAACAAGTTGAGTGCAAACCTTGTTTGCGGAAAATGCAGGGTACTAACTCTTAAAAGTATGTTATTTTCAATACATGTTAGCAATGTAAATACTTCGCTATTTCTTCAATTTCAATTTTTCTTTCTTTCTAAAATCATATCAATGTGATCATTGCATGCAGGTTTTAGAGATTGTTTGATTAAAATCTCTTCTCCTCGTCACTTAATTATTGCTGTAAACACGCATAGGCATATTGAATTTAAATTTACCCCCCAACACAGGTGTGAGTTAATTTTAGTAACTGCCACCACTCTGGGTATTTAGGTCAGGGTTTGAAGTTATTTTGCTAAACATAGTATGTAGCCTGTACTTGGCAACCCGCTAAATTAATTATATTCTAGAAGATTTAGGTATAGAATTGTTATGACTTAAAAACATCCCATAACCGCACCGAAGTAGTAATAGATAAAAGTTGACGTGAATTTGTTTCATTAAAAAATATTATTAAAATTAATTCAAGGCAAACAGACGAGTGAGTTTGAGGTAGCAGTGTCCCAAAAACTAAATAGATATAACTAATAACAGTTATCTATGTTTTAATACAATTGTATTTAGTAACGTTTTTTCTTCAATCATTAGCAGCGAAAATCTCAATGTCATTAAAATGTCGAAAAATGTATAATTTTACGCATCATTTTTACGCGCTCGTCATCAATATATTGACGTTGCATTCGCTTTTTTCTACTAGACTATTGTGTAAAAATAAATAAGGAAAAAAAAGATATGTTTTCAGAGATAATATGTGTATATGAAAGTTTGTATGTGTTAATAGTATCTTCATTTCTTGGGGACATTTGCATAAAATGATTTAAGTAGGAGACTTATCACCTATCAGAATTCTGACTCTTAACTCAAGTTATATAGTTGGCTAAGCATTCATAGTATTATATTGAAAATAGTTACAGATATTTTGAATTATTTGATTTTAGTATCCAATTTTTTTACTAAACTAGGTATTCGCAAAAATTAAAAGAACAAAAATAAATCGACATTTTTCTGAAAATGTTTCGAAGATTACGTGGTGCTAGAGAACACAAATACTGTTCCTATATTTTTTTCCAAAATTTGAGTGAATCAGCCCAAGAGAACCGCTTGATGGTTCGACTCGAAAATGTAAAGGGCTATTGGGGGTATATCGAGGTATAATAATTCCTAAAGACCCTTAGCCTTTCCGGCAGTATTTGCTAAGATGCGGTCAATTTGCCTAAACCGGAGAAAAGTCACTTTTTTAATTATTATTAATTGCGGGGATTTCTTTTAGGAAATTTAATCCAGTTTACGAAACTGCTCTTCGATTTTTCGTACAATCATTAGTTACTGTGATATTGATGGATGAAGACAAAACGATTCTTTTTTGTTTAAATTCGGATATCTCACCGACAAAGGTACAAAGCAAGCTTGTAAAAAAGAAGTTGAAGCTAAATGAACTGACTGTCTGGCCCATTACTTTTTCGCGATATTCTTCGGAATGCGTAAAAACCAAGACTCTTAAAAAAAATTTCGCTTAAAGGTCAGGCACAAACTAGAGTTTTGGAGCTTTAAATTGCTCGATACGACCATTTTTTATTGAGATACAGCCCATCAAAAATTACGACTTTGTTTGTTCCCTTAATTATTGTGAGTAGTTTAATTGAATTTGCTTCAACAACGACTAATCTCACAACCAACCTTTCTACTCACACTTGAGCTAGAAACAGTTACATTGTTTATTACTCGTAACATTTTGCCTCATAATTCATTGAAACATTAATATTTCGAGCGAATATATTTCATATCGTAACATCTGCATTTGTGTTTTATGGCTTTACGTAGTAAAGGGAACGTTGTACGTATTTCAGAGTGAACGGGAATAAATAAATTATATCATATTAAGGCAACAGCTGACATCTTTTGATTTTATTATCAAGTGTAAACAGCCTTGCAGAGATTTGGGTAACAAAGTACCATATATACCAAATATTAACTATTTGGGCAGAGTTTTGCCCCTTTATTCTTCAGCTTTTGGTGTGAGTATTCACACCGCACAGTAAGCAATGAACCCCGTCTACACGCCTCACCGCCTTTTATACAAAAATACTACGAAACTACCCTACAAAATAATAATATTGCAACATTGCTATAAACAGCAATTATATCATAGGGTTGCCAGGATCATATTATTATCTATGACGATTGTCTATGTGATATTAATATACTCTATGACTGCTGTGATGGACATCGCGTAACACAAGATAATTTTTAAAATTGCAATATAGCTAGATTTTGTTATATTAGACAATAGTCATTACATTTGCATATAAACATATTATTTTCACTGGTTACTCTTATTAATGCCTAAATGTTTCAAAGTTTATTAGTTAATTCTTCACAGGTTGATAGACGGATAAGCATTTTTCTGTATTCCTCCACCGTAGAGTATAAATCTTTTGGCCAGTTGAGATTGTTTGTCTGGTAGGTCAAGCACGATAATTGTACTCTAAAAATTTCTATATATATTATTGACTTGTTTGTCGAACTTGGTAATTGCGTTCTGTTTCTTTGTTATATAATGTCCCTAATTACTTTCAGTGGCAACGGAAAATATCGAACGGTTCTAGCCATGGTAGGTCACCATGTCCTATCAAATCTGAAGTCGGCAAAGTACAATCGCCAAAGCTGGCGGTTAACCAGGCATAAGACTAAAATCGCTTGGCAAACACTTTCGTTAACAACGCGAGAACACGCACACAAGTAAAACATTGGTTTGGGGGCGGAGTTTTATTGTTACTTGTTTTGGGTTTTACGCGTTTAAGACAATAGAAAGCAAGCCGCTTTTTTGAATACGCTGTTTTACAATACCTAAATAATATACTTTATGTATTTGATGTAAAAGTGAAGAGTAAAAGATTAAGCAAAATTTATCGTAGTAAAACATTTGACTTAGTATTAATAATTAACTATTATAACCTCTGTAATTTTTTTAAATTATTAGTTGCCCTTTTTTTCAAAAAATTCATGCTTAATTAGTTAACGCTTTCGGTTCGGAAACTCAGTTTTACTAATTGTGGGTTCGAATCCTAGATGAGAACCATTAACCACTTCAAGGTTTTTATGACTTAATGTGCATACTATTTCAACCATGCGCAATTAATTAAGCTAATTGTTGCTGACAGTAAAAACACATCACTATGAATCCTTTATATTGATATTTAGGAGTTTGAGACAATACCGTGTCAAACTTCTAAATCTGCTTATGAGAAACGTGGCGGGTATACCATCTGATACCTCCTCAAAATAGAAAAGACACGAGAACAATATTGGAACTTTTATGGTTGTTATTATTATCTTTACAGTAAATTCAAATTTTGCTAATTTAAAATCGAATTATTATTAGTTGATATGTAGTCCTTAATATAATTAGCTTATATCTAAATCAGATTAGTTCGAATAAGTCTGTTCATGTCCAAGACTTGACATTAGTCTGGATAAAATGTGTTTTAAATAATAAATAATGTAGTAGTGAGATAAAGTTGAACTATTATCTGTAAAATGATGTGTATTTTCATGTAAGATTTAGGAACTTTTTAGAATTGTTTTTAACTGGGCCTTTGTCTTTCTTAGTAAGTTTCTAATATTCGTCGTCCATGAAATAAACTTTTGTTCTTTATTTCTTTTAACTGTTATATCTTTATTTAGTTATAGTTCTCATAAGGGGATGGTTGTGATGTAAAAAAATATATTACAAATGAAAAGCCTATTGAAACAGGTTTTAAAATTAAATAAAGATTTTGTTATTACATTTTAGGAAGTTATTAAAGATTACTTGTCCCGTTATAACATTCTCCCGTCTTGCGGCACTAAGTCTGAATAACTTTTGAATGATATTTCTGGTTTTCCAATACTTTAAGAAAATTCCATAAAAAATGCTATTTACAGATGTGAACATTTGAATTTTATTGTATAATAATGTTAAGTAAAATTGGCTACGACTAATTCCGATAACTAGTCGGCATTCAACTGTTACCTCTAATCTACTAAACGAAACTTTACGAGACAAAATAATTAATAAAGGATTCTAATGCACAATACATGGCGGCGGCGTCTTTATGACCCCCTAACTAGTAATAACAAAATAGAGCCATAAATGATTGTATTAATTTCAATATTTTCACTTGAAATTTAATTTTTTATGAGTGTAAGATAAGTTACTAATTATTTTACAAGCACAGTTGCTATGTTATTTGTGTTAGATTTGAGTATTTTAAAAAAATTTAAGACTACGTAAATCGATATTGTAGCTATTTAAATAAAATCAAGTTATCATGATTATAGCAAAAGTATTATATTTTTGTAGACATTGTAACTGTCAATAGGGATGAAATGTTAATATCTTGAAACGTATACCAGTGAGTTAAACAGAATCAGTGACAAGAGTAATACTATCTACTATTTTTACTAGTGTTATTGCAGTTGTATAATGAAACTGACTCTGCCACAAATGTATTGAGATCAAATAATGTGTGTGTAATCATAACCAGCAATTCAATAATTCATTAACTCTAAGTAAAAAAGAAAAATATATAAATACAGATGTCTTAGCATAGTAGTTAGTGCACTCGAGTCTCAAAATCAAAGAGCTCATGTTCAAATCTTGATTAGGAAAACCATTGCCCCTTTTAGACAGTTTTCTGACCAAATGTGCATATTGTTACTATTGCCACGTGTTAACGGTCACAGTAAAAATCGTAATAAAACTTTAGACATCAATAGCCTTGTGTCAAACCCGCCAATAATATTGGACAAGCGTGTCAGGTATACTGTTAGTTTCCCTATAAATGTTTCTAGACTGTTTAAGACTATTTAAGAAGAATATTAAGATGATAAATGGTTTATTTGTCAATTATGTTTAATGAAAAGAAATAGTGGACTTATTTTACTTTGATAAACCAGGAAGTTACACTGACTACTGACTTAATAAAATGTTATGGATAGTCATGAACATATGTAATAAATATTAAATATTTTAAATACACGTAGTGATCTATGGAGAGTAGGGTTTCGTATTTTAGATAAAAAACATTAAATTTCTGAATATTATAAAAAAATCATGCTTAGTAATAAAACAAATTTTGTTGTAACAATAAAGTTTTAATTCTTTTTAATATTTTGTTAATGCTCCCCCTGCGTTTATAATTTCATCACATCTATTGCGCATAGACGCGACGAGTTGCGCACATAGATTAGAGCCCCGTAATGAGTCCCAAACTTGATCGCAATGGGTGACGAGTGCAGCTTTGGTCCTTTCGTTTCTGAAGTCCCATCTTTGGACCATTATTGCCCATAAATTTTCAATAGGGTTTAAATCTGGAGAACGAGAAGGCCATGGGACAGTCCTAATTTCCGGATGCTGCGCAAGCCAATTTTGGACCACGCGCGCGCGGTGTATTGGACAATTATCTTGAAAAAAATAAAATTGCAGTAAATCAATTGTCTTGTAGCAACTCCGCGTGTGACTGTCCATTGGCCCTCCCGTCTATATAAACTAATTCTCCTGGTCCATCTGCGCTCATCCAAGCCCACATATTTACTATTATTCTTCCCGATTCATTGTTGGGATTCACATTTCTAGGCTCAAATCTAGAGTTATTAGCACGCCATAAATTCCGACGACCGTTTTCACTCGATTTAAATGATTTTTCGTCGGAAAATACGGCGTGTGAAAAGTCAAAATCGCGGAATTCCCGGGCAAAACGCACTCTGGCTTCTTTATGTTGCACATTTAATATGATCTTTTTAGCCGGTCGCCTATGATGCACTCCAGCACGATGTAATGTATTTCTAATAGATTGTGTAGTGCAGTCATATAATTCTGCAAATGTGGATGTCCTCGCAAAAGGGTCTTGTTGGTATACATTTAATATATGCGCGACACGGTCATTCGTGAGTATGCGTGGAGGTCGTGCTCGTGGTCGGTCGCTAATAGAGCCTTCATCAGCATCCCGTCGAATCCATAAACGGGCCGTATTTCTCTGCAAATATAAAAGAAATTTAATTTAAAATTTATACCTAATCAAAATATATAGTATATAATGTAATAAAATATCGGAAATAATAAAAGACATTTGATTTTATTTAGTAATATACTTTAATATCCTTCACAAATAATCTAAATAATAAATAACATTAACTGCTGAGCGACCGGGAAATCATAATCGTAAATATCATAAGTTCAGAAAATATTTTTTATTGATTATTTCCAATTTACTTAGTTTTCAATGAGTTCGTGTATTATTACAGTCCTGATGTTTTATAATAGCCATATTATTAATATATCATTTTATCTACATTTAAATTACATTAATTAATTGAATTTATATCATATGCAAGCTATGGTATTTTGGCTGTTAACAGTTTTAAATGTCAGCTCTTCTTTTAAATGACTTGAGTTCGAATCCTGTCCAGGAAACATCACTTAGACAGATTTCTGACTTAATGTGTGTGTTACAATTATCATGGTCTAATATTAAAGAAAAACATAGTAATAAAACTTACGCAATAAGATAAAAGATGTTTCCAACGAGCCAATTTCCAAAAAAATTCACAGACGGCTTGTCTGAATGTAAAAGCTCCATAGGAAAATAATTTTCTAATATAATTATAAATGGTATAATATAAAAGGGAATATTTTTGTATAAACAAATAGTATTAAAGATTATAAAAATGCAGCTCTTCTAACTTCCTACTTATTTACGGATACAAATATATTAATTTATTAAAAAAAAACTATTATTTATTATAGTAGTATTCACTACTGAATTAAATATAATGAAACTCACCGTAACATTCAGTTCCCGTGAAATTTGTGAAATGTTAAGTCCTTGACTATGTAGAACCAAAATATGGTTCCGTTCATCTCTTGATAAATTCCGGTTCATGTTTAAGTCCAATAATACACAGCACAGGTCAACTAAAGATATATCAAACAATTATCCAGAAAACAGGCACAGGTCAACAAGAAGGCAATAAAATCGAAGTCCGTAAACAAAGAGAGTCGTGAGCAGAGTAGAAAACAATAAAAGCGCGTCGTCAATTGGCCAAGTGCAAATTACAACTAAACAGAGGCCATTGTTCCATATAATTTTAAAATTTTCGAAACGTCCTGATTGGTGTATTTGAAATTTGAGAGTGTGTGCGTGAGTATTGATACGTTATGAGCCGTTCAAAGCAAAATGTTAGAGAACTGATCATGCTCTAAGTTTGTTGATTGTACCTAAAACACTTATTAAGGGCACTATTTCGTTGGCGTCAGAGGAGCACATTCATTTTTGGGATATTATTTTTTTCGTCAAATAATTAACAGGTGATGATATTGTGTGTAACAATTTTACGAAAAAAATATAATAGCTACAAACTACCGCATTGATGCCGACGATATGCAGATATATATACTTTAATGAGCTTAAGAGAACGTATAGCGATATGTTATCATACGTATTTCAATATCGCTAATGTAATGTACATTAGTACAAAAAACTAAAACTAACACCAATTTTCACCGTATCGAGTTACATTCGCTATCGAAATTTTGAGGTTACATAAACAGAAGGAAATGTCATTAAAAGACAATTTACGAAACAATCGTCGTATGAACGTCAGTTATACGATGTACTTAAATTAGGCCTCGTTGGAGGGCGAGGAAGCGGGGGACGCGGTGGGGTCAGATAAAACGACCAACTGATAATTACATGTAAACACACTGGCCCCCTGAATATGGGCGATAAAGTTACAGAACGGGCAATATTGTTTAACTAGGGTATTCCCCGTGGCTTTGGTATATATTATTTCCCGTCTATAAAGTGAATTTCTGACCTGGTAGAGCCATCCTGGGATCGTTATCTTCGTTACAGCTCGATGGGTGGGCTCGATCGGTGTAATACCACTCTCTCACAGAAAATTTGCGCGAAACGATTAACCTGAAGCTATTCGTGTTTCGTACGATGAGTAAGAAGAGTTCTGATGATCATCTTCGTAATCCACTATCGTATCTTCTCTACCTCATTCCTCTTTTCTGATATATCTATCTCATCGAATTTATGTTATGTCTTTTATACTAACGTAAAGGCTGGTAATGCCCCTGGTGTTACAATGGGCTTTAGGCGACTGTAATGTATTAAATACATTTTTTTTACATTTTACTGCTGTATTTCTATCCAAATTAAAAGACTGAAATGAATGGGTCAGTTTTAGTTTACACTGATAGAAGAATTAACCAAATTGAATCAATATGGTTGAAACTCACAGAACTAAAAGAACACGAAGCAGGGTATTTAACGACATCGAACGATTTAAGTTTATGTTCATATGGATCATTTGATATCGGCTAACGACGACATTCAATGAAGTTGAATGATTCAACTTTTGAAAGACAGAAGAACCGTGCAATATCAGCTTAATGGACGTAACACAGGGCGAATGTGCAGAAATAGCACTGCTATATAATTAATAATTTTAAGTTACTAGCATTTAATTATTAAACTTAGAATATTGCTGGGACTACGGCTATTGACTTTGTTATAACCATGTATGTGTAATTACGATACAAGCAAGCGTAGGAGGGCGCGGAACAGCCGTGAATATTCATCACAGCCGTTTCATTGCTATTAACCGACACTGGCCGTAAGTGCCGTTTATCTGGGGACTACAGACAAGCTAACCTTCACAGCGATGTGACATTGACGCTGTCATCCCCCGCAATGTGCTTTAACGGTACATTTGGTCCGAGCTACGTCAATGCCTCTGAGAATCCAACCGTGTTAGGCTTTTTAAATTTGTTAGAAATATGACCATAGAATATAATAGATAGATTTCTATTTAATATTTACCTTACCATGGCTAGAATTTTGGACTACGCATTATTTGTATAGAGCTTTGTCAAATTTTAAGATATAGTAAGGCAAATGAACGGTTTTCAGGTCTGACTAATAAACTTTTTACCTATTTTCAATAGGCGGATTGGGAGTGTTTCAGAAAAAGCAATTAAGTGAAATTGCTTACAAGAATCTTGTAGCACTTCTATTGCTTCGCCAGTTTGCTGGCTCGGTGTACCGATTACGCTTATCTGAGATTTAAGCAGTACGACATATTCTATGTGGAAAAGATTTTGTAAGTTTTAAAATTTTACCGAACGAGATTTGGAAAAATAAGTCAAGTGCGTGTTAGTTTTAGGCGAAGGTTCCCTTAGAGACGCGAAACGTTAATTGTTTAATATTTATGATTTTACTACGGAACCCTAAAAATATTCATTCGAAACTACCCATGTCTCAAATACTACTCAACGGATTTTGTAAATTTATTTTTGGTGAAGGTGTTTGAGATGCAGTAAGATTCTTAAGTCGTTGTAGAAAATATTTTTTTTGCGTGAAATCGGTTTTGTTTTTGCTAGTAGACAATCCATATAATTTTGTCTATATTTTTCAGACAATAAACATTATTGTACGAAAGAGAATCAAAACGAAAAAGTATACATTTAATGAAATAGCTACGAACGTAGAAAATAAAAAATGAGAATTTGTACGCCGCATTTTCAGCAAATACTCGCATAAGAAATTAAAAACAAAAGTATCAGAAAGTTTGTAATATAGCGTTGCGTATTCCATAAAAGTATATTGAATCTGCGTCACAAGGGTGAGTCTTGTTCTCCCCTATATTCCCTTAAAGTGGATTTCATAATATCTTGCGTAGCTGTACTAATATTATGTAACTTCAAAAGTGGTTTTATCAAACAATGAGCTCTCGCCAAGATTTAAAGCCTTTTCAAAGGTACACCGTAGTATAAATAAGAGCAATAGCTACGCTGCGGAAAAGTTATATTACAAGAGACCTAACATCAAACTTGAAATATTATTGTGAAGGATCAGATGATCGATATATAAAAACTTGGTGTAACAGTGTATTGTTTTTTTTTGTCTCTATTTCATCAATTGTAACTGATGTAATAATAAATATAAAAATATTTGTTTCTAATGTATGACAATGCAAATAACTCTAGTATCGTCGGAGATCCGCGACGTGCACAACATGATGAAATAAAATAAACATGCATATATGAAGAGGTTAATGAAAATAGATGAAGCGAAAGTTGTTTATCAGGATCGTTGGAATTGGAGATCTATCTTCTCTGTCTTACCCATGGGAAACAGGCGTAATAATATGTATGTACCGTCTGGGACGCTCTCGGCGTTGTCATCACAAGTAACAGCGTGTGAACTTACTGTACTATTCTTTATACTGTGGTTATACCTTGATGAATCCACCAATTACGTACTAGTACCAACGACAATGTTTGGTTGAGGCTTCGGGGATTACTGGGGCGTCGCGTTCGACCTGAATCGTCGATAATTAATCATTTCGTTTAGGTATTAACCGGCGACGGTGATAAATTGCTATGGCGAATTAAACGAACGACATACCACCACGTGACGCGAAATTATTATTGAGGATTTGTTTTTGAAATATTCCTTCTATAAAAGGGATCCAAAACAATCTATTTTTTTGTTGTTATAAATAGAGATGATAACATCTATTCACACAAAACTTGAAGACACCCGGATTGTACTTTTTGGGAAACACGGACTCTGATAGTGCATTTCACAGTTCTGCCGTACGCAGAAGGAACGTGGTGATGAACATTTCGTTCGCACTGGTGGTGTTTCCACTGCGAATCTAGAGTAGGTTATAAGAGATAAAAAAAAAATTGATACACTGACTAGTATGTACCAGCATAAATATGACGACACATGCAATAACCAGTATGATATATTATGAACTTTTTAAAATTCACTTCGACATTTTTGCTGAATTCGTATTAATATTCGGTGTCGAATAGCTGAATTAATGTTAATGTTTAAATCACAGAAGACTAATAAATACTGTAATTTATAATGTTAATTGTGAAGAGATGAAAATATTGAGACGTTCCTTTTTCATTCATAATCGAACTCTAAAAATACTTATAGATTGCAATTACAGTATTGCTTTTCTGAATAAAAGTGAAGATTTCCATCATTATGGCCACTGAAATTACAAATATCCAGATGATTAGTATATGTCTTGTACTAATAATTAGAAATAATTGCTTAGTAATATATTTTATGTATCATGTAAATCTGTGAATATTGTATGAATAAGCGTAAAAAACTTTACCAAACATTTAAGTTTATATCTTGTCCTCTTTCGCGTTGAAGCGAGCTTAATATCGGATACAATTTCCTAAGTAATTTCCGCGACTATTCCTGTACCAGTAAAATTATTTAGTAACAAGAATATGCCCGCGACTTCGTCTATCTTTGACTTAAAATACAAAAAGAATGTTACATAAAGAAATTAACATAAAAAATGTTAGCTATCGTTTTAGTGAAAACTGTGTCGGAATAAGGTATTTTTATGAACTCTAACAACTACAAACCGCTGACGGGAAAGTACCCGCGGAATTCCCGGGATAAAAAATATAGCACATTTTATTACATAAAATTTGCTATCAATCAATGAAAAAATTAGGTTCGAATGTGATGTAATGTAAGCTCACCAGAAGGTTTTCTCTACAGGTTAAAGATATCTGCAACGAGCTTGAGGTGCGGGTGCTGTGCCACAAGATCCTGCAGAACGTGTCGATATTACTCGATGCAGACAGAGGCTCTCTATTCCTCGTTCAAGGAGAGAGAGCGTCATCACCTCACCCTCAGAATGGCAGGTCAGTAAAGTACAGATTTGTAAACATTTTAATTTAAACAGACAACCAAACACAATAAAATTAAAGATTGGGACTTATCGTTGGAATCTTTATGTTTATTTTTTAAATAACTTTTTCCGTCTCCTGATGCTTGTCAGAGTATTATGTGCATGTTTTTATTTTTCTCTCTTTATTTACATTTTTTTAAATTTTTAATACATCTGTGTCCTAAATACAATTGTGATTTCTAAACATTTATTCCTTATTCTCTACTGTATATAATATTATTTTACTTATCCTATAACATGTTTATACTACTATTTTAATTATCTACTCGTTTATCGCTTATTTCTTAATATTATAATACGTGCTTATCTTTTATTTAACCATCTTCTATATATTTACTATATGTCTATTTTATTTTTAGAAACTGTGGTATTCTTGGCCTTTTGTGCTTTATTTACACTATTTATTTGTCGATACTAGCAATGTGGAGCTAGTTTGTGGAAACCAATAATCTTGTAATATTCAATAAGTCTTGAAAGTTCATCATGGCATATAAATGGGAAATTACCAGGAGTGCAAAGCCTTTGCAGAGGGAATTAAACTAAACTTGTCTCAAAGGGGTCTGACAAACTTGACCGACGCATCCTAAGCGAATTTGAACAAGCTCTTACTGTTTTGGCAGCATCAAAATGTTTAGTCTGAGAGTTTCTAGTATACAAATTGGAATCTTGTTTAATGCAAGTTCTTCTCAAGGGCATCTTATTAATTCTCTGTTATAAGTCGATGGAAAGTGTGATGATTTTGTTCACGTTTCTTGCAATCCATGATACCTTTATGCTGCAGGTACCCACCCACGTCTTTTAATTACGTGATAAGGAAGCAATACTTAGCAGTTTTTGTGAACTAACGTTGTTAAATGTTGTTAAAATTAACCTATTCTGAAGCTGTCCATCATGATACAAGTACGTATATTTGCATTCGTTCCTTGCTATTGTACCTCACTAGTGCGTATAAGACTAAAAATCTTGCATCCGTATTTCGCAAAAAGTATTATGTTCTTCGGAATCAGAAAAATCACAATTATCTTCATCCCTGGTATCAAAAGCAACATTCTCAAATTTCAAGACCATTTTTGTTCATTCCAAACATCGTGAAGAATCAACGTGAAAATTTAATTCCACATATAATTTCTGGGCTCATTTCGCCTTTTGTTTAAAGAACTGTGTGCGTGTTTAGAATGAATAAGGAACTTTTTGATAAATTAGAATTCTATCTATAGAAGAGACGTACTCCTCAAAAGTCACAAGCCACTTTAAACTCGTAACTAGTTGAAGTTTGCGTTGTCTTGTTTTGAACACTAGAGAGAATTCAGAAACTTTTACATAACTTTGTAGGTAGATTATAACTAGTAACTTGCAGTGGTTTAAAGCGGTTGTGAACGTCTACAAAGCTTTATAGTAAAGGATTGTTTGAATAAGATAACTAGTTATGTTTGTTTTCTTAACTTTTCGCGACTAGTACACATAATAAAACTACGTTTTAACGGTTTTAAGCTCGGTATATTATTTTATTTTTATTACTCTGACAACGAATTTCAATAGAGATGTTGGTTGGCAAGTATCACCTGTTAGGGATCCGATCATCAAAACTATTACGACCCAAACTCAACAAAAACCAACGGCCAGACCTCAAGACTCAGTGCTCTTTCTGCGTACCGCAGAACACAAACGAACTTGATTGACGTCTCTTTTTATTTTACCTCTCACCTATTTTAATATTATATAAAATGATTAAAGCTACGTATGGTGCTTAAGAGTTTCTTGCGCTGCCTCTTCTCTTCAAACCACATGTTGCGAAGCGGTGATAAATTTGATTAGACTCCGATAGAGTAAATAATAACCATAAACTAAAATTAAAACTAAATAATTAAAATGAACAAGTTGTCGGTAGGCTCAATAAAATTTCCGTGTAGGAACGGAGTAAGAATACAATTTCCTGCGGCCGGGCGGCCTGTCGTAAGAGGCGACAAAACAACCCCAGCCAGGGGTAGGGCATTTGCCCAACTGGATATCTACCACCCCTGGTCTAAAGTATTTCGCCATGTTAAAATGATCAATGTAAAAATAGGAATAGTATTAATTTAGAGTAATAGATAAATATGTAGCAGTAGATAAATAAATGTAATGGTACATAATATAAGTAAGTAAAAGTCTCTGGTTTGGCACATGACGGAGGAGTAGGCGAAAAAAAAAGAATGTCGCCATAACAACCTTGAGTTGTGTTCCGGCATTAGTGACCAGGTTCCAGTCTCCCTTAAGAGACCATCAGCGCATTTGTAGCAACTTTGGTGTTGCAAATGTCCATAGGCGATGGTAACCGCTTTCCATCAAGTGGGCCGTCTGCCTGTCTGCTGAACTCCTGCAATAAAAAAATAATTAACTATACTCATTGACACTTGCCATCTTTGACAAGTGGCCGAAACGTCGGAATAATAAAAAAATTCAAAATACCGTGCTTAAAACCGTTAAAACGTAGTTGTATTATAGTTTTGTTTGTTGCTGTCTATTTTAGGTTTTGGGGTTTGTTTCTGATGCCATTTGAATTCAACTATTAAATTCATTTAATTTTGTGCTTCATAGAAATATATTAAACGATCTTATTTAGTGAGGATTGAAAAATATAATTAATTGTATATTTAGTTCTCAGAATCAAACTTTTAGGCGATCCAAAAATTATTGTTGGTTATTGAAGACTTGTGAGCGCAAAAAGGTTAAATAGCTAACGTGGTTAATGTCAGGTTATCCCAACGTTGTTACTCTCAAACATCAAAAACAACCATTAACCATACCACAGATGGGGAGTGATGGAACTCCTGTGGTTCCACATGCGATTCATAATTTATAAGAAGCCTGGGTCCCTGGGAGTAGGAAGGTAATCCCTCCTTTATATACACGCGAGCCAGTGTCGTGATAATGGCTAAATTATTGTCCCTCGACTTGGCCAGATATAGGATGATAGAAGTAACACCAGGTGGCTTAAGGGTATTCGGAATTTGTTTCGCGTCTCTCACACTTTATCCCTGAGTAATATGAATTTTGCATAAAGCATTTATATCTTACAACAAAAAGTTTTTATTTACAGTACATAACTATGCTTAAACATATTAATAATCTATAACATTATAAAACTCTAAACATGCCCTGTTTGTATATTGAAGCTATTAAAAAAACAAACAACTGGATTTAACCGATGGAGAAAGCGATATATTTTTTTCAAAATTTCTTGTGTTTGTTAGAAATTCCCCTAAAACCGGACCAATTTCGATGGGATTTCTCTGATCGACAGCAAGTTAAACTTAAAATCTGCGCTATTTTTTATTCTAGGAATTCCGAGGGAATTATTCTGGAAATTATTTAATATAGCCAGAATTAAAAAAATGATTCCAATGTAATTTTTTAGGGATCGATAGCAAATATTTTCTCGCGGGAATTTTTCCCGGGACCGGTTTGTAGATGTTCGGGTGCACATAAAATAATTTATGTGCACAAATATTCCGACAGTTTTCACTGAAAAGATAGCTTATAGTCTTTTTTAAATGATGAGCTACCTTGTGCCCCGGAAATCCCGCACAACGAATCCGTAGGCATATCCTAGGTCTTAGTCTATGCTAATATTATAAAGAGGTAAAGTTTGTGACGTTTAGGGGGTAATCTCTGGATCTACTAAACCGATTTTGAAAATTCTTTCACCATGCAGTGGTAAGCTACATTATTCCTGAGTGACATCAGGTATACTTGATTGTGATCAATAATATTTATTTTTTCTGATGCCCAGCTAAATGGACACGGGTCAGCTAGTACTAAATAAAATTATTAGTAGGCAATTAACATTAAAATAAGCATAATGATCTGCATAAATTTGCGCGCCTCGCACTTATTGTATAAATAAGACATGTTTTAGATGACTTACCTTTAACTTCGAGATCGAAAGGGGAATTCTTGAACGAATGCAACTCGAACCGTTCGTAATCAGAATTTATTGCTTTAAGAACGAGTTTGTCCCGCTGAGATGGATGCCTTCGCAATTCCGAACATCTTGGACGCAGGCGATTGAAATGGTACCGTGTAGAAAGTTTCTATTTCTTTTCATTGCAATACCGCATCTTTAAATAATTGATTCTGCGTTTTAAAATTTAATTCATGTGTTTTTTTTATGTATCGACAAAGTCTTACTTCTCCTAACTTATTTTTTATTACAAATGCATCATGTGCATGTGTGTATGACCTCCCTCGCGCGTGGTCTGTTTTCATATGCGGCTTCATAAAAACGACATAAAATTATTTTAAAAAAAACAATGTGTTAAGCAGAACATCGGCTCTCTTGGTGTTTGTTGTAGATATTATCTTTGAGCGGCGGTTACGACTTATAATCGAGTAGATTGTCTGTTCTCTTGCATTTAAATGTAAGAAAAAATAGTGATCAAAAATAAAAAATATTGCTTTTAATTAAAGTTATTTGGATATCAACAACGAACTACGAACCCCTAATAAAAAAGAAAGTACAATAAGTTTAATTGCACCTCTTCGAATACAAATAATATTTAATTCTAATAAAACGTTAGTAAGTCTAGACAGTCTTGAACTAAAGGATTTTCAAGGGTCGAATTTAACGATGGAATTAATTGCTTTTGTAAGTAATCTACCCTTGAATTGCTTCAGAATTCAAACCACCACCTGTCGACGCTTCCTTTACCGAGACTCGGTAGCCGTAATAATAAGTATTAAACGACCGTTTTATATATGCAAAGAAGAGGGTTATTGTAATGTCAACGAACGGGAAATCGGATTTGCGAACTATAAAGTCTAAAGATATCATTATTTCTAGTGATGTTGAACACAGGCTACATAGGCGATTCTTTTTAATTGTACTGTCGTCGCCCGTCCGAACCTTGTATATCCCCATATATATATATTTTTTTTTTCTATACCAGTTTTTACCAAAATAGGTATGATACCCAAACAATGCTATAGTGAACATCTTCGATCTCAAATGTGAATAAAAATAACAAGACACGAGTATCAGTTAGATAATGAACCGCATCGTGACTTACGTACGTCGTACGTGCAGGCAGTATAAGGCACCAATGCGACTTTGGTTTCCAACGACCTGTTCTAGATACACTGCTGCCAAACACACATTCGTTTTAGCTATTCCTCTGTTTTTCGGTTCTTGTGTTACAGAAATCCCAGTCTCTTTATTAAATTAAAACTCTTAATTTAAGGGGCATAAGCATAATTGCTTTTGCCGCTTTTTGATTTGTCGATGGAACTACGGTGCGGAATCGGTGTGCTTTGTATACGTGTTACAGAAAGCTTATAGAACGTTTATATTTCTACGAGCGTTTTTCGATTCGTTCGGTGTGTGCTGCTCCCACACCGGTACCGAGCGAATCAGGACACGCTTATAGAAATATAGGCGCTTTGTAAGGTTTTTATTACCAAGCATATCGATTCCGCACCGCTGCTGCACCGACAAGACCAGAAAGCTTTTGTCACACAATGCGCTTTCAAAGTAATATGACAATTTGAACAAACAATGAATATTCCCTGTTGTATCTCGATCTAACTCTCAAAGACTACCAACTCTTGAACTAAAGAAAATCTATATCGTGAGCTTGCACACTTATGATAGTTGCATATATCAGACTCAATGTTGGTTCAAGACGATCAAGTCGATTTAGTATTAAATGCAGCTTTCTTGTAATATTATTTCAACAGTAGTTTGCCCCGCGGCTACGACGCGTGTAATGCTCTACGCGATAGCTTTATTTTAGTTGATAAAAACTTAATTCAGTTTTTTACATATAACTACATATAATAATAACAAAACAATTAAGTTCATATGGTCTAGATAGTTATCTAGTGGGCAAGTGCCCAGTAAAACATAGAGGTGAGTCGAAGCCAACCTGATTTGAAGTAACACAATGAATGATATGTTTATAACAACGTGAGTATTTCTTAGGTAAATGGAAAAACGCGATTGCAACGCTGTTTATTTTGCTAATCCGTCTATTCCATGGAAACGACTTCATATCGGGATATAAGTATTCTATATACCCGGGATATAAGCTAGCTCTATATTAAGTTTCAATTCAACCCGGTCAGAAGTTTACACGTAATGATCTAACAGAGAGACAGCCAGACCGATATAAAAATCTAAATATTACATTTTCGAAATCACCTGAGTCGGATTATCCCTCCTGATTTTTTCACATTTTAAACGCAATGTACAAACTCATTGACGGATTTGTTATATTATAGAATACAGATTTATATACATAAGCTATAATCTGGACATGCGTAAATAAGCTTGGTTAAGCTAATATTGAATGGATCAACTAAATTGAATTAATTTGGTTGAAGGCAGAACTTAGAGAACACGACAGTATAACAATGACATTTAGTTGTAAGTATCAATTTTAATGTCAAAAACCATGTAGATAGGGTTAGTTGTTAAACAGTCTAATCTAATTACTTCCAAACAATATAGTATAATATAATAATACTTGTTTATTTAATCTCACATTATAAGTATTATTTTTATTATCGGTTATGGTGGCCTGCCGTCCAATATAATCTTTTCCAGATGCATTACCGTCGCATTTCTTCGTCGTGATTTTATTGGAAAGCGTGACAGTCATACTTTACGACGGATCAATATTTTTTGTTTTTTATTAAATTCATTTTTCATTGCCATAGGCTGACAAATAGGCAAACGGCCCACCATAATATATCAAAATTTATAAAAAAAATCGGGTCACGACCATGGCTACAACTCACAACTACTAGTTTGTTATTGAAATATCGGTGCGTCATCGCAGAAATTGAGGTTTTATTGAAGACTTTAACACATATAAATTTTTGAAACTGCATAAAAACATGAGATTCTTTAACTACAATTATACGATGAATATGAGGTTTTATTGTGTACTCGCCATCACATTCACGCGTACTAAGTATAATGTTACAACCTAGGTACCGAAAAAGACAGGTTCCACATAAAGATTTGTAGAAGCATATTTATTTCCCGTCGGAATTGGAACTAATAACTAACAACATTAAAACTATTGTGATTCTTTTATGGTCGTCTTCTTTTGTTTACTTATTGATTGGCATTCGTTTTAGAAAACACCCTATTGTTTTATTGCACTCTTTTATGGCCGTTTGCGGCCGAGTCATTAAACACATGTGGTGGATTAAGTCGGCGATGATACGGGCCCGTTGCATTTGTGCAGTATAAAACGATGAGCTGATTAAGTGAGGGGCAGTCGAGCGAGAACCGCGATTAAGGCGAGACGTGCGTACATTCGGTAATCTATTAGTGAAGGACTTTGCGCGTTTTATTGAATTACGACCTTCTGCATTACGTTTGGATTTGTTGTGTTCGGTTATATTTGTACCTGTGTTATACGTGTTTGTATAATTCTAATAAACTCTATAATAATTCTAACGGCATTTTAACAACAATAATTATAATAAAGTGAAAAAAATAAAACACAAGTCCATATAATAAATACCCAAGCGGAAGTACAAATTAAGCTCTTATAAACTTTTTCACCCTTTTCCATAATTCTTTTATATTTGTGTATTTGCGTGCAACGCTAACGGTCGTACGCAAGCTCAGTGAATCATTATTTTAAAAAGCAATTAAATTGCATTTACCAGTGACTGCCGCACTTAAGTTGTTTGATGTTCCGTTTATAATAAATAAATATAGACGAATAAATGTTTCGTTTTAGGATACTATAGTGACTTTCACTAAAATAAAAGTCTTTTGAAATCTTATACTTCCATATGTCTGTATATCGGTTGACATTAAAATGTATTCGAAATATAAACTGCTGCATATGTTTTTAGCGGATTGCAAAACAGTAAAAGCTAAGGAGACCATACGTGAACTAGAGATGAAAAAAAATGTTTCTAGTATAGCAGTAGTAAAAATTTAAGTATAAATATATATTATTTAGGGACGTCCATTTAATCCGTAGTGGAAATTTGATTTTATCTCTCTAAATTTTAACCTAAGGGTGGAAAAGTGTAGAAAAATGAAAATGATAAATTTGAGAAGTACTTTATTAGTATAAAATTAGTTGAAACCGATTAATTGTGTATACAATTCTGATAGTATTACTTTTATTAGAAACTAGCAACCTTGAATGGAGGGCTTAGGCTGACTCTTTGATGTTGGTCGACAATGCTCTATCTATTACGCGGTTAAAAATTAATTAATAAATAATTTATCTGATGCGCAGACACGTTATTCCTCAGAAAGTCCAGTTAATCGTCGGATAAAGTCTAACTGCCGATTGTAAAATTCAATTTTATATTATATCCCGAATAAACCCTTCGTAGGAAACTCTTTACTGTACAGGCTGTTCGACTGTGGGAGGCCCTCCCCTTACCAATCAGACAAGCGAAATCGATGACTACATTTAAACGTCACTGACCATTATTAGTCTATTAAATAAAATTATTGCATTACGTGAATGTATGTATTGTTTGAATGTATAGGAGTATACATATAATATCATATTTATAATATCACCGTATATATAATTATATATGTATATATAATAGTTTTATGTATATTTTGTTTTAGTTTCGTATACCACTAAAAATCGTTTCTTGTAATTTTCTTTAAATCCCCTTAGACACTGGGTTGCCTGGAAGAGATAGCGATAAGGTCGCCTATTGTTCTAATACAAATGTATCCATATCAATTGTCTAGATTTAAGATTATGGTGAACAATAAAGAGTTTTCATTCATTAATTCAAACTATCTGATTGTTTATCTGACGATCGAAAAATCGGCCTTTAGTTATGTCCCAATTACGAATATAATCGATTATGCAATGCTTATAACAAATATTTTCGTTAACTAAAACGAACTGGTTGTCTACAATTATTCTCGCAGTTTAAGAGACAAGCATTCTTGACGAGTAGACAGAGTACTAAAGTCAATCGCATAAATGGAGCACTTATTTAATCTATGGCCTCGGTCCATTAAAGCAATAAAAACAAAATAAATGGGGCAGGAGACAATGTCAAGTTAACACATTATCCCACACACGGTAAGCAAAATTGTGCTTTTGTGTGGATATACCGTATGGTTAATTAACATATCGGAAATCGTCATCGTCGGTGCAGGACCTTGTAGCTACATTTTTGCTGCATTTTCTCGACAAGTAAATCTGCGCCATTTAATCAATAGTAAGTTTATCGACATAGATAAACAATAATGCTTTATGCTGCGTCACGTAGGTGCATTATTTATTGATAGATAATTAGCATAGTCCATGTACGTGACGTAACACTACGTGAAATTAGTTTCTTTTTTTCAAATGTCTGCATTTTCTTTTTGGTTCTGGTAACCCTATTTGCATATGTAACGTTTCGGAAAGGAAGGCGGAATTTTATCTCTTTAACAGGGTGTGGGCAATGGAATCGGATATCCTGTTAAATTCATGATTTAAGATATTCCAATGTGTTTTGAAAGAATGAATTAGAAAACAATACGCCAAAAATATTTGTTCAGTAAAAAGGAAATATTCCTATATTAGTCAATATTTTATTCTTGCGTAAATATTCCTTGTGGACCTTTTTTAGTTTTCAGTGATATGCTCTATTCATGGGTAATATGGTTGAAGTAGTATGAAGCCTTTTGAAGGTATTATATAGGCGGTAAAGAGAATATTCAAATAGCTTCACCTACATACGGCATCTTCGTTGTAATGAATTTTATATAAGACAAGGTGTTCCTTAGCTTTTATGTTTGTAGTGTCGTTCAATTACGAAAGATACTTTTGGAAGGCATCCATAACGAAAGCTTTTTCTGAAAAAAGGTGATTTTAAATTTTTTCATTTCTTTTTATTCAATCAGTACTACTTATTGAATTTACTTTACAACTTGTTGTTATAATTTTGTGCACATTTTAAGCCAGCGATAATTTGTTTGTTTTATGTAGGATGACATGATATAGAATATTTAGTGTCCGAAAGCAAGTGAAAGCTATGCACATAAGTATCACTTACTATTTATGCACTTGCTCTACCATCGATTGAATTTTGACATTACTTGTATATAGCTGATATCAAATTGTAACCGATTGTAAGGCCACCATAAATAGTCGATAAGATATAAGAACCGACCCCAAGTGTATAACAAATAGAAGTGTCTTACATAAATAAAACACGAGTTGAAAGTACTCTTATGGCCGGTTTCTATATTTTACGCACCGTCTATTTGCTTTACTATCGTTTAAAATTTGACATAATTCCCATACATATAACGTTCAAATTTAACCGACGGTATGGCATGTGAATGAATAGAAAGATATAGGAACCGACCAATAATGTATACGGCGAAATAACCACAAAAATAGTACAAGACGAAGAGACGGGCGCTAACATTTGGCACGTATGAGCTGGTAGAAATTTATATTTGGGGATTCCGCTATTAGCAACGTTAAAAAGTTGCTTTAAGGCGTGAAGTAAATATAGTACCAAGTAGTTTTTATGGACGCCTAGAGTGAGATAATGAAGCTATATAGATGCAGCGTAAATAAAAGTTTATGGATAAAACGAGCTTCTGAAAAGTATGGAAATAATGGAAAACACATTATAGTACCTAACCAAAAATAAATCTATGCGCCTTTTGTTAGTCTAATTCTAATATGTATTAAAGAATAAATTGCGTGATAAAATTAAGGAAAATTTCGTGTACTTATTTGGTATCTCTGAGATATTAATACAGCCAAAGATGTGTTGTTTGTTTTGGAATGTTTGTTTTTTCTAAACAATAATACCTTCGCAACATAATATTATCTTATAACCGGCCGCATTTGACTTGACTTACTTCTCCGAAGTAGGTAAACAACTCCCCTGAAGGAAATCATAGTCGTATATAGAAGCAAATGCATTCTTTTGTTTTAAGCAAGCGTATTCTTGTTGGTAAACTTCACATCACAAAACTCGTCTACAAAGGAAAGACCATTCTCGGTAAGGTAAAAAACAATATTCTATGTATGTAGTAAACATTAAACCATTCTACACATATAATACATGACCTCAAAGAGAGAGAACGATCAATTAAGGAACTCAAAGTTCCACAATTTATGAAATTGTAAGATGAAAAAGAAGCAGAAAGATGATTTCAACAGTAATGCTAATATTAGACGGATCAACAAAATTGAATCAATTTGGTTGAAAGACATGAGGCTACTTAAAAAATTAGGAGAACTCTACGGTATTTATGGATCTTCAAATATTACGTAATACGAACATGTTTTGATATCACGGATCTCAAGTTTCTGAGAACGTAAATTATCCCGATTTTTGCATAAAACACACAAAATACAGTGGTTTTTCACAATACAAATAAACAATGAATGAACATAATACACATGGGTGCCTCCTACGTATCTATATATACGCATTTCTTTGTTCAAGTTTAAAGCGCTGTTACTCATACTTGCTTGATTCATAGGGTGAAATTTAAAATTTAAAAATGTACATATAGTACTTAATCAAATATATGCATTGTACTATCGTAGTTCTAGAATATTTTAGCTGAATAGAAATTTGTATTTTCCCTGCTTATACCGCAGTTTCAGTGATGTCGAATAAACGTTGCATGCTCAATAATGTTTACGATTGTACTGACCTTTCATATGCTAAACGAGGCACTATTTGTGAAATGGTCCAAAAGATTTCTCGTATAGATCCGTCTGCAAGACGAGTCGTATTTATTATCCTTTGTTTGAAAAAGTTTCTTTGCTGATTTTAGTAGATATAAAGACATGAATGCATAAAAATAAGCAATAAAGTTTTTTATATTTTTAAATTAGAAAATACCCCTAGACTACTGCCTGTGTTATTTAGAGGTCTAAAGTCTAAACGTTGGCGTTCTAAGTTCACATATGCAGAGAGTTCTAGGGTTCTAGGGTAGGGATTGCACTCGCCCAGTAAAGAAACACGCGCTTCGGTCACATTTGACCCCAAAAGTTCTCAAAATCTAAGAGATTGAATGAGGACTTTCAATTTTATGACTGGCTTAGATTTAAAATATTTTAATAATGTCATAAAATTATAAATATGCCGCGTCTGTACATTGAAGCTATTAAAAAAAGTGTGTGTGTACGTAAGTACACGCGTTACAAGTTATACTTCTTTGGCGTATCAAGATAAAAATCTTTTCAAAAATTTTATCTTTTGCCTTATTCTGCATTTGTAGAAAAAACGACACTAACAATAGAAAAACTAAAATGTTGACTATAGGTAACTTCAGGGTGTCGGTTTTTCGTGGCAGTGTGCGCGCGTATCGTAAAAGTATAACTTCAAAACTAAAATGTTGACTATAGTTAACTTCAGGGTGTCGGTTGACTATAGCTGACTTCATGGTGTAAGTTTTTCGTGTGACGGTGTGCGCGTGCATCTTAAAAATTTACTCTCATCATTTTTCCCTAGTGCGCCTAAAGAAGTATAACTTCAAAAACTGGAGTCTCTATTATAATAACTCTATAAATGGTTCGAGTTTGTACATTGCGTTTAAAAAGTGTACAATGTCAGGGGGGCTAATTCCGACCAGGAGATTTCGAAAATGCAATTTTTAGAATTCTCATCCTTTAAGAGCATCACGTGAAAACTACTGAACAGATTTAAATGGAATTCGACACAGAACTAGCTTATATCCCGGGGCGTATCTTAGGATCTTCTTACCTCAAATAATTGTCGTTCCGTGGGATATACGAAAATAGCGAAAAGGATGGCATTGCGATCGTTTTTTTTTGGAAACTACTGAATGTATATGCCTGAAACTTGACATAGTGCTAGCTTATAACCCAAGTTAATAACACCTCGGATATAATTTATCCCGACAAATTACATCGTTTCCATAGAATAAACGAATTAGCAAAATAGATGGCGCCGCCATCACATTTTTCAATTTGCTAACAAATACCTACGTTGTCATAAACAACATCTCATTTTATTGTTTTACATCAAATCGGGTTGACTGTGACTCGCCTGTATGTATTGCTGCGCAGTTGTGTAGACTATATGGATTTAGTTTCTTTGTTATTGTAGTGAATTTAGTAACACGAAACAGTAAAGTTTTAGGTGAAAAAACCAAATTAAATTTGTATATACGTAACACAAAGCTACTAACCACGGGTTTGCACTCCTCGTAGCCGCGGGGAAAACTAGTAGAATTTAAACAATGGAGAACACGATGATTTTAATTTAGATTTCTGGTCTGGTTTGTTCGGGATTTACGTAAAAACTACTGAGCAAATTTCGATGCGGTTTTCGCTGATCGACAATAAATTTAAGATTTCAAATCTGCGCTACTCTTTATCCTGGGAGTCCGGCAGGAATCTTTCTGTGAATGATTTAAAATGGTCAGATTAAATAAATCGAACTTGAATGTGATTTTTTTACTGATCGACAGCAAATACGTAATTTAATGTGTGATATTTTTTGTCCCAGGAATCCCATGGGAATTGCAAGTCAAGAGTGGACGAAGTCGCGGGCATATCCTAGTCATATATATCAATTGAGATTTTTTATAAAAACAAGAACGGACTGGGCGATTGATATTCTTTCCTATTTTTGTTTCTAAACTTTCTTCTTTGTTTGTCATTATAGCCCCCACGCTTCCAGCATTGATTTCGTCATTACATACTTTGGTCTGGGTGTCCGCGATTAACCATTATGGTCTTACTGCCTTTTTTTATTTAAAAAAATGAGTCTTAAAAAATATTTCATACCTAAATACGTTAAAGCGTGACTATTGTTTGTTGCTGCCCTTTACACGCTCTTGTAGATGAATGTGTTTTAATACAATTTTGTATTTTGAGATTGGTAAATGTTACTTGTTGTTGCCAACATACTAAGCAATCATTTTATTTTTTAAGCTCACTCAAGCAAAAACGCCGTATTTCCCGAGATAATTCATTTTAATGAGACTGTGCTGTTTTTATTAGGAATTAACAATCTCTATCGTTATAACCAAAAACCAATTACATCTAATTAATGTAACCCAATTATACACATATGTAACTCAACTACTCCACTAAATGTAATTTTCATTCAGTACAACACGTGTTATAATAAATTCTATACCATTTTATACCTACGTAAAATGTAAGCGTAATATTTTCTTTCTGTTTAGATAATTAATTTACTAATCTTTTAACACTTATAGTGCATAATTAATTACCATTATCAAATCTGCGTTGCAAATAATGCCTTAGAGCCTTTCTTTTGAAACATTATTACTGTACAAATAACAATGATTGAATAGAAGAACGAAAGTATATTAATTTTTTCGCTTTTATGTACTTTCAGCCAAAAAGGTCAATTTAATATACTACATACTGCATAGTAATATGGTTGCTTATTGTGTGGCGGTAACTAGAACTTTAACATGCAAATTCTGTCCATAGTTTGCTGAACGCGTAATTTGAAGAGCCATTTCAACCCCCTAAATGTTCCCCTTGACTGACAATACAAATTGCGACGTCGGCTTACAAAAGGTCGAGAGCAGATCGATCTGGAAGGCAATGTTAAACATTAATATAATGTTATGTACATTGTTCCCATCAGTGACGTTATCAAACGTTTCAGTGTTGCTGGAATAAAAATAGAAATATTTACTTACAGCCTTGAAATTCTGTCAAAGAGGAATTTATACGAATAAATAAGGTGTTAAGAGCATGTACTGAGGAGAGATGAAATACATGTGACAAAACTATATATATTACCTGTTCGTTCTTAGAAGATCGCCCTATATAATACGAATGCCCTTTGTACATAACTAGATATTATTTTAGACTTTAAGTTAGTTTCTGTATTGGTGTATAATAAAGTGCTCCCTCACACCGTACTTAAAATTAGATCAACTAACAACAATTAATATTAACAATTGCTAAATGGTATACGTATATTATCATATAAGTGTACCATTTACTATATGATATACCTAGTTTTAACTAATTTTAACTTACTAATATTCAATATCAACACATTAAATCGTAATTGATTTATTCAACGTAGGGTTGAATAAAGTATTAGTGCTTATAATAATATTTTGTAACGATCGATGACGGCACTCTCGAATCAAACTGGTAGTATGTTAAACTGGCAGAACATGCATACAAGAGTAAAAAAGTAGATAAAAAAGAGATGGATGGATTGTGTGAAGGCTGTAATGATAATTTGTGGTGTGACAGATGATATATGACAGAATAGAGGAAGATGGAAGAAAAAGACATAGCATTGTGCCGACCCGAAAGTATTGGCATAAGATAAAAGAAAAGAAATAAACAAAATTGAAGCGTCTGTCCGTGATTTCAATATTCATGCCTTGATTGTTTATATGCTACCTAATAGACCGTTTTTACTACTTTTGTCTGGAGTAGGTTCCAAAACTGATCAACGGATTGCAATGAACATTTATGTATGAATATAACATCTACATCTAGCGCGATACAAAATTGCGGCCACAGTCAGTTCATAATATCATTCCTTCAATATCTTATTGTTATTGCGTATTATGTTGCTCCTTTTTTTTACGGGAAGGCAAATAATACTCGCTACACTTGGCAGATAGATATGCTTGCTGTTCTAAGGTGGTTTGGCAGATTTTGTACCTCGGTAATCTCGATGCGCAGATTTCCTGGTATGTTTTCAAATCAGTACGTAGTTATTGTAACAATATGCACATTAGCAGCTATAAAAGGCTGCTTTACCATCTGGCTTACTGGCACTAACTAAACTGTCTTGGTTTTTGTTTAAATCTATCCTTATTGATATTATAAGTGTGTAAATTGAGTTGAATTAAACATGAGCTGAAGGAATTTTAATTATCTATACTGGAGATAATAGAATATCCTTGTCTTGAACTGATCTTCAAAACTATCCTAAGATCACTTACATTATTTTTATTCAGAACTTTTCATACATTTGTATCCATAACAAAAGCCTATTGAACCCAATCGCAACGCATTAAATTCTGAAAGAAGCACAACGCTAACAACTTTCCTGTTGGATGCTGACATTGCCGTGAAATGTTTTCATTGCCCCCCCCCTACTTTAAGGCAAGGTCACGGTCGGGAGGGACCGAAGGGAGCGGGCGGGCGACCGATCGAGGGATGGAACATACGCGCAGATCATACGAAGAATGTAAAGGATACGAAGGTAGCATACATATTAGTGTACAAGTTTGTGGACAGAATGTTCTTTTAGTAACGACGCGTAATAAAAGACAAATGCTGTTATACTGCCTTCTGAAGTGTGTTTATGCAAAAAATTAGGTATTATGACACGGCTTGGTTAGTATAAATTTCGGATTCGTATCCTATGAAAATTATCCGATTTTACTAGACAAAAATTCTCTGAAGTTTAACCACGTTGGCATTGTGGGAAGTATAACTGTAATAACCAAAACATTCAGAAAAGGTAACTTTAACAATTTTACTTATTTACTATACCTATAAATAAAATTAAAATTTCTGTCATAATTTCTGTCATAATTGCAAATGTTAAGAAAAAATAATCAAAACTAGCTGATCCAGTGAAGCCTTGCTGTGGTTAAGTAAAATATGTTTATTTAATACAAATTCAAATGAAACCTATCTATGTGTTAAGTTGGAACAAATCCAACAAAATGAAAATCATCAAAATCGGTTGTTTCGGAGTTCATCACGGTCAAACACCGTAACATGCAATTTTATTATTATATACGAGTATATTAGCTGACCCAGCAAACGTTGTTTCCCGATATAAATTATTTCTAATGAATATTTTGGTAGGTAAATATAAAGTAACTAACTTATTGTGTGCGGGATGTGGTCTATGACTGACAGAGGAATGGAGCGCTGTGGAGAATGATGGCCTATAAAAATTACAAAACAACTATTCATTCGATTCATAAACAATAATAATGACCGAAAACTGTGTAGGGAAAGTGAGCTTATTGTGTGAAAAAGATAGGAGACCGGCTTCTTTTTCATCCCTACTCCGTGCTATTTGCTGGGTAAGGAGTGACACTTGTAGACGCCTGACGGGGACAACTTCTCGATTGGTTATTTATCAGTTATCGACCACTGAGTGTTGAAGATTATTATAGTACTAATATCGGTATTAAAAAATGGGACTGATGGTAGAAGGGTGAAATTAATGGCTATATATATTTTTTAATGGCAAATCATAAAAAAATGCATATCCTTTAATATTACTTGTACATTTGCATAGTTAAGAATTAAATTTGTAGAAGAAAGAGTTTGAGTTGTAATAATGACTGTTATTATTTTTTTAAAGCCACTTGTCTCCAGCATTTTATTGTGCTGCGTATAACCCTCATAGGTTTGGTATCCCAATGTCTTCTACAATCCGCTGACGTAATGATTGCTCAATCTTTATAACTTTTTCCTTATTGGTACGAAATGGGGAAGTGATGTCTTTATTTCTTTTCGGTTAGCTGATTATATTAGTACTTTGTCTTTTATCCGGTTATGAAACGATAAAAACCTATTACATATAAAGTATTATTTAAGTGAAACTTCTTTAGAATCACTGTGATTTGAAACTCGGAGAAACTAAAAAAGTGACACTAAAGAAATATGTTTAATAATTTAAACACTAGTCTCATAAAGATAGTTGGAAATATTTTTAAGTTCATGAATCAAATAGAAACTAGTGCATTTGTTTCCTATTTAACCGACTTCCAAAAGGAGGAGGATAAGCCTCTCGTCTCATTTGTTCAAAGTGAAAACCTGGAATCTGAATAATATATCTTCTAAATATGTAATATATGAAATGTAATATTTTGCATTAAATAAATTAAATATAAAATAATTTTTGAGCTTGGTAAAAATATTATGAAAATAATAAACCTTAAAATTAATCCTAATACTCCTGATATTATCTCAATCTCTTGTGAAACTTCAAAAGGTAGCCTTACTTTTCTGAAGTTTCACTTAGGCCGTGTGAGGATTGCACACACGCATTTTTAAACAACTTGTATCCGTGTAAAACGACGCTATGGTTACAATCCAATATAAGTACATAACGTAGGGAATGTAGGCAATGTATAGGTATTTGAATTATCGCTTAGTAAGTCTTTTGTATTGGATTATAGGTAGTGTTTTCAACCAACAATGGGACCAGTAGCAGTGTGGTTCGAAAATTCGCATAAAATTATATGAAGCTATTCTCGAAGACCGATAGGATAGAGTTGCCTTTATATGTTAAAAGCGTGACGTTGTAGGTCATGTTCCGTTTATTCCATTGCTCGGAACCGTGGCCTTTGTTTGGCCGGTTTCTATATATTACGCAACCACGACTTTTTTACATAAAAACCTTATTATGTTTTTAATTAAATAAACCTTGAGTGTAAACTCATCTAACTGATGGTGACAACCGATTAAAAATCTGTTGACTGGTATAGGAGGAGTTAGCGGATATGCAGACAGACAGAAAGATGCGACTTTGTTTTATACTATGTAAAGATATGTCATTGTATGTATTAATACTTAAGTATCTGTTTATATTACAATGTATCAATGATACATTCTAGTAATTCAATTGTTCACTCCAAACAATACAAAGAATATTCTGAACTCACAACAAATTCTAGTTGAACCAGATATCGTTTAGATTCCATTTAATTCTGTACTCTATTGCACTTTTTACACACAACCCGTGCCACAATGGCATCATTCGACATCCGAGGTTTTATTAAACGGATTCTTCTTCCCATTTGCCGATTGGGAAATTCCCCACATCGCCGCCGGGAATTCGATTAAGCTTGTCCCCATAGCCTGCCTTGTTTGCCTTTCTACTGTTGATAGTAATGGAATGTTGCCCGCTATTTTAATCTGGCCACGATTTTTATATGCAATATCATTTTGCAGGGCGATTTTTGTAAGTAAATGTTTGTGTGGTTTTTGGGAGCGATTTCAATTTCATTCCACGTGTTTCGTTGCTTCATATCCGTCGGTCAGGCTATGTATGTCACGAGCATTTTTTAAAGACTATTGGCTCTTAAATGTCTCTCTTTTCTTTACCTTCTCCAAATAATTTGGGTTGGCACAATATGTCTTTTCCTTCCACACTCCTTTATTCTGTCATACATTCTATATCACATCTCGAATCATTATATTACCCTTCACACGATCCATCTGTCTCTTTTTTGGTCTACCATTACTCTTGTACCCATCAGTCTTAGTTTTTATCCCTCTTGATTACATACCCATACCACCTTAATCTTCTTGCTCTCAATTTTTCAGCTCTGTTGTCATGAGTGCAACTTTCGGAATCCCCTTATGTACTCATTTCTCACCTTATCCATTCTTCTTTCACCTCTATCTATTCTTGTGACATCTATCTCAACATTCTCATCTCAGCTGAGTGGAGAAGTTTGTGGTTATTACTTTAGTAGCCAACATTCGGACTCGTATAATATAGCTCTTAAATATCCATGAATGAAATCTGGAAAGGAAGTGTAATATAATAGTGCATTGAAAATTAGGAACGGTAGATGAATAAAATTATTTCTGTATGAAAAAAATCCATTCCATTTCATGTACGACGACTATGGGGTCAAATATTGTGTGTGGTGCGTCGATAATGGTTACCCCGTTAAATAGGGTGACGCGCCACTGGCCAGAGCTCACGGCTCAATCGCCGTGAGGGAGTACTGAATAAGACGAGTTGTTGTACAATCAATATTAAATATTATATTTACACGTAATGAAATTGGGCATTTTTGACGATTTACACAAATGCCGAATCTTATCCGCAGCTCTAAAAGCGATATCATCTATCTGTATTTACATAGCATCACGTTCATGTATGAACCATAGTCTTTGACTGTGTTTATTAAGCACATCAATAAATTGTTGGATGTAATATTTTTTATTTTGTTTGCGATTTCAGTACAAATTGTGTCGCAACATTAAGGTTATGGCTTCCCACCAAATTTGATTTTGTTTTGTATTGTTTATGTTCGTGTTTGACCGATATTGTACCTGATGTCAGGTGTAAATGCAGTCTAAGGAGCACGCGTACGATTATCTAGTAGATATCTGTTTACGCGAGACTTTTAAAACACCTAAATTGTATCTTCAATTACAATTGTAATGCACCCTATAGTAGTTTCTGAGAAAGTATGATTATGACATACTATGTACGTAGACAAACAGCCAGGCAAACAGTCACTTCGTTATAAGAGTCTTGCCGCTTCTTCTCCTTAACACCAATACGTTGCGAAGCGGTGTACATAGACTAGGAAGTAAAATTGAATTTTAACCTATATGTATGACCTTCAAAAAGTGTTCTCCAGTGGAACTTATTTTGAATAAATACTTTTTATTTCAATTTGAGTACCTACATAAATATTTTCTTCTTTGTCCACAGATGTTTAGTATCGAAATTGTTCGACGTCTGTTCGAAGTCAACGCCAGAGCAGATGGAACAGCTCGAAGAAATTAGGATACCCTGGGGTAGTGGCATCGTTGGCTACGTCGCGGAAAGTGGCGAACCTGTCAACATACCAGATGCTTATAAAGTAAGTCCAAGTTTTTCATTTCGAGGTATATTTACTATCCGCATTCAGGTGATTTTAGGTGGGCCTTCAGGGCCAAATCCTAAACTATGCTAGATAGCGAAAAACACTCAAAGAAGTCTGCAGGCCCATTTTGACGAAAACTAAAATTGTATCATTAGATTTTTGTAAAATCAATTACCCTTGCCCGGAATCGAATCGGCTGATAAAAAAATATAACACATCTTGTATTACACCAAATCGTAGTGTAACTTGTAAGGATCAATTTCTGTGAAGTAATGTCAAACAGAAAACCAGGGAAAAGTGTTGTTTTTGAACCAAATGTTATAGGTATTTTCCATACATTTCACAATTTTCGGCATAGATCAATCAACATTGTTTTGGCACAATATCCTTTTACCAGTATGTAGAAATAAATATTACGTATGTAATAATATCTTCAGTTTTGCATTACATTTGAATTCGAGGCAGCTACAATATTTGCGCCTCATTCAAGTAAAGTGAGTTTGAATTCTGGCAACAAGAGCAAATTGTAGTTGGTAGTTTTTAAAGCCCGTTTCTTATCGTTAACATTGGTAATTGTAAACAATATAACTGCCTAAGTGATACGTGATTTCCGGCCAGATTATTGAAATACAACTTTGAGGGCCCACTAAATTTGACAACTTTTTTTCAACCCTTAAATTCGGTCTTGATAAGTCCAGCGTGAATATGTTCCATCTCCCTGAAATGAGAAAACCCAAGTCAGCAATTTGCCATTTATGTACCGATTTCATAGATCCCATTAAATTTAAAATATGAGAAGGAAGTCCATTAAATGCGCCATTCATAGTGCTTTATATTCATTTAAGTATGATGATAATATAACAGTAATAAAACCTCGAGCTCTGTACAGAATGATTGGCGTTATTGTTCCGGAGTTCATTCTCATGGATAATGGAAAAACACGCCCGGAGATATTTCTGACGTTTATGTAATTGATGGATATGGAAATGCTGTTTCATGATGAGGCGGTTTCTTAAAAATATCTCTTTAATCGATGTTAAATAAAATGTTTTCCGCACTGCTATTTTTGGTTTAAATTAAGTATGTCGCTAATATCCATAAGGTTATAATAAAATTACTTATGTATTGATCCTACGTTAAATATGTTTTCATTTTTGGAACGTATAAGTAGAAAAATATTGAGATAAGTGTGTTACAGAACGACTCTCAAGCGCATATCAAAGCTTAGGTCACAAATAGTCCGATTAAAAGTTTATTTCTGAATGCACAATGTGTCACTGGACCGTGTGATGTTTTAATTTGACTGCTTAGTATCGTAAGTATCGGTTATCGCTAGTGTATTTATTATAAAATAGTATTAGGGTATTATCTCTGATTCATTTAAGATAATGTTGGCTTTAGAGACCGTTTCACGTAGATGTAGTAGTTTAATACGTTATTTGTAATACTACATTTTTATTAATGTTAATTACGTTGAACATTGACAGACGACATAATTATTTATATAGCCAATCATCAACCGCGTTATTTTTAACGCTATAAACAAAATTCATTAGGGCACATTCACTTACATTAATGTCATCTCAGGACGACATATCATTAAAAGTCTTCTGATTTGATTTTATTGAATGAAATATTAAAATTTAAACATGATTTTAGTCTTCAAAGAAGATTTGAATATGAAAATAAGGTAAACATAGAGACCGCTTATTATAACAATTACTAGTTTACCCCGCGGCTATTTTTTTACTACTACTATTTTACTTACACAAAAACTTAATTCGGTTTTTACATATGACAATAACAAGGAAAGTAAATCCATATTGTCTACATAACAATAATGCCACAATATAGCGGCGAGTCGAAGCGATCCTGATTTAAAGTAATACAATGAATGACATGTTGTTTTCGACAACGTAGGTAATTGTTAGTGAATTGAAGAAACGCGATTACAGCGCCATCTATTTTGCTAATCATCAAAATCATCATCAATCAATCTAAATAATTTTTGATAAAATTTATCTTAAGTTATCCCCGGGGATATAAGCTAGCTCTATGTGAGGGTAATTTAACTCCATTATGTAGTTTTCACGTGATTCTCTAACACACAGATACAAAGACAAACGGAGAAAATATCTAAAAACTCCATTTTCGAATCACTTGGTCCCCTTATTGTTTCGCAGTTAAACGCAATGTACAACTCAAACCATTTACAGATTTATTAAGATTAACAAACATCACATATGTGACTTTAATTAAAATATTTCTCAAAAGCATTTAGACTACCTGCTACTTATTTGGCTTCGCAAAGCGTGCAAAAGTCGCCGACTTTAAGAGGCATCCTAAAGCTTTATCGTTTTGAAGCGAACCAATTCCTGGAATACCCGCCTTAATGAAAATTCGTTTAAAAATAGCCAACCTAAATTAGATGTAAAACGTTTTGAGCTAGATTTATTTTACTGTCGTTCAAACTTTCTTGGTATTTAATGTACATTTATTACAACTATGCCGTCATGGTATGCTACTACGCTTCTTGTCACTAGTATAATTGAATTATTATTTTGTTAGAAATAGTTTTGTTCATAATCTACATAAATTAAGCAGTATTAAAACGTATATTCTAAAGATACATGCTTACGTTTCTTAAAAATTATTAGTGTTGGCATGTTGCTGAAGAGTGCTGAGAGAGAAGAGAATTCTTGCGCCGCTTCTTTTCTTCAAGCTACAACATTTTGCGAAGCGATGGTGAATTAGATTGGGCTCCCGTAGAGTAAATGATAAGCATAAATATAAATTAAATAATTAAAATGAACATCTTAGTAGGTTAAATAAAAACTTTAACATTACTAATTGATACTTGTCATCTTTGTTTCCCGTGATAACAGCTACTGAAAAGTAGCCGAAACGTCGGGATAAAAATTAAACAAAATACCGCGCTCAAAAGCGCGCGAATACTTTTTTAAGGCTTTCGTAGGCAAATTATTAAAACAGCGGATATTCGTCACATCTACGAATCCTGACACCGATCGTCGTAGTTAGTATTTTTTTAACTCTCACAATGAAAGGTGATATAAAACACTTAAGTTCTGAGGTAGACTTTCGTTTTACTTTTTTTTATAATTGCCTTTGATCAATCGCGCAACGGTACGTTCTATCTAACGATGTCGGGCCTGGTCGAGGGTTATTAGAAGCTAGGGTTCAATATTCATTTTTTTATGAAAGGTTAGAAGCTAAAAGCAATTTAGCATCGAATATCAAAGGTTTACGAGAACATATTTAAATTAGAAAAACTGTCTATGTATGTTAGAACATAAAGGTAAAATTTAAATTCAAATTGAAAGTTTGTATGTTTTATAATCAAGGTGGCGTAGTGGCTAACTTTCATGCGTCTCAATCCGAGTTTAACCGAAGACGGTTTTAACTGTGACCGGGAAGCATGCACAGCTTAGGTAATTTTTTTGACGAGCTTTCTGAATGTGCATATTGTTACAATGCCATGAGCTGACTGTGAAAGAAATCGTCGTAACGAAAGCTCTACATTGAAATAACCGCCTTAGATAAATTTAAGCTATTCGGTCCACCAAAAACGAGGACATTTTTGGACTTATACTATGTGTGTATTCTTCACCGATCTTTATATATTTGATACTTTAGAATTATATACCGAAGATAAATAAGGATAGGTAATGTTCTTTTGAAGCTAGTCCCCGTGGTATACAAAAAGTTAAGATACCCAAGCGCCAAGCAAGCTAATCTCTAATAACAATAAATACATTATAAAATAATATAATCTAAAGTTGAATTTGTTTGTTTGTATCAAATACTACATGACGTCGCATGGGAGACAAGACGGTGGTCCAACGTCTAATGGAGGGTCAACAATGCCCCCCTCCTAAACCATCCATCATCACTAATGTGATGTCATGTCACGACAATTAAATTATAAATTATAGCACCACACAATCAAAAACAACAAAACTTATACAGTAACGCGCAATACCACTACATTGCATTACACGCACAATTCACAAACAAACCAAGACACACAAAGAGCCTAAAAATTACAACATATGCCCAGAAAGAAAAACATCATACATGGCACTAGTTAAGATAATATATATAGATATAGACATAAGGCACACACTGCACATGCACTTTCTCACAACACCAGCATGTAACAGATACACTCTACATTAGTATAAGTTAAGTATTAAAATTAGATAAAAAAATAATTATATAAGTTATTCTTAAGGTACACAACACAAAAATCATAAAATTAACGTCACACATAATAACACAAACAATAAGCGTGTATAAATTCAAAAAACTAACAATAATTAAGATGTAAACAGGGTACGGAACTAGAGTCTGTAGATTAGTTAATTTAAAAAAAACTACATGACGTCATGGCTCTCTCGCTTAATGTTTTTTTGACAGGTTAGAATAATTTTGATTTAAAAAATATTACCTATCTAGTTAGGTTTGTTGTTATGACATTTATTGTATAGACACATTAACGTCAGAAAGGAATGCAAATTATAAATGTTTTTATACAATCCCTACTTACGTATGTATGTTTTGTATTAAGTGAATCAATTTTTATTTATAATTTGTATCATGTCTTTTTCATATTTATTATTTAGTGCGTTGTTTTTCAGTTAATAAATCGTTCTTTCTTTCGTTTGTTAATTCCACAGTATTGAGATTAAAGTCGCGTGCGAGACTGAAGATGTAAAATTAAAAAGTAAAGGTAAAACACATTGTTGGTTTTTGAAATATTTCTTACTCTGTTTCTGTGAAATATAATAGGAGAAAACAAAAAATGAAACGGTGATACCCTTTTACAGCCGGTCATTAAACAATGACAGTGCCAGAGGCTTACACAGCTCCCCGTCTAAACTTTTCCATCCGGTCGAATTGTCGGATGATATTTTATTACAAGTCGCAGAGTCATCCATTTGTGTTCAACATTAAGCGAGCCTTGATAACAAAGGTTCATTCGATTCGACATGTTTATACTTTACCAATAGGTCGGTTTTTTAGGAAACCTATATAAACATGGACTATATTTAAGTCAATAAACGAGCTATCTAAAAGAGTTTTGTTCAAAACAGACTTTAAAATGTAGAAAGAAGATTATTTTATATTTATTATTATTTATGTCTGTAGAGACCACAGGCCGTAAAAATGGCCCTGACTTTTGGAGGGCTTGTGTGGGGCCATGGGAAGGCCAACACATATAGACCCCTTGATAAAGTTAATATAAATGTGGCGTGACATTGACCGGCAATTATCCCTGTCTACACCATATACTATATACTAATGCACCCAAGGACAAGCCCGGGCTATTGGTACTAGGGGTTTCATCTCTTTTTATTATTTATACAGATACAGCAGTCATTTCATATAAAAACCAATGTTCAAAACTAAAAAAGCCATCTTAAAAATAATACATAAACCTTTATATTGCCTGATTAATACAAATAGATGTGTGATAAAAATTTGTCTGCGATCCTAAGTATTTAGATGTATATGTTATTATAATATAAAATATGATTCTATAATAAAACTACGTTTTAACGGTTTAAGCGCGGTTTTATTATGTGTACAAGTCGCGAAAACTTAAGAAAATATGATTCTGTTAACAACACAACCAACTAATATTTTCGGTAAAAAATAGTATTTCATTCAAAATTAGATACTGAAAAAGGAAAATCAAAATCTAATTAATCTAAACGATCAAGTAAGATGAACATTTAAAGGCGTGGTTGTAGTGTTTTGAAGATCGTAATGCAATATGACGTTTTATTCAGTGCACGTAGTAAGATCTGTTTCATCTCAATTTTTACTGCTCATTTTATAGTAAAAATTCCAAACGTGCTGCTCTCTGTCGTAAGAGTTGGTATGATACAGTTTGCATTTGCGATTCATGATGCATGTTTGGTACAACTAACCGCAGGATTTATTATCTTTGGGATTGAGTCTCATTCTAATTTATATTAATGACTCGTCTCTACAATCCGTGTGAACGTAAAGCTCTTAAGGTTTTATGTAGTGTTTTGGGGACTTAGCAATTTGGGAAAAATAGAATCCTTATGCATTTCTTATCATATTATTATCTTTATCACAACTTTTTCTCAAAATTTACTTAGACCACACAGATGAAATTTGACGGGGAGGTGTAATTTATATACCGCTACACAATGCTGTAGTGCAATCTTTAAAAAATAAGTATTGGAGTGACATGACAGATTTATATTTATTTATATATATTTATTTATAGAAAAAATTTAAACACTTCTATACTCATATATGGATGAATGTTATCGTTTATTTTGGGAATCTTTTATTTCTGTTGTAGTTAAATTAATGAATTTATATCTGAATGAATCTTATATATCACCTACTTATTGGAAGTCATGAGTCTACCAATTCCAAAGCAATTTCTACCCCCGACGTAAAAAGAAGCAGGTTTTCTAGCGATGATTCTTAGATATGATTTATCAAAACCGTTTCAGTCGTTTAAGGTCATCACCTCTTTAGTTAGCTGCGGAAGGGATGACATTTGAAACTCCCACGTATGGTATATAATAGGAGAGATTATGGAATTCTTAGTGTGATGCTGCAGCCAGGATATCTAGCACACTAGATTACACACACTCTTGAATAAATATAATCTGAAAAACGCTCCGAACTGTAAAGTCGTCGTCGCCTCGACATTATAGCGCAAATTTCAACAAGCATACATCGTGCCATCTATCAAATTCTATAATTAAAATACATAAAGGTGTTACTTATTGATTGGTCTCAAACGGGGATGCTGAAACCGCGCGAAGTGGAGTAAAAAAAGTAGGAAAGCGGACCCTGGGCGTCGGAGTGAACGCTTCGAACGCAACCAGGATTTAACGCTCGGATGATGATGAGGTGTTGCTTAATTGAATTTGATGGCTGAATGATAGGTATTATTTGGACTTTTTAAGTGTACACTTTTCTTTTATGCTTTGGGATTTTTAATATTTTTTATTTATATTTACTGTTAAAGGATTAGAAATGGCACAACAAACACGCCAGCATCATATCGTTACTTCATAATTATTATGTATATACGTCATGCTCTTTTTTAAATGTATTTTGAACTAATACAAATTTTATAAAGTAATTTGTATGAATAATTCCTTAAAGAACTTGGTATTGATCGCATTATTCTCCAGAGCGGCCGTCTAGAAAATCTTTATGTATTATAAGCCTTGTTGCGCAAACGTTGCTTTTCTAATTTTTAACTTGTTTACTGAAAGTTCTTGAACATTTTTTGGGATATTGTTCAAGAGCATTGTAAAGTTTATGCAGTCTACACGTAGGAGTTTGTAATTTATTTTTGGTAACCTAAAAAGGGACAAAATCCAAAACATTTTTCTTCAAAAAAGTCACCTTGTCTGATTCTATATAAAACGTACATCAAAAAGGGTTCGCCCCATTGACGTTGTATTGAAAGACCTAAATCAACCGTCACTCATTTTGTTGATAATAATAGGATTTTAGATGAAACATCCGACCTAAATTTCTATTGAATCCACTTAGGTCGCTGTACTAGACTTTCAGGCATCCTTTAACTTGCCTTCTACGAAAATATTTTGTGGCTTGGGTCTGTGAAAAAAGAGTGACGTGTATTGCCAATATGCGTAAAGTTATTATGAGTTTGTGCAGACTATAGAATTCAAGCAAATGTTTCTATATTTAGAGCACAATATAACAAAGTTTGAGAATAATGTAACTTACACAAAAAAAAAATGTTCGTTTGTTCTTCCTTCACAGTGTTCGATATGACCTGATTAAAAAACATTAATATTAGCCTGGAATCCTTAAAAATGTATAAAATAGAAATCCGTGTTATCTCTTCAAAGCTATTGATTTCAAACATATGTGTTTAATTGTTATGAAATATTATAAAGCTCAATTTAATTTTACAGAGCTTTTCTACCTCATACGCCTACCATAGGGCGCGTTACTCTAGTAGCTCATACGCCTAAAACTACAACGTCCAACGCCCGTTAGCTTTCACATAGCGACCACAGTTGTTATGGTCGTGGCGAAAACGTCACTAATGACGCATTCACGCCAGTATCGATTGACATTGAAAATACGCGATTTTCAAATCAACCCATGCCATTTGTGTATTTTGCCGTTATTGAGATCAACGCTTCATAATCCGTTCGCCTAGTGTATGATTGTAACGTCCACAAGCTAGGTATAGACATAGGGCACACACTGCACATGCACTTTCTCACAACACCAGCATGTAACAGAGACACTCTACACTAGTATAAGTTAAGTATTAAAATTAAAAAAAAATAATTATATAAGTTATTCTTAAGGTACACAACACAAGATAAAAATCACAAAATTAATGTCACACATGATAACACATAAACAATAAGCGTGTATGAATTAAAAAACTCTAACAATGATTAAGTTGTAAAAAGGGTACGGAACTAGAATCCGTAGATTAGTTAATTTAAAAAAAAAACGTCCTCAAGTATGTGGAACGGGAAAAGTCGCGGTCGTGTGCGTGGTCGTTGTGAGTCTCATGTGGAACTTAGCCATAATGTATTTATTTCAATCTTCATTCACATGTGTGGGATTCCGGCCGGAAATTTTAACTTTTTCGCAATTTCAATGCACTGTTATGTATTTGGCATGTCATTACAGAAAACGCCTTTCAATTCCAATTATTGAAGTGAAACTTCTATGTAGTCGGGGGTCTTACGATGGTTCGCTCACGAAAAAGCGTCACGGTCACTTGGTCTAAATACTTAGATTTTTAAACTCGTGATATCTTTCGAATGGAATGTCCGAATTGAATAATTGAAAAGCGATATAAAGGTATTGAAGCAGTCTTGAATATGAAGTAATTTATTTTGATAAGGATTAATGCCAAGATGCAAATAAAGAGCCTTTTCAAGTGGCGGCATTTTAATTAAATTTTTAAAATAAAAGAACACTTATTGTGGCATAACTATTATAGTTACATATGCTATTGCGATACTTTTTGTAGATAATGATGTGTTCTGCAAAGTCGTATTACATTATTTCATTCTATCATCAATAGTTTTCGTAGTGCACGCGATTTTAGGTATTTTTTTTACACTTTGGGTTACATTATTGGAGTTTTAGTAAGCATCCCTAATTTTTTATAAACATAATATAGCCCATGTCACCCGGGCATAGTATAGCCGCCCCCGACCGATGTGTTTCTAATACCCTGGCCAGAACCCAGTATTGTGCGTAAATTGAAAGCATTTTCCCCGCCTTAAAAAAAAGGTTGCCAACATTGAAAGAATTTTTCAAATCGGTTCAGTAGTTTCGGAGCCTCTTCAATGCAAAGAAACAATCTAATCTTTCCTCGTTATAATATTAGTATAGATATTCATATATATTTATTATAAAATTAATTAGACCTTTGCATATTATAAAAAGCGCAAGATCTTGCGCTAGAAGTTTTTTAATAAAATTGGGAGTTGGATTGCCCTAAAAAGCGTTATATCTAGCTCCGAAAGCGCTAAAATGGCAGCCCTGGTGAACCGAGCGCCGGGGAAGTCTCGTAAACGAGAAAGCGAGCGAGAGAGAGAGCGAGGATATACCGCGTCCCCGACGACCTCGTCCTCTAATACCTAAAATCGCGTTCTGCGCATCGGAAAGTGCGATGTTCCGAGCCACTATTAATGGAGGCAAACTTAAGTTTGTATCGAACTATACCTCTGCTCTCCACGTGACAGGGCATTACTGCCTCTATTTGTGGTTTGTGTAAAAAAATATTAATAAATAATTAATTAAAAATCAACCAATTCGATACAGGACAAGTGTAATTGATTTTTCGAATATCTAATGCTACCCTGTAGTTTTTATCAAAACAAGTTTTTCGATATCTAGCGTTGTTCAGGATTTGAACCTGAAGGTCCTCTTCAAAAATTAACTATGTATATGTAACTTCACATGTTTGTTATTTAAGTAAGGTGCACTGAACAATAAATGGCGGTATTCTACAAGTGAAATAATTATGCGCGTTTGGAAGCTAAACAGTTTGTTTGATTGAACGTGCTAATCTTAGGAACTATGGTCTGATTTAAAAAAATCTTTGAATCTTAGATAGCCCATTTATCGACGATGGCTATAGGGCACTATAGGCTATATATCATCACGCTAAGCCCAATAGGAGCGGAGCACCAATGAAGAATGTTTCAAAAGGAGGGGTTTTGAAAACAAATTCCACGCGGACGACGTCGCGGGCACAGCTAGTAATTAATACAGACAGAAAGTTTCAACAGAAATATTCTAAGAATTTAATCGGAATTGAATTACGACACCAACTTTTATCGTAGATCAATTTACGGTTCGCTCCTGAAAGAAATTTGCTTACGCTTCTTTAAATAATTGTCTGTGATGTGTCTCCATTTGTTAAAATGAGGTCTGTAACTTGGCACTGGCACCTCGGATGTCACGTTATATTGAAATATTTTTGACACCGTGTTTTTCTCGTGTATTAACCGACTTCGAAAAAAGGAGGAGGTTCTCAATTCTTCGGGATCTTTTTTTAAGTTTTTTTTTATGTATGTTCACCGATTACTCCGTGATTTATGATCCGATTTACGTGATTCTTTTTTTGTTCGACGCATAATAGCTGCCATGTGGTCCCCTAAAAATTTGACATAGTTTGGCCCAGTAGTTTTCATTTTACGATCATTTTTTGGTTCCCGTTTTTTGGGACCTAATTTTTTAAGAAGCGCGGCACCATTCGTAGGTCCACCCATACATAGCTAGACACTAAAAAGTAACAAATAAAAAGTAAAAAAATCGTTTAAAAAACCGACTTTAAGATGTTTTAGATAATATATACTAATATTAATAGCTTTAGAAATAAGTTATTTTATACATTTTAGTTTTTGAAGTCGGTTTTTTTAAAGGAAGTTTTTATCCCGTTATATCTGGCGTCATTCGTGTACCATTAAACCTATTAAATGTCTTTATATATTTCATAGTGCTCGTTATATATAATTCACACATTCGACCACTGCCGATCCCGAATTGCTACACCATTTAACTACAAAGATCTGATTTCAATGGTTTCTATTAGAACTTTTTGTGTATAAATATTTTTCGTCCATTACCATTCAGATATGTATAATATTATCACATACTTTTGTTCTTGGACTATATGCATAATAAAGACATAGATGGCGAGCATTCGCTGACTTTGTCATTGCGATATTACCCTAAAAAACATTCTTCTTGTTAAGTCAAAATAATACGGATCTCATTCAAACCAATTCTTTGGAATTATTTTAAACTGATTCTCTTTCCCTTATTGTTTTCCTTATATTTCAAAAGTTCAGAATGGGGGGTGGACACTTCATGTTCTTGAAAACAATCAATTTAACCAGATGTTCTTATATAAAAAAGTTATTAAGGAACGATGTTATAATTCTTAATGTTTTAATTACGGCCACTGACGTTTTTTACATATTTCTCTTCTTATTAAATCATGTACAACGACATACACTATCCTGCGAATTTGAATCCATTTATAGTATATATATATACCGCAGATGAATGAATGAATCTGCAAATGAGTATTTGAATATACCTAGGGTTAAATGATGTGAAGCATTTTTCAAAAAACTGTGTGTGAACTCATGTAGTACAAACACGTGGTTTGCCTCTGTATAGGTAAAGGTGGAAACTATTGAACTTTCACCATCCACCTTATATATCCACCTTAACTCTACTAATTCGATTATTTAGTACTAAGTTCTCATAATGCACTGTAGCGCGATCGACTCCGTTTAGCCGGTTTCAATATGAGAGTTTATAGTTTCTTAGTTCCTAGTTTACCTATTGTGTCAGAAATATCTTAGTCAATAATTTTGACAAATATGTGACATGCATTAACAGACTGATATGATAATTTCATATAGTCTCACATTTTACAAAATAGCTACACAACTAAAGACTATCCTATTTCATCGCTAGGTACAGTCGCGGTTTGAAAAGGTTCGTCACCTTAAAGCCAACTGTTGCTCGCCGAGTACAAAACACAGTACCCCCCCCATTTTAATAAATGTTACATTTCTTTAGTTAAAATTTAGAAAAAATAGAAAATCAAACAACTTCGGCCAAGTAATTATAAATTTTATTGTCAAAGAGTTAATAATTTTTTTGTGGAATACTCCGTTCTCTAACTTAGTTTGAAAGGTAAAATGTGCTCGTGGAACTTCAAATGAATCAGTTTGATAGTTGGCGAACCTTTTCATACTGTGACTCCAATATATTATTTGTAAACTTTGGATACACGAATCCAAAGTTTACAAATCAATAAATATGACTAATATATTATTTTATCAGAATTATAATATCTGTTGCCAATAGAAACTATTTTGAAACTCGTTGCCAAAAATTATCCACATTCTTTGTGAGACACAAAAAGAGTCTATAACTTTAACATCCAATAGCGAAAATAGGCAAAACGACGCAAGTTTTATATAGAAAACGTTCCCATTCATATTCTATTGTATACATAAAAATGTTATGGCCATTGTTGGCCGCTAGTACATACATTAATATTCGGAAACACATTGGTTGTATATGTAATTACATGTATTACATACAAACCAATGAATAAATCTTTGTTGTATAAACTGAGCTATGAAATTGTTTTGTTGTTACTTTAATAAGATAACCTAAGATGGATATCTTTGATGTGTTTTAGGGTCCTGCAACTATTTTGGCAAAAACAGAACCATTATGAAATCGTTGAAAGTTATGTTTCTAAGACACAATCGTTGTAGTTTGAAACTCGATGAAACGAAAAAGCAACATCAAAAAGAGATAAACACACAAATCTATAGAATTTAGCTGGCGAGAGAATGAGGTAGATTAATATTTAACAATTTAAACACTATGCTCAGACGGATAGGGTTTTTGTTAATACTTCAAATTTCGTGTTTTAAACTTAAATGTTATATTACAACGATATAATATACAAAATATGACGTCACGAAATTCATAATCGCTCAGACCCCTTGTCACACTTTGCTACCATTCTACTGCGTGTGATCTGCACACACACATATTTTTGAAGTGAAATATCTATATAGACGGGGTCTTACGATTTTTCGCTTACGAAAAAGCGTCACGGCCGCGTGTTCTAATTCTTACATTTTTAAACTCGTGATATCTTCCGAATGGAATGTCCGAATTGAATGATTCAAGAGAGGCGACAAAGCAACCAACAGCCAGATGGTGGGGTATTTGTTCGACTGGATAGCTACCACCCCTGGTCTAGAGCATGCAGCCGTAACAACTTTGAGTTGTGTTCCGGCATCACTACCCAGGTTTCGGTTTACCTTTCAAGGCTGGCAGCTCATTGGAGCACCTCTGTTATTGCTAATATCCATAAGCGACGGTAACCACTTTGCTTCAGCAATAAAAAATACAAGATTTTTCTTGGTTTCAGTTTTAGTCACTAATATATTCACCCTGTACTAAATCTAAAATGTTTGTTATGTTACCCAGCTGTTTTTTCTGTAAGTAAAAATTATTATCCTTCACATACATATTTTATTTTCAATTTTTACATTTTTATTATAAATTTACCATGAAATATATACATTTATTTATAAAAATATATAGAAATGATTCCCGCCGGCAGTAGGGCCTAAAGTTAAGGTTCGAGACATAGGAGTCGCCTTACAATACGAGCCGTGTCCAACAGAGTTGCCTTCTGAATTCGACCCTTCACCCAGCTAGCTACCAAGCGAGAGCCTTTCGAGATGACGGTCAAGGCTCTTCGCTGTTAGTCCATTTAATGATACCACTATCAGTACTATAATTGTAGGCTCCAAATTCCAAATGGCGATAACCTCGTGAGCAAGACCCATGTACTTTATTTGTTTTTCTTTTTCGGCATTCGAGAGGTTAGCATCATGGGTAGTCGCGACATTTACAATAATACCACGTCTCGCAGATGAATCAACTATCATAATATCATTGCTTATTGACGACAATAGTCCTGTCTGTGGTAATTGGTCGCTCCCAGTAGAGCAAATATTGACCATTGTCTAGAACTGGCTTGAGCAGGAACTGGTATGTGTATCGGTAATAAGGCACCTCTGACGAGATAGGTCCGTATTTAAAAGCAAGTTGCTGGTGGATGATTATGGCTATTAGGTTGTGCCTATGCATGTACTCGCTATAAGCAAGAAGAGAACAACCGAAAGTGACGTGTCTGAGAGACTCGCCAGGGCGGTGACACTCATTATCATTATTATTTTTATTTTTTTCTAAAACACTAGTGAAAGGTTAACTGTTGCATGCCGATGACGTCCTGAGAACTGTAATCAAGATAATGATTGCAGCCTGGCTACCACCTTGATGTATGACATTTGACTGAAAGATCTAGTCTATTTGGCCCTACATAATAATGTAGTAAAACTGCTTAACGATTAAAAATTACGAGTGGTCGCCTGTATATGGAAGGTTTTAATTCTTTTTGTCAATATATTTGTTCGTGTGTTATATTAGACAGATCTTGAAAGATAATAACGATGTTCATACAAAAAGGAGACTGGACATTTTTGTATCTCAAAAGTGTGTTGGTTACTTTCATCTACTTTATTATTGGCCCCAGACTTTGGTAGAAGTACAAGTAACCACTTCGATAAATTACGACTCGTGTGATTTATTCAAGACGCTTATTGTATCTAACGGATAAAATATTATCTTTTGTCTTTTTTCCGTATATCTTTTACACACATTGGGTAAATGTCTCGTGGATATTAGAGAAACATGCTGTGAATTACAATATTGCTAGAAATATTCATGGTGATTCTGAGATTCTTTTGTGTTGGTCTCGAAAAGCTTACAAAAAATTGCCTGTTTTACGGCTGTTTATTATTTATCAGTAGTAAGTTTATAGTTTGTATATGTCGCAATGTTAAGGCATCCATTTATTTGGATGAGGTGGGTACGAATCTTAGCGCAGGCTTTTATACACCACATAGGTAGCTTTTAGACCTAATTATCACATGCTATTTTTATTAATATCGTCCTTAAATCGTCAGGAAACCTACACGTTTTGATTAGTAGTTTGGAACACTCCAACCTGTCTTGACATGGCGTATATACTATGTCGTCCATTTCCCTATAATAATGAGGTGCAATCCAACAGTGAGGCGTAGATGAAAGATATTAATGGTACTATAGGTTTAGTCCTTTGGAGATCTAGGATATGCTTGCGACTTGGTCAATGCTTGACCGGTAGACTTATACAATATTTACTATAAGGTCTTATGCGACAACGTTTAAATAGAACAAGAATTTGTTATAAAACAGAAAGAAGAGGAAAAAATATGATTGACTGCTTGATTTAAGGCAGAAATACGAGTATGGCTGGTTTATGAACATGTTACGACGAAGTTTTAATGCAAAAATATTGGCACGTGTACGTATGAAACTTTTCGATTCCTGGTTTAGTTGCCATGTGTTTATATGCCGTGCGAAACGTCATACAATACACGATAACTTACTGACTGCTTGTGTTAACTTTATTTCGTAATATTTACATATGATACTCAATTCAAACACGCATTGTTGTTACAAATGGTGAAATGGTTTATGCGCAACTTAATTATTTTACTTTTGTTTTCGAAAGTTAATATGTTTTGGCTTCTTAGGGTACTTACTTATTTTGACCACCCATTACTATATTATGTACTAGGATATGAGCACGACTTCGTCCACGTTTGACAGGTAACGTAGATTATATTGCCTGTTATTTTACCTGTATTTAAAATCAAAGGATATTTTCTGCAGGCAATGGATATTTTAGTATGAAAATACATGAATTACGAAGATTTGCGTAAAAACTCGGGATAGGTAATGTTACTAAAGACGTTCATATCTAAAGATGTCTAATAAACATAGAAAGAAAAATACTTTATTTGAAGAAATAGCAGCTTAATTACATTTCTACTATTATTATAATATATAAATAGTATATTTTGAAAAAAATCGCATTGGTATTCGATTTCTTTTTCAATATTTTTTGTACAAATTTAAATGATTACCAGAAAATTTAACGTGAGATTCCCGGTAATAAAGGCGCAAATTTTTAGTCTAAGAATAAGCTGTCAATCAGCGAAAATCGTACCGAAATCGACCCAGTAGTTTTTACGTGAATCTCGAACACAGTTTACAAACACACACAAGAAATGTAAAAAATTTGCATTTTTCGTCGACTAAAATTTTATAATATATAGATGTATAGATATTTGAAGTCGAAGATTCATTTTGGTGAGCAAGTTTATCAGTTAATAACACCGAATATACAACAGATTTAAGTTTAAGATTGTTAATTGTAAATAATATCTTGCAAAAAAAATAGCTATCCTCAAATTGTATAATGACTGGCATGTTGACTGTTTTAAAAAAAAGTTCCATTACCGCAGTTCTCATGAGTTCGGTTTCGGCAAAGCAATCTTTTGTAAATCATCCGAGATACTTACTCCACGTAAAAACTAGTCTTTGATTGCAAGAGTCGTTTAAATAACATTAGTCATTGAGACGGTCGAATAAATCTTATATTGGCAAGATCAAATGCGGAACAGAGTTGAATATAAACAGAATAATCTTTTGGAAAATAATATCCATGGAGATGAATAAACATTACTGGATATTGATGATAAATGTTTACGTAGCAATAAAAGTGGTTCTAAATTTTGTTCGTCCATTATTTTCATGTCCAACAAAACTATTGCACTAGAAGCGATTAAATGGCGATTATCTTAAGGAATCATTACAAGTTAATATATATATTAACTTCACATATTTTCTTATACCCATTACTTAATATTGTTACGAGTTAGCGGGACTCGAATCAAAATGCCGTCAGAATTATTATAGAGTTTATTAGAACTATATAAACACATATAATACAGGTATAAATATAACCGAACACAACAAATCCAAACGTAATGCAGAAGGTCGTCATTCATAAAACGCGCAACTCCGTCCGTCACTATTAGATTCCCGAATGTACACATGTCATGCCCGTATCGTAGTTGTCGCTCAACTGCCCTCTCTCTCCATAAGGCCGTCGTTTCGTACTACACAAATGCAAATGTGCCCGCCCGGCAACGTCGACACAATCAGCTTGTAATCGTAATCCGCAACACCTGACTAATGATACAGCCTCCAAGCGGCAGTAAACAAACATAATACAGACTGTCCTCTACAATAACTAGAAACGTATTCCAATAAATAAGTGAACAAAAAAGACGATCATAAAAGGATTACTATTATTTCAAATGCCGGCAGGTAAAAAAATGTGCTTTTACAGATCTGTACGTGGAATTTGTCTTTGCCAGGGCCTAGGTTGTAACAATATTATAAATGCGAAAGCAACTCTTTTTGTTGTCTTTTTACGGCTAATAGACGGGATGTTGACCCCCATTTATAGGAACTCCCACGCTTACCTACGTAAGGGTTCTCTAGAACGTTTATTATTGATCTGGAGAGAACTTCCCGCCGAGGTTTTCCCTCTGCGCTACAACATGGGGTCGTGTAGAAGGGCGTTACAAAATTTCTTAGAGGCCGGCAACGCCCTGGTGTGCAAACGTCCATAGCGATGGTAACCACCTCCCATTAAGTGGTCCGTTAACCTGTTTGCCTGCTTCAGGCAATAATTTTTTTTAAAGTATTTTAATTAAAATTACGGAATCAGATAGTATCCTGAATAAGGACATAGGATACTTTTCGCTTTTAAAACAGTCTTGAAAGAGATGTAAATTTTTTAAAGGAACTCTATAATCAGTTTTAGGTTATTTGTTAGGCTTTTGGTAGGAAATAAAAAATGCTGCTTTCAGTGTCACAGCTAAGTTTATGCTGAAAATAGAAAGTTTAAGAGTCAGATCACGGGCACAGCTACCGTGCTATCAGGAGCTGTCAACGAGTGTACTATCTTGGACAATTTGGTATTTGTAGAAAACAATCCACGGGATACAGAATAGAAAAATCTTATAAAATTATTTTTGATACCAGAAAATTAAATAGAACAGGCTAATCATGTCTTCGTTGTTACTGTGAATGAAAACTTAATATTCTATTTGAAAGCCTAGTTTTTTAAGAGTATTATTAGTATACGGCAGGGGTGGTGAACCTTTATGTATAAACTACCCATTTTTTCTAAAGAAATGTTTAATGAGCCACTTAGACGTGTCATCAAACAATTTTGACTTCTATAAACTCAAAAGTAATTACTACAAAAAATATATTTTGAAATGTATAATAATAATGTTTTGATTACATGTGTAATACAAATTAAAGTAACATTAGTGTGACTTCTCTTGTTGTACATTAGATGACAAATGATTTATATAAGGATTGTAAGATGTTACTTTTAGCGCAATGTATGCTGAACTGGAGTCATTTTTCAAATGGTGTCATCAGCGTTCGTTCGTAATGTAATATTTCATAGTGAACTTTGTGTCCAATGCCCAAAATATTGTATCGCGTACGCTTTCATTGGCACGCATGCCATTGACTTGCCGTCCCTGATATAGGATGTTGTAAGATTTATAGGTGTAGAATGTATTGTCTGCGTGGTCTCGTATCAGTGCTGACCTTACTTTCCTCCAACCGGATGGGCGTTAGTCAGCACCTAGTGTAAGGCTTACATAGCCGATAATTTTTCATTCGAGCCTCGCTAGATTACTTACTATTCATCATGTTCTGATTTTGAATCTATTTATATAAATGGTTATTTTATTTTTATAGCCAACAAGCTTTATTTAGCGATTAACATTTTTCATTTTTATGTTTTTTTGTAAAAAAAGAATTCCGGAATATACTTTCAGTTACCACGCATATGGACAAAGAAAAAAAAATATTCGTATAAATCAAAATATTATTACGAGCTAACAGGAAACGAATTAAAATGCCGTTGGAATTACTATAGAGTTTATTAGAACTATAGAAAACGTATAAAAGCACAAATATGACTGGACACAGCCAGTACAAACTGCACGATTCAATAACACGCGCAAAGTCCGTCACTATGTCGCTCATCGAATGGACATCTTATTCATATCGTAGTCGTCGCTTGACTGTCCCACGTCTCCGTTTGGGCATTATTTTATACCAAAGTACAACACAACAAAGGTACCGCGTTCACTGAGTTAATCCGCACACCTGGCAAGCTTCGACGCAATACAATAACAACAAGGATTAGTTCGACACTAATGATGGCCATAAAACAAGTACGATAAACAATAGAATGTTTTCTTAATTGGAAATTTTAAACTCGAAATAAACAAAAGAACTCCGAATGCAGGGAAGGTAATAAACTGCGATTATTACCGACGTTGTATAAATAAATATAAATGCACGCCTGTGCGCATTTATTTGTCGGTATGTAACATTATGATTAATTTAGTATTTTTGTTTGTCACTCTATCTCTATCTAAAATTTAATCTCGAATAGGTTCCAAAACTGCCCAACGGTTTTTAATAAAGGGAACTACACTATAATTGTTTTATACCTTGTTAAGTTATTTGAGAATCGTTTGAAAATTTCTTATTGTAGTTTGCATCAACACAAATCAAATCAGGTATATGATACAAATGAGATCTGGCGTTAACCGCCAAGAAATACCTTAATTGGACTCGTTTTTTCACTGACGTGGATAAAAGCCTTACGTACTCGTAAGTTCATGGACATTGAGCTAAGCCGGAGTCTTTTTTTGTTGAACCCGGTTTGTCCATTTATCTGTGTCTCATGTCGTCCCTGGGAGTATGCGGGTCTGACGTATCATTGTTTCTAAGTCTGCCTCCTCCTTTTTGTTGGTATGATATATGGTACGGGATTATAAGAAGAGTCATTCTAAGTCAAGGTCAGTAACTATATTCTCTGCAAAGGGAACTTGTGTGTACTACATATAGTACTATACTTTCTATGGCATTATTACTACGAGTATTTAGTACACTACAGAACGGTTGTTTAAACCGGGATAGTCGGATTAAACCGATAAAGTAAGTTTAAGTTCGTGTTTTAGAGCATGAAATGATTTTGACTTGAAACTTTATCGCAGATGTCTCTTACATTTGTTTGTTTGTTGAAACTTGTGAACAACTGAGTATGGTTGTAGAATTCTTAATCCACTATAAAAACATGTTAGGCTAGAAAATTGAATTGTTATTTTTTCATTGGAATTACGACGTGCAAAGAGTTATTTTTATTCTAGTGCGATAAGTTGGTTTTTACAAACGACTAGAAGTATATACGAGTATACTCCAGATGAAATCGAGGGATTACCATAGTCATGAGTTTGTAAAAACCAGCAACCGTACGTGTGTCATACAACATTTGCCAGAAAACAGCACAATAGGTAATGATAAAAATAAAATATAAATATCAGTCGGAAATCGCAACAATCTTTGACATCACGAGCGCGAGATGAAAATTAGAATACATCTTTCATTTCATTTTCTCTATAGTATTAAAGTGAGAGAAATGTATTGATAAAAAGTGCTTCCAAGGAGTTTCGATTATTCAGCTATTTATTTTCATTAAGTGAAACGCCTTGGTGGAATTCTCTTGTTGTTTTAGTATATTGTAGTGTATTATAGTGTAGACTTACATTTTTAAGTAGGTGTTTTACCGCACCGTGTGCTTTAAAATTATACGGCTAGACTTAGGTGAGAGAATCTATTTTCCACGCGTTCCGTTTGGTTCCTAATTTTTAACTTTGGAACAATGAATTATAGGGTTCGTAAATGCATTTTCTGAGCAAATGTGTTGATAAAATATTTCATCTAATCTTATGTATATCAATGGCTGATTCTTATGTCGTACCATTCATTCACTTGCATACCATAGGATGAATTTTGTAATTACTTGTATAGTTAAATTTTAACCTATAGTAAGATAAAGGGACGGTTAGTAAGTTACAGGAGCCGGCTATCAGACTCTTATTTTAGCATAACTAAACATCAAAATGGACATTTTCTCAAATCCTTTCCTGAGATTGAGTCACAGTACATCCGAAAATATAATTCTGAGTATGAAAATATTAATTCTCGAAATTATATATTTTTTAGTTGATCCATAATTGCAAGGCTTTGATGTTAAATCATTCATATCGCATATGAGAATAGCGTATGGATGTGTTCACAGCTCTCGGTTCTAGGACTGCTATGCGCATTGCTACTTAAATATTTTAGTGTGATATATCTCGTGTGTGTGAATTTTACTTAAACTTTTGGTGAATAACTGAAAGAACTCGATTTCTATAGTGAGAGTAGACGTAACTGCTTATCATAACTTTTTATATAAGTATTTTGAACGAAAGATAGGAAAATAACCAGAGTGTTAAACAAATTATTTGTACTTAATATATGTTAGTTATAAACAAGATGGTATTGAAATTTATATCTGAACAAACTAAACTAACCAAACTTACAACTAAAACTATACGTTATAAAAACAAATTTAAAAACCTACTTACAAACAAAATATAATCATAAGATCTTCTTCTTTATATACACAAATGAATGTTTGTCTGTATGTCCTTTATAGAATCGTGAATTATACATTTGATCATGTGATGATCCTTAGCAAAGTTGTTGTGCATGAGCCAAAGGTTTCCGAGTTGGTTAACAATTGGTAGGTGGCGCTGATGTCGTCATACCGATTGAAGCTTTTCCGGGCAGAACGACGTCTGCCGGGACAGCTAGTAATTAATAAAATACTTTTATCTCAAAAATTTAACATTTTTCATATACAATTTAACATGAATTTATAAAAAGTAAAAAATATATTGTAAATATTCTATAACCAATTATACAACCTGACCGACAGGTTAGGTATATTTAAATACCTTAAAGAAACCTCAGCGAATTTAAAAGTACTTCACTATAACTTCCTAATAATGACGTGTGATTGGTGTGATAATAGCGAGTGATAGAACAATGTTCGTCCATGGTTTTATAAATTTACACAAAATAATTAACACATTTGGTACTTAAAGACCTTGGTCCTTTGTATTCAATTCAAGGTCATTTCTTACCCTCAAGACTTGATGGTATTATATTACGATTGCCGCGTCATCCTGGCCCATCTCCAAAATTATGACCTTGCTAGAATTGGCAGTCCACGCATGCTCGCACTTCAACCATATCATGTAAATGATTTGCATACAAATGGCACTGAAACATCTCACTAAATGTAACAACCAATATGTCTGTGTTAATATGAAGCTCTGGAAGAATTGTGTTTAAGTTATGTGGAGACATGTGTGTTTCTGTGGAACAGTTTGTTCTGTGACTTAATTTGAAAGGCTTAAAGTTAAATTAATCAGTTTGAAAACTGTCGAACCTTTTCATACTACGACTGGACATTTTTGTTTATAATTCAAATAGCATCTTTCCTTCTGTATTATTTTAAACTGAGAAAAGCCAAAATGAATTTCGTATTATACGTCGGTGACAGGTCTGTTCTGAAAAAAATGTACCTTTGTTCGCTTGTAATGAACGAAATGTAATTTACTTTCAAGGGATGCTGAATGCCTTGAGTCGGTGACAGAATTTCCTGTTCCGATTCCTTCACGACTCTAACTGTTATCCAATTCTTTCCGTTCGTCAAAGAATCAAATCTATAATTGAATATTCGCTACAAGCTGTTTTGATTATTCGTTTTAATTTTTGTACTTCGGCCTCCAAATTTGAGGCAAATAGGCTAGTATATTTTTTTGTGAGCTATATTTACTGTCAAAACATTAATATTAATTATTAGAATGCATGGAAGAGGAGCTAAAGGAATTTTGTATATATTGATTAAAACACCTGCCCACCTATAATTACTAATGTATGCCAACACCATGTGAAACGAACCTTAAAAATACATACGTGAAATATAATAAGAAAAGATCCATTATGGTTGGGATATTATTTACTTATTTATATTTACTAAGCCTCTAGAATTCAAAGGTTTTCTTCGCGTGGCGTCTTAGAAGCTTAGTCGATTGTATCCTTGGTATTCTGTTTTCTCAAACGTCTACCTTCTTAAACGGTTTTATTTAGCTCGCCCCGGAATTTATTTGTTTATTTATTTGGGTCAAAATTAGAAATTGAAATTTAAGCACCTTCCCGTTGTCAGATTAATCTGAAATTTGATACGCACATTTAATTTAGATGACAATACAATATAATAAAATCAATAACATTATAAATCTAAGATGGCCGCCGATACAAAATGGCGGATTACATATTTTTCCTTAACCCCCTCAATGTGGGTATCAAATGAAAGGGCTACACTAGTAAAACACGATGATTATGTGAAAATTTAAAATTCAAGATGGACGCCGTTCCAATATCCGCCATATTAATGGGCCCCACGTTTTTATTTTAGTCTAATATGCCTAAAAGCTATTCTGCCTAGTACTAAAATATTTCTGAACTAGAAGGTCAAAATACCTACTTGTTATAGTGTGGGCTGCTTAGTTTACCTACCAAGCAAACCCTGGTGTTAGTGTTCTTTCATGAACTGCCTTTCGGCCGCTGACATGGTTCATGTTATGACAACCACTAACATCAGAGATATTAATGACCGAGATCACCTACGTAGGTTGATAGGTAAGTAACTATTTATTTATTTTGTAGTTTTCAGTGCACATAAAATAAAACCGTTTAACTTAAAAGTTTTTTTTACCGATTTTTATTTTATATAAGGAACTAAGAATCCGTTTCGAATTATCTTTCTTTAAGTCGGTATTAGACGTTTTTGTGTTTCAATTTAGTTGACTTGAATCATTCAATGTCATTGCATACAACGTATCCTTTCATTTAATTGCCTTTCAATTAAATGAATACGATTCGATTGATCCCTCGAATATTAGCGTTATCTTAATTAATAGATGTAACAATTTAAAAGAACAGGACAGTAGGTGAAAATTGGTTATCATATATTTCTGAGGTAGTTTTAAATTAATGTTCATATTGCAACAATTACCACAAATTTATAATGTGTTCCAAGTGGAATCTATTAAAACTTTCTGTCTATAATAGATAGATGATAGATAACACTTATTGTACACCATACAATCATACTTAAAGACTAAATTATTACTTATGTACAAAGGGCGGTCTTATCGCTAAAAAGCGATCTCTTCCAGACAACCCCAGGAATGAATTGAGATGATAATGGCTACGGTGGTATACGTAACGTATAGTACGAACTACTTACATTTTAATAATAAATACATAAATGATATATATACATATATGAAGAAATTTTATATATTACATAGATATATACTTAATATACATACCATACAAATACATATCTACAAAATATATAAATGAATTTAAATATCATATTCCAACGACAGGTAGTATTTTTTGATCATAGTTTTAAATATCCTAGCGATTTTGCTTGTCTGATTGTAACAGGAAGCGCGTTCCAGAGCTGTATGGCCTTAACAGTAAAAGAATTGTTATAAAAAGTTGAGTTATGCGCAGGAGTGTTCAATTTAAGTTTAGTGGAAGGGCGTAAATTATGAGAGCATGAAAGAAATTCAAAATTTTGTTTAAGGTAATCAGGAGTACTAGGGACAAATAAAATACTATAGAGAAAACAAGATGCGTATCCGAAATCGATGGCAACCATTGAGTTTTTTCGATTCAGACATGTCATATTTCTTAGTCAATATGACTTATGTTATCTAATATATAAATTCTCGTGTCACAGTTTTCGTTGCCATACTCCTCCGAAACGACTGGACCGATTCTCATGAAATTTTGTGTGCACATTGGGTAGGTCTGAGAATCGGCCAACATCTATTTTTCATCCCCCATGTTAGGGGTAGTCCACCCCTAAAATTTTTTTTTCGGGCAGGACGTCGTCTGCCGGGACAGCTAGTAATATTATAAAATTCTAAACATGCCGTGTCTGTACATTAAAGCTATTAAAAAGACAACAGGAACATACTACATATATAAACGATAGAGACTGTTTATCTGGTTGATATATTTGTCTGTTTGTTCGGGATTTACGTAAAAACTACGGGGGCGAATTCGATGCGGTTTTCCGCTAATCGACGGTTTTTTTAAAATTTGCGCTACTTTTTTCTGAAAACTTCGCGGAAATTATTTTTAAATCGGCCAGATTAAATAAAAACAAATTTCAATGTGTAAAAAAATCACTGGTCGATAGCAAATTTTTAGTGATAAAAAGTGTCATATTCTTCGGTCTATCCGACACTGTTTCCATTAAAACGATAGTTCTTTTATAAGTGCTGCGGTGCTTTGTGTTCCGAGAATCCCTCGGGAATTTCAAGTCAAGCGTGGGCGAAGTCGCGGGGATATCCTTGTAATAATATAAATTTTTTTTTTTTTTTTTTTTTTTTTTTTTTTTTTTTTTTTTTTTTTTTTTTTTTTTTTTTTTTTTTGTATTATACTTTAATTATAAATGTCGTTCTTAACAATTACTTTCGTTTCATCTTTTCCGCCTAAATAAAACATTTTCCCTTTATAGTTTAGAAAACATGTAGGCATGTATACCGCAAAACTAATTGCAGGCTCGTTCAAGCTAAACGATTTAAGCTCAATCCGGACACTTGACAGGCGTGTGTAATGAACGTTCGTTCTCAATATGTATAACTCCCCTTTTGGCTTCCAGCCACGGTTTGTGCACGTTTCTCTATATCTCGGTACCCATGTTCGCATCGTACATCGTCCTGTGGCCGAGTTCTGTTTTAAACAGTAAATTTGACTGTATATTACGTTCCTACCATTGCATTTGTTTCCAGCGAGAGATTTATATTGTTTCTACAATAAACTTGCTGTATGTTTACTTTATAGAACTGCTCTACATTCCGCTACGCTGCAGCTTTGTAGATCTCAAAAAGTAATAATACTTTATTGATTTTATGAAATGGGGTAATGTATCTTTATTTTTAAAATGTTGGAATTTTTATCTGAATTAAAAAATTATATGCTGCGCTGTTTTGTTAGAGCTGTAGACTAAAGACAAAGATTTTGTATCTAGGGAAGATTATTACTGCTTAGTGCAGTGACTAGCTGCCATAAAAACGCCGTTATTCGACGTCAGTCAAACTTAGATTCAAATTCACCTGAGGTTAGGTCTGTCTGCCATCTGGCTCATGTTTACTTTAATATTAATATAGGTATATATGTATTTATGAATGCTTGACACTTATTGATAAACAAACTGTGAGAAACGAAAAAAGCGCATTTTTTATTCTTCTAAAGCTTTATAATAAATGTATTGGTTATAACAATTTCGGGCAACGCGGGGTATCTAACACGATTGGTAAAATTATAGTTATATTGACTCTTTTAATATGCTGTTATCGCACTAGGGATTTTCAGTCGCTGCTCTCTTCAGTTCAGCATCCAGGAAAAACTGTATTTTAGTTTATTAATTATTAATATAACCTTTATAATTAATTTAACCTTGCGTTCATTTTTGGTCTGTAAGGATCGCCTATACCAAATTTTGTAAAATATAATCCATACTCAAGGTCGTCAACAGATTAAGTGTGTTTTGGATGCAGACAATTTTTATCCTTTAAATTGTGATTAAAGATTAAACAATAATAGTCTTTTACGAGAGCGTGAAACGCTCATTACATGTACCAACAGGTGAATTACACACCATCGTTACCAAGTTGAAGTACGTCAAAGCAATAATATAAACGTAGAGGACGATTGCGGTTTGCGGTAGGCAGTTCAGGTTTGATTACTGGCTCGGCTGGACCCTCTATGTGACTTCATTTAGATATAGCCCCATTCATGAGATGTCAGTCTTTAGATGTTAATTATTGATGTAATCGTTTTCCAATGTATGGTGAGTTGATTAATTTGAGTACACCGACTGCGCTCATGAATATTTGCAACTAAAGGAGAGGATGTGCCTATTTTGTTGGAACGTATAGAATTTGTTTAAATCCTTATGAAGCCCCATATTCAAGCCCCATATTCAAGTGCTCTGGAAAACTGTGGAAGGATGGTTATTTTGCAACTTGCATATATATGAAGTGAATTATTGCGCGCCACATGCGGTGGAAGACTGACACTTGTCAGTGAGTCGAGGAAGTAAGAATGAAATATCACTCCCGGATGAGTGATGCAGTGGTAGAATGATGACATATAAACCAACACAAACAGTTCCAACACATTGTTACCATGTTAACATCATTAGGAAACTTGCACACCGGCATCACCGATGTTTCGATAGGTGCGTGTAGGTGCGAACCTATGAAAAATAATTGTATAGGTCGTTATTATTATATTCGAATGTCGTATGAGTCTTTAAAAATTGTAGCAGTTTGATAGATATCATCAAGGTTTAATCACAGTAACAACTCTTTTAAAATTCAGTTGTTGTATTGTCCAATAATAAAATCTGATTGGTGTATCTTACATTTTAATATTATTTTCACACTAAAATAATAGTCACAATTTAGTATTATATTTTATTTGATTGTGATATTTACTTAAGGATATTTAAATGTGAACATTGAACTAGTTAGTATGTTCACATTTATTCATGTCTATATGAATGTGAGTATTTTATCATAAGTTATTCAATAAAATTGTGTTTTGTTCTAGGACGAGAGATTTAACCACGACATTGACCAACAGACGGGTTACAAAACGAGGTCACTCCTCTGCATGCCCATTAAGGATATCAATGGCGAGGTCATTGGTGTCGCACAGGTAAACAACTGGTTTTCGCAAACATTTTTTCCTGTCCACGCCGATATTTTACTTTTTTCTTGAGGCTTTTACTTAGTAAAACAATTCTTTGTTCAAACTTTTGCAATGTGACCTTCGGTCGCTAAAAGGTTTGTTTACTTTTAAATAGAATCTTGCGAAATGTCTGGTAAACGCTGAAATTGGGGCTTAACGCGAAAAGATGAAATCAAAAAACTTTTGCGACATGGCGTAGCACAGTTTATAAATTCTGAGGTAAGATGGGAATCGTGAAATGTTTGCAAACTTGATGTTGTTTGAGAGCATCTGGCTGTTGGCGTTGGCCCCGAAGGGCGAATCATTTTATATGGCGGTCGTGAATAACTGATTTTGTTGAAGGCCCAATTGAGTTTTTTGGTTCAAGTGTTTTCAGTCAACTGTCTTTTTCCCAAACGATTGAAATAAGTCGATTTATTTTGGATTGACCAATGAAATTTTTATGTGTCCGACCTTATAGCGAAATCATTCATGGGTTAATTGTAGTTATTATATTTGAAGCGCCGTTTTATATCTGCAGTTAAGTTAACTTCAACGTTGTTGAAGTATACTATTTATCTGTCTTTTGTTCTTAATAGTTTATTATCTTCCAGGTGATAAATAAGCAGAATGACGGTCCTTTTACGGCGAACGATGAGAAAGTCTTTGCGTCGTATCTTCAGTTCTGCGGAATCGGTCTTCGGAACGCGCAATTGTATGAGCGGTCACAGCTAGAAGTCAAGAGAAATCAAGTATTGCTGGATTTAGCAAGAATGGTGTTCGAAGAACAGAGCACAATAGAACACATGGTGTTAAGGATATTAACACACACACAGAGTCTCATACGATGTCAGCGAGTGCAGGTAAATAATGTAAAATTGATATAATCCATTGTAGTTTGTTTTGACTTGTATGTTTGGAAACGATAACTCCAGTCTCTTCCAGATGCTGCAATGTGTGTGACTATATGATATAAAAATTTCGAAAGGAAGTTGCAACTGTAAACGATAGGATCAATGCTAGAAATTGATAATATTATTTTTAAAATTGAGATGTGATCAATTAATTAATAAACATAAAATTTGTTTTTTTTACGTTTGAAAATAACACTGTGCCCTAACTTTGTAATAATGGAAAGTTTTCACATAGAGTCTATTTACATTCTCGATTGAACGCAATACTGAGTCGATGAGGCTTAAAATGATGTCGATTCAAGTGATTCGAAATTCTATATAATTGCGTTCACCAAGGGGCAAATTCCTAATTCCGTTTGTTCGTGAAAAATAAAATTGGAAGAAATACGAACACTTCGTATGAAAGGACAATCAAAACGATTTCTCCGAGAGGCTTTACTCTGTGATTGCTTTCACTAAAAGCTTCAAAGTTATTATGTATTTAATTATCTCCCTTTCGAAATATTTAATATAAATTTCCCGAGAGACTTTCATTTAATTCCTCATTTTCAGAGCAATAATTCAGGATATTTTCTCAATTCATAGTTGATTTGCTTTTAGGAAGTTTCATTTAATTGAATCTATTAATTTAGTAATGAAGATTTGCCCCTATTATCAATTTTTTTAGAAAAACTTAATAGCTTTTATGTATTTCTTTTTTAATTGTATTTCTAATATCTGTATGGCCACGTTCCTGAATAACGGAATGAGACACGGGTTATTACATACATACATAACTTCACGCCAGGTCCCTTGCGGGCTAGGCACGAACAACAGAGCGCAATTTAGGCTTATTCTTACACACCTCATTTGCTTCTATGACGTTCATAGCTCTTGTCATGCACGCTCGTCTGTTCTTAAGGCTCCTGACATCACCTTCTGCTAGTACACAATCAATTTGATTATGGAAGGTGTGCCGTGGCCTTCCGCGACTTCTGCATCCACTTTTGCATTCTATATCTGTTTAGTCATTCTTTCATCATACATTCTTTCCACATGCCCGAATCGCCGGAGCATTCGTTTCCTTACCTTCACCCCGACACTCTTTCAGACTAACTCTCTTTCTTACTTCGGCATTACGAACGCTCACTCACGGGTTATTACCCGTGTAATAACCCAAACAGAGCGTTTTTGCATAGAACATCCATCAATCCTCTTTCATTTCGTGTGTCTAATACGAAGCGTGTTACGACAACTCTCTCTATATTCTGTTCCCGCCCCGCTTTCCCCGATCAGAAACGCGTCTTTAGCAGTTAGACATTAAATTGCCGCTATTTAAGGTTAACAGACAATTATTGAACTGGTGTATAATGTAGTATTTTATACACACAGCTCTGACCATGCAGATTATCAAAGGTTTTTCTTTTTTATTTCGCGAATATTTTGAATATTGGATTGTATTAAAAATTTAATCAACTAAATTTACACACACACATTTAGATTATTCACATGTTGGGAATCTGCGCTTGTCTGCAAACGAAATTCCGATTGGAGTGTAAGTTGTGTAAAAGTGTACGAACGTGTACTCCAATATATACAACATATACTGCTACTACACGATAGTGTAGTGAAATCGCTAAAAAAACATAATAAAAGTGGTTTTCATATTCCCGTAGATATGGTAACCACCCCTAATCCTTATTAAGTTACTAAAGATTTAGTTTATTTTTCACGTTGTATAGGTACGTAGTATCTACTACGAATAGTAGGGATATATTGGCTACAAAGGTGGTAAAAACTATGTCCCCGCAAAAAGCTCCAAAAATATTGTATTAAATTTTTGGGCCTTTCTTTATAGTGCCTTGAGGTATCTATGAATATGGATTATTATACAAAGTGTATAGAAATATTGTTACTAGGCTTAGCTTTAGCTCCATTAACATGTATTATATTGTGTATTTTAATTAGAATAAACATACGCCCCCATATTTAAGACTTAGGTATATCTTGGCAGAACTTAGGTTCAACAAGACGTGTTATTGTTTTGCATCACTTATTCCTCTGATCTCGCTAACAACACAGCATACCACATAAATTTAACCTAACCTATATCGCAGAAGCAAGGCAGCGTTGAAAACTTCGAGCTGTTATTATAATATTAACTCGTTGCGGAAAGGCCCGTTTTTCCCATTTCAAACACGAGAAAATTCCCTTTACAACATCATAAAAATCAACGCCTCAATTTTCGTGCGTCTTTCCTTAGATAGTTTATATGCGCTAAAAATATATTTGAGATTATTCAGCTTAATCTCTTTTACGTGACGAATTGCCAATTAAGTTTTTAGACTGTAATACATAAATTAATTGGAAAATGGTATTGGTTGCTTGATTACTTTGATAGTAAATTTTCATTATATTCAAGCGATGAGCATGAGATATTTCTTACCGAAAAATAATATTGTTTCCTCAGGATACCATTTCGACTTTTTACGTGAATAAAGTCCCTAGGAACGCTCTAGTACATATTTGTAAGGATTTATAAAGTACCGCAACATTTCCAGAGACATGTCGGTAGGTGTATTAAAGATGTTATTAAAGGTTGACTGAATACACAAATTATAAGTAATAGATAAATACCTAATGTCTGATTTACATTTGTATTATAGGGCCAATTTTGCAATCATCACATAAAAGTTATCAGTCAAATAAATTATTACTTGACTAAATTCAAAAGTGAAACAATTCAACTCTTTCATTCATGCAACTGTTATTTTTACAAGCTTTTATTTAATTTGCAATGGACTATGTAAGTTCGGGTGGAATCTTGTAAGTTAAATTTGACCAATTTTCCGGTTTCCGATTGAGCTGAAATTTTGCACACATGTGTATTTTGCGTGACAATGCGATATGGTACCATGGAGCTGATCTGATGATGGAGGCGGAAGGTGGCCATATGAACTCCTGTACTAAACAAGATAGACCTGTCGTGTTTGGGCTCGTTTTACTTCTCTTGGCTAGCACGCTCTAAAACCTTTTTAAAAAAAGCTTACTCATTTTCTTATGTTGTGCTTTATTCTATAGAATACCTTTATCTGCTGATTATAAAAACGGGCTCTTGGCCCTTTAGCCCTTTCATCGTTTGGATAGAATTTTTTCATTTAAATAATAACTTACAATGACAAACGGTTATAAGAACTTATTCGCAAGTTAACTTTACTAATTGACCAATAAAAATATAAATCAGGCTTTACTTTTGTATCTTTAAATTCCGTACTACGCAATTTGTAGGACAATGTGGCTGTTAAATTAAATAAACAGGAACCAAGTATCAAAAAAAATCACTGGTTAGTTATCATTTTTGATGACCTCGCTATCGATACATGTTGGAAAAATGGGTTTGATCAAACCATGCATTTTGTAGGACAAATATTTATTCGAATAATGTACATAACTATCTTGAGATTTAGCAAAAAAACCTAGTTAGTAATAAATACTTTTTTAGGAATCATAAAATCGACATTTTTATCCCTGCTACCGCTGTTAGCTACCTCAATCGGAAATGTTTTTTAAGAAAATAAGTCGGGCGTCCCATTAAATAAAACTACACTCGAAAATTTGCTTCATAGTAATCAATAGCAAAAATGGACCCTGGACTATATACTCTATGGGAGCCTCATATAATTTACCATCGCTTCGCAAGATGATATCATGAGATTTTTGTCTTCCGTGATCATGACCACTGAAAAGTAGCCGAAACGTCGGAATAAAGATAAAATAAAATGTGGCGCTTAAAACGCGCTAAAACGTAATATTAAATGTATTGTTTAATTTTATCAATTAAACAATATAATTGATGTTGAGTTTGATTTTTATCTGTGTCTAATAGTACATGACACGCTATGCGACGCCGTCTGGCCGTGTTTAATGGCTATAATAATGATGATTGAAAAGACTTAGGCCCGAAGATGGCGCCAGTGTCTAGCTTATCGCGGTCATCGAGCAAGTAGTTGAATGCTAATTGAGATTTATCAGTTATTCAGCCTGTTAATCATTGACGTTAGACACGAGGAAGAAAATGTATTAACACTGTATTTTGCAATGGAACTTTTTAGTCATATCATATCTATATATATTGTTACGAGTTGCAGGACTCGAATTAAAATGCCGTTAGAATTACTATATAGTTTTATTAGAGCTATACAAACACGTATAACACAGGTACAAATATAACTAAATACAGCCAGTTCAAATGTAAAGCACGATTCAATCACACGCACTAGCGCAAAGTCCGTCACTAGCGGCTTGCTTCGCTTGCGGCTATCGCTAGACTGCCTCACCCTCCGTTGGGGCATAGCTTTATACTGTACAAATAGAATATGTCTCGACACAATTCTCGACCGCGTGGACTGAATTTCCGAGAACCACATCTGGCTAATGACTTTCATAAAGATGACAACGCACAAGGGGCTGTTTTTCGAATTACAAATTCTAAACACAAAGTAAACAAAAAAGTCCATTGCGGAATGGTAAATTGCAAGTGTGAATTGATCTTTGTCGGTCGTAACAATATTATATATATATATCAATAGATGAATAGGTAGGTAGAATGAATCAATACATAAAAACGTTGATTTATGAACGATAGGACGAACATCAAACGTTTGATATTCAAATACAAAAAAAGGAAAAAAAATAACTTTAATTTGATTTCTAAACGACTTTTAAATTTAATTGTTTTCTAAATGACGGGACGAACATCAAATAATAAAAACTTATTATTTCCACAACAGAACGACATCAACGAATCAATGTTTGACAGGTTTCTTAGCGAAAGCAAAATCGTTGCTTTGACTATCCAAGTATTTTTTCGTATTTACCTTTTAAACCTGGACTTACACAAATAATTAAAAACCAAAATTAGCCAAATCAGTCCTGCGTTCACGAGTTTAACGAGACTAACGAACAGCAATTGATTTTTATATATAGAAGAAAGATATATGAAAATATCTATTGATTTACTGGAGTAAGTAACGGTATGAAACGCTATGGTGAACTGATAAACTTTAATCGATGCAATACTGTTATAAAAATACAAGCGTTTATTAAACGCTTAATAATATTAATAAGCACATTAACATGCATATAGTCTGTCAATATAATTCAACTTTTGAAGTGATAACTTTATGGGAGGGTAAACCTCGTTACGTAACGCGTTACGGTGCCGGTTTGTCTGCCTACCCTTTCTCTCACGCAAGTTATTACTCCTGACGAGCGTCTCGACACATAGTTTTTTTAAATAATACCCTCTTTTTCCTTTCAACATGAGTCATGATTATCGAGCTACATAAAAACCTCGTGATCCTGGCGAACTACCATACTCAATCATCCAGTTCCGTGAATTATTCTGTAAAACAGCTTCATAAATTATTATTAACCTAGTAAACCAAACAACGAGTATTCTTTACAAAATAAACAGTAGCTCCAAGTTTTTTCGTTGTATATCACAGACTATATCATATTTCGATTCATCGGCCATCTATTATACAAATAATGTGAAATGTACAGTATGGAAAGGTTTGCCAGTTTTCAAATATAGTGTATGGGATAGAGAAAATATAGAGGGAAGAGAGACGGCATTAGGGGAAAATGGGCTGGCTGTTGACTCATCGTACCATTGTACGAAACACAACTAGCTCAAGGCCTACCGTTTTACGCCAATATTCTGTGAGAGCATGGTCTCACACCGAGCCGGTTCTAAGAGCTGTAAATATAATGATTCCAGCCTGAGTCTATCATTCCAGAATGTTTAAAAGTCTGTTCGAGTTGTGAGAGTTATATTCAAACGTCAAAACATTTAATACATACAAGAAGTTTTACAGGAAGGAAACAAGTGCACAAAGACGGCAATCTCGGTCACAGTCATGACGGGCAGTCGACAGACTTCAACAGATCGTAGTACGCTCACGTCTTTGTGGGCATTTTCCTGCACTTTGTCACTGAGTGAACTATTAATAGGGGACAATGAGATATACTGAGATACTTTTTATAAACTCACAAAACTTCGCAGCTTCATAGACTTTGCACAAGACTAACAATTTGTTAATATTAATAACTATTGTCTGTGAATCTCCCAAGCGGGTCGTTAGCCGCAACCAGGTCTTTAAAGTCCTATATATTTTTCAGAATTTTTCTGCTTCAAATTCTTTGTTGATAAAAAAGATGAGCATTGATGAATTGAATGAATATGAAATGAATGATATAGAAAGAGCTTTAAAAAAGGGGTTGGCGGACAAGGATACGAACGCACAAGAGATTTGTCCTTATGCTGTCATAAGTAGCTAAATTTATACGGAGTTAAATAGCGCATTATTTAATTATTTTGTAAAAAGTAATGGAAATATTTATAATAAATAATATAATATCAGCCCATAAATGTCCCACTGCTGGGCTCGTGGCTCCCATTATAGGGGGACCGGACAATATACCCGCCACGCTTATCCAAGGCGGCTTGGCTAGTTTGACACATCGGTTATCTCGATGTGCAGGTTGCATAACGATATTTTCCTTCACCGTTGTTAGCACGTGGTAATTGTAACAATATGCATATTAGATACAGATATAGACTACGTAGTGCACGCGTCCCAGCCAGGATCAACCCGCGCCCTCTGAGTTCGGGATGCGTGCACTAGCCATTAGACTTATAATTGAAATATTTATATCTTGATATTTTAAAAGTTTGATGATAAGCTATTATTTTGACACTTGTTTGAAGAGCCGAATTTCTCGATATGTCCACCTGGTCAACAACCAGGTCAATTCACACATAATCTATGAAATAGTTATTCTAGGTCTGTATTATGTCGCGCTCCCGGCCGTGGTACGCACCATGGTCGGGAGCCGCACCGGATGGGACGCCGTCTCCTCCTGCGAGTACGTCATGCTTGCTAAGGAGGAGGCAGAGCGGGAGCAGGAGCGCACGTCACGGCTCCGCTCCCGCCAAAAGAGGACGCGCCGACGCCGAAGGGCCAGTCGGCCTTCCTCCTTCGACCTTCGGCCGCCGTAAGCGGGCGGCGCGGGTGGGGCGCGCGCTCATCTCTTCCCGTGGGGCGCGTTACAGACCGCCCCACGCCTCGAATAGACGGAGTAGGGCCGGGGGAGTAGCTCCCCCGGTATTGGAAGAGACTCAGTGAGCGGGGTCCACGCCTGCCATGGCACGCGGAGACGGGATAGCCTACACCCGTAGCCCTGGCATAAGGCGCAGGACGGAACACCCAGGGGTGTTAGTGGGTATCCCTAACTGGGGAGTGGCAATAGCGTGGCACCGGTTCTGACCGGGCACGCTAGTGCCACCCCCGATTTGGCGAATCCCACACTTTCACCGGGTCGCGAACATCCACCCAGGCTTCTGCGTCTGTCGCTGCTTAGTCTTCAAACGGATTTCCCCTGGCCAAAAAAAATGTCATTAGTACCTATTTTCACTGATTGTGTGTTAGTAGTGTACATTAACGATTTTTTAAAATATCTTACATGTATTTCGTCCTATGTATGTTGTGTTTTTATAGTATTCTTACAATTCTCATATTAAGTTTATATTTAACAAATTTCACACAGCCTCGCACGCGCTTTAAAGGAACAGAGAATTTATGTTTGTGATGGATTGATTATATAAAGCTTTTAATTGAAACATTGTTCCACCTGACCCCCTACAGCATACACGGTGGAGTGGTATTCAGGCTCTTTCAAGTGAACTGAGTCGAAACAGGGTCACGTGACCCGGCAACGTGATAATCGGTCAGACTCGGTCTCATTTATTCTTTCGATGCGAATGCGCATTGCCGTTGATTGAAAACTAGATTTGCCCATTATTCATAGTAGCTATACGACGAGGGCTATTGATTAATTAAAAAAGTGTTATTCGGGATGTAATTATAAAATACACTTAGTTTATTCATGTAACATAATAAATAACATTGTAGTGAGTCAGAGTTTTATTATTTATGTTATCTATACATATAATAAAATTGTAGAGGTCGAATTTCTGTAAATGAAAAAAATTGCTAAAAACCGAGTCAGGGGATGTTAGAAGGGAAATAGAACTAATTTAGATTTTTTTTTTAAATTTTGTTTCTCTGTTTGTACCGGCTAATCTCCGAAACTAATGGACCAATTTAAATTAAATTTTGTATGGTGGTAGCTTATATCCCTGGCCAACATATAGGATACTTTGATCCCCAAAAATTAAAGAGTTCCGGTGGGATAGTTAAAAAAACCGCACCACGCGGGCAAAGTCGCGGGTAGAAGCTAGTTGACAATAAGACCTTCATATAAAGAATAGAGTTATTTTTTAAGTAGTATAGGTTAGTAAAATCATTGCTAGCATTTCTATGGTAAATCTAGCTGGCAAATATTTTGTAGTATTCCAACCAACATCTATCTATTTATATTATTTTTATTTGTGCTTGTAGGCCGAACGACATAATAATTAGAACAACTGTTAAGTTGGTTAAATTGCGATTCAGTTTAGGTATATCAGAGAAAACCAGAAAAACCACTTAATTTTAAGAGAAACTAATTTATATGAATAAACACTTTCAAAACGAATTTTTGCCCTTTTAAAGTGGTTTTACCCTTCGACCCTTTCTGAAAGTTTTAAATGTTTGTGCTCACCCTTAGTAGGTAACGTTGGCATTTGAGTCTTAGTTATCTTTTACTTGTATATTTAAACGATTTCTTACTTACAATTGTTATTTATTAGCCAAACATTTTAAAAAACGTTAGAAGACTAAAATCATTAAAATCAAATATCGAAATTACCACAACCCGTTTAGAAATTTGATCTTGTTTCGATATTTAAATGTCAACTGCTTTTTTTTTCAAAAATCCTGCTCTTGATTACACAAGCATTAATTAAAGATATTTTAAAGAATACAAAACTCAAAAATTCGCCAATAAGGTCTCTATTTTTTTTTCATTACATTAATGTAGTCAAGATAAAATAATGTTCTCAAGCTTGCAAGTTAATTTAATAAAATAGAATAGAATATACTTTTAATGTATCTCATATTCTGAAAATACGCTTGTAGTTGTCTAATTAAAAGGAGTAAAAACAGCACTTTTAGTCCTTGGGAAACGATTCTCCCTGATGTCAAAAATAAAGAAAACTATGTGAACCATAGATATATGCGACATTCGTTCTAACTTTTTTTACACCCACTCGAACTTTGACCGCCCTCGTTACGCTCGTATACCAAACCGTGTCAATTTCACCTCTCATGTAAATACGGTTTAAGGAATATATATATACGAAAATAGTAAATAGGCTGACTTATTACTATAAAAAAAGCAATTTTTTCCAGATAAATTTAGGATTTTATTAAAGTATATATTTATCTAAATACCTAACCAATAAATATCAGCTATCCAATTTTAAAACCTAGTTTATTTTTAAACGGTTTTATTTAGCTCGACCCGTATGGAATTTATTTGTTTATTTATTTGGGTCAAAATTAGAAATTGAAATTTAAGCACCTTCCCGTTGTCAGAGTGATCTGAAATTTGGTACACACATTTAATTTAGATGACAATACAATATGATAAAATCAATAACATTATAAATCTAAGATGGCCGCCGATACAAAATGGCGGATTACATATTTTTCCTTAACCCCCTCAATATGGGTATCAAATGTTTTTATTTTAGTCTAATATGCCTAAAAGCTATTCTGCCTAGTACTAAAATATTTCTGAACTAGAAGGTCAAAATACCTACTTGTTATAGTGTGGGCTGCATAGTTTACCTACCAAGCAAACCCTGGTGTTAGTGTTCTTTCATGAACTGCCTTTCGGCCGCTGACATGGTTCATGTTATGACAACCACTACCATCAGAGATATTAATGTCCGAGATCACCTACGTAGGTTGATAGGTAAGTAACTATTTATTTATTTTGTAGTTTTCAGTGCACATAAAATAAAACCGTTTAACTTAAAAGTTTTTTTACCGATTTTTTTAAATAAATGTTTGTGTTTTTATCTAAAACTAAACTTGCTTTGGAAACGGTGATAGAAATGAATTTCTATGTGTAAGCCAATTTTTCAATAAACATATATTCAGTTTCAATCATTAATATTAGGAATATTTGTACGATTGAATTTATTTTTAATCTTTATCGGCCTTGCATACTTATATTTTTTTTATGAAAATGGGTACAAAGTCACGTTAATGAATAATCATAAACGCGGATTATACGTATTTGCATAAAATCGACGTTTAAAAACGAGAATATCGAATAACTCAAACTTTATTCTTAAATATTATAAAACGTGTCATTTTAATGGAATGGTATTGATGTTTTAAGGAATAGCTACGTGTGTAAGCAACTTGTGAAATTTTGGCACTTTACCCTCTTCAGAAATGTAAGCCAATGTTAGTTTTGTAAACTATGACAGTAGATATTGTATTGGCATATTGGACTTTTGCCAGCGTATCCGATTTAAGTGATTCTTGCTTCGGACATTACCGTTCCAATGCATTCGGCAGTGAGATTAAAATTTCATGATCTGATATAACAGTGGTTGAGTAAGCGATATTTTACTGTCGAAATTACTTACTTTGTATAATCTCGAACTTACCAAAAATTTTAATCGTATAAGTTTTTTATTGTAGAATTTGCATTAAATTCCATATCTGAGTGAAACTATTCCATTAATATATAAAAGTGAATTTGATAAAGCCACTATGGAGTGATTGATCCCTATTAATATTATAAATGCGAAAGTAACTCTGTCTGTCTGTCTGTCTGTCTGTCTGTCTGTCTGTCTGTCTGTCTGTCTGTCTGTCTGTCTGTCTGTCTGTCTGTCTGTCTGTTCCGTTTTCACGTAAAAACTACTGGACCGATTTGGCTGAAACTCAGTATATATACATTTTCGATACCGAGGATGAACATAGGATACTTTTTATCCCGAAAAATGGGATAGTTTCCGGGATAACATGATATTTGTCTGTTTGTTTGTTATGCTTTTACGGAAAAACTACTGGACCGATTTGGCTGAAATTCGGCACGTATGTAAATTAAATACTGAGGATGGACAAGGGATAATTTTCATTTTGGCCTTTTTGGTAATTTTGGCCTATTTGGTCATTTTGGCCTATTTGGTAATTTTGGCCTTATTGATCGTTTTGACCATTTTGGTCATTTTAGCCTATTTGGTCATTTTGGCCTTTTGGTCATTTGGTCTTTGGTTGTCATTTGGCCTCTTTGGTCATTTTGGCCTCTTTGGTCATTTTGGCCTCTTTGGTCATTTTGGCCTCTTTTGTCATTTTGGCCTCTTTGGTCATTTTGGCCTCTTTGGTCATTTTGGCCTCTTTGGTCATTTTGGCCTCTTTGGTCATTTTGGCCTCTTTGGTCATTTTGGCCTCTTTGGTCATTTTGGCCTCTTTTGTCATTTTGGCCTATATGGTCATTTTGACCTATTTGGTCATTTTGGCCTATATGGTCATTTTGGCCTCTTTGGTCATTTTGGCCTCTTTGGTCATTTTGGCCTCTTTGGTCATTTTGGCCTCTTTTGTCATTTTGGCCTCTTTTGTAATTTTGGCCTATTTGGTCATTTTGTCCTATATGGTCATTTTGGCCTTTATGGTCATTTTGGTCTATATGGTCATTTTGGCCTATATGTTCATTTAGGCCTCTTTGGTCATTTTGGCCTCTGGTCATTTTGGCCTCTTTGGTCATTTTGGCCTATTTGGTCATTTTGGCCGATTTGATAATTTTGGCCTTTTTGGTCATTTTGGCCTCTTTGGTCATTTTGGCCTATTTGGTCATTTTGGCCTATATGGTCATTTTGGCCTTATTGATCATTTTGACCTTTTTGGTCATTTTGGCCTATTTGGTCATTTTGGCCTATAAGGTCATTTTGGCCTATATGGTCATTTTGGCCTATATGGTCATTTTGGCCTCTTTGGTCATTTTGGCCTATATGGTCATTTTGGCCTCTTTGGTCATTTTGACCATTTTGATTATTTTGGCCTTTTTGGTCGTTTTTTCCTATTCCGTCATTTTAGCCATGTCGGTCACTGTGGTCTTTTGGTCATTTAGACCATTTTGGCCTTTTTGGTCAAGTTTTGTATTTTATTTTGTTTACAGATAGACGGGGATAGTATATATAATTAGCGATATAGAATGAAGTGAATCTTCCGTGGGCAAATACATAAAAACATTGTAATATAATATAAGCTGTAGCACTTGCTCTTTAAACAAGAGACACGCACTAGAGGTTAACCCGCGGCGCAGCCGCGGGGTAAACTCTAGTATATATATATGTAAATAAACTTCTGGTCTTATTCCATTCTTCTTCTACCACCTTTAATTTTTTCAGAATTTCCCACCCCAGTATTCAATATTTTGGACGTGAACAACTTCCGTTTATTGATTTAAATAAAAAGATGCTAAGAAACATCGTTATATTTTTTTAAGACCTTATTAGTGATTCTGTTCTAAGACTATACACACAAAAATCTTGTTGTCCCTCACTGTCTCGATTTCACTACACCATTTTGTGGTGGGGTAAATGTATAGCTTTCCAGTATTCGAATTTTATGTAGCGGGGTGGTGAAATGGGGAGGGGGAGAGGCATACTTACCTTTACTACAACCCCTATGGGCCGGCGGTCTTGAAATAAACTTTTTTTTAATAAACATAACCTCACTTATTTTCGCTGATTTTTTTCGCTAATTTTGCACTTCTATCATAGGTCTGAAATCGAAAAATCCTTTCAAAGTTCCAAAAAAGCCAGTAATCAACACAAAAACAGCCAAAATAACCCAAAAACCAGCTTAATTTGAAAAAAATGAAGAAAAAACACAATAGAGCACATTTGTATACAATACAAGAGTAACCATTCAAAATGGCGACCAAATGAAGACGATATTTTTTTTTACGTAATCGCATTAATTTATATTTAACCAATATTTAAAAAAAAATCAGCAGTGTATTGAAATTGAAATAAAACCGATATCATTAATATATTGATTCATTATCATATTAAAAGCCAACTTGCTAGTCGTCCACTAAATTGATAAATAAAACAAATGTTTCATATGAGACTTTCAAGGTGTCGTAACTCTCTGTATGTACAAAAAAAGGTAAATGGTTACCACTCGGTTCTGGCACTCGCCGGCCGCTGCCGCGGCACACTGACTACGCTTCCTCGGCTCTTTAAATAGAACATGGTGTCTATATAAATTAAGTAACTTTATAAATGTATTTTATGGAAAACTAAACAAAAGTCTAAAAGAAAGCCAGTAGTCAACGTAAAAAGAATCAAAATTATTATAAAACGCAGCACAAGTCGTAGAAAAATAAAAAGTTAACAGAAGAAAACACATTCACTCAACTACTAGAGAAAAGGAATAAAATGGCAGCAATAAAGGTGGTAAAAAAACAATATTTTTTTTCATAGAAATATTTATCGATTTCCGAAAATTATTAAATAATTCTAAATCGTGAGCTACATGATTTCGAATTTCTTAATTACAAATCGATAAGTATTAATGACATATCGATTAATTTATTTTTATCATCACACCTTGTTAGCCAAGCCATTAAAAACAAAAGTGACAGTAAAAACTGTCACTTTTTAATCAGTCGATTATTATACATGTCTATTACCTACTCTAGCATTTATTTGTATTTATACGTCAATTAAATTTGAAAGTTTATTTCTACATTAAAAACAGTTTTAGTGTTATAAAAAGTTCTGGCGGTTATATGTTATTCATGAGTACATTCATAAACAATTCGTGAGTACATTCATAAACTCAAATCACGGTTTTTTATTATCAAAAGTGGCACAATTTTACAACATAAATAAGTGAGTTTATGATTATAAACGAAAAAAAATTTAAACCCTCCGGACCTTAGGGGTTCTCGTAGGGGTGAGTATACCTCCCCCTATTCACTTCGCCCACCAACAACTTAACATTTGTGTACCAGATTGTTAAGTCGCAGCCTGTGGTGGTATATAAAATGCGCTTTTCTGCTAAATTTTATCCATATAAGATCCAATCTTTTCTAAAAACATTGAATCGTTATTTACAAGGGCACACGTGCGTACGCACAAACCAACACGATTATTATACATAAATAAGGGTTCTGCTTTTGCTAAAATGGCTACAAAACCTTTAAAATAAATTCTGAAGTTTTCCAAAGACAACAATTTTTAGTTTTTTTTTTCAACAGGTTTGAACCTTCACAACATTCACATTAATATTATTTTAACGTTGGTAACTATCAAAAATTCATATAAACAAATCCAATCATATGTAACGTGTTGTGAAATCCTAACAATTATTGTATCTAGTAAGTAATCCCGTAATGCAACTGAATAGACCTATTTTACACCAAAATTAAAAGTCAAATAAAAGCACATTATCAAATGAAAATCACCATGTTTTGTATCAAGATAAAAGCTCAGCGCGGTCATGAGCTTTAATGAGGATGCAAAACGATAAACTCTGAGTCGACCACGAAATTTGCTCCCTCGGGAAATAGTATGAAAAGGATCTGGCTATTTCCATGACCTCCAACCTCCGGCACTTCTAATACTATTTACAGCAAACGCTTTACATAACATGGTTGTTTTGTTAATTTTGTAAACAAAAATAGTCTTTCAGTGTCTTTCTGAAGTGAATCTTCTTTAAAACCGTTGCGATTTGAAATTTGATGAAACGAAAAAGCGACAAAGATAAACACATAAATCTATAGGACTAGGTCTGTGAGAAAATGAGATTAACACTATGCTTATACAGATAGAGTTGGAGACGTTATGAAGTTTTTAGTTAATACTTCAAACTTTTTGTTCTTACATAAATACATATGGTCACGCCAGTTTCCTATTGGAGTAGGCAGAGACGATGGATCTCCGCTTGTTACGATCTTGACAAACACTTTTCGCTTCATCAACTTTCATTAATCTTCTCATGCATACACGCTTATTTAAACTACTTTTTATCTGACCTTTCTTCAAAATATGTTCAATTTCATCATGGTGAGTACGTCTCGGTCTACCGGTACCGAATCTACCAGTCACATTGCTGTCATATACTTGTTTTGTTATTCTGCTATCGTTCATTATCTCTACATGGTCAAACCACCTTAACATTCCCTTTTCAACTCTTGTCACTACATATATTAAGCTTAAATATATTATAACGATATCTATAATAATATCTAACACACGATGGCCATGGTTAAGGTTAAAACGATTTAAAAATGAAGCAATATAAATGTTTATTATTTTCCCGTACATACGACAAATAGTACTACAAATAAAGTAAACTAAACAAATGTTTCAAGTGTCATGTCCGTCCGGCTGTCAATCTGTCTACGAGTATATTTGTATTGATAGTGCGGGATATATATAACGAAAGACGTCGAACAGTTTTATTAGAATTCAAAACGAAGAACTTGCATAAGTTACTAGCTTCTACTCGCGACTTCGTCCACGAAGAATAGTATAAAAAAAGTTTTGGTCTTAAATATAGCCTTCCTTGATAAATGGGCTATCTAACATTGAAAGATTTTTTTAAATCAGACCAATAGTTCCTTATATAAGTGCCTTCAAGCAAACAAGCAATAAACTCTTCAGCTTCATATATTAGTAAAAGATTATCCTCGCACAATAATTGGCTATGCATCCGACCAAAGTCGTTGTGAAAATGACGTTTCGTCGTTACGTCCGCTCGCTTTTATATCCGAATAGTAATTACAACTACCCGCAATTATTATAGTAGTAGGTGGAATTACTTGTAACAAATGTTATTAACAGTATAAATCAGTTTTCTAAACTACTTGAAACTACTGTGTCAATTTAAATAACATTTTGCAGAAATATGTATTGTATGTCCCTACCGTTTTATACTTGTTGCGTTTATTTTAACAGTAATTTTTATTAAATTTTCTAAAGAAAGAACATAATGTTATTTTTAAGGATGGCGATGTAAAATTCATTAATAATCGGGTCCTATATCTTAAAATTACAGAAATTTTACATTGCTCGTATGAAGCGTATGTAAAATTTGAAATTAAAGCAAGGCAAATGAACGCGCTCTAAGATAATTATAGGAACCGGCCATAAATTGTAAATGTTGTTGTACTGGTTGACGTGCAAATTCTTAGTTCTAATGAGGTAGGCAACGCTACGACTCCTTGAGATAGGTATTTACTATCAGTTAGGTCGTCTACCATTCTACTTACCTGCAACATAAATAGAGTGGGTGTGAATTAAATCTTTTATTACGTTCGCAACCTGATTTATTCGCGAACAAGTGAAATTATTAGCCAGACATCGAATAGGCTATCTCCGCATGACGTACATCCGTTCATAATTCACAACCGCAGATTCCCCCGAGGCATTACTTTATTGGATCGTTTCCAAGTAAAACTCAATTATGGTAGAATAATGTATAGAAATAACTTGAACGCCTTTAATGGAAGTTTGGTTTGTTGAAACGAATATTTCGCTGTTAGGGCCACAGTGGCTGTAATTGCCGGCCATTAACACTTGGATAACTCGCAGAAATGTCCGGAGGTGCCTCCTTTTAATGTCTATATATTATATACTGTATAAATGCCACGTTTATGACCACAGTGAGAGTTAGGCGGGCGCAAAGCAGCTACACTGGGATTAATTAATATTAGCACGTTTTAATATAATTAAGTTATTCAGCGGAAATGGCTCCTACAGACCCTAATTGCGCGATGGCAGCAGGCGCAGGCCAATTGGATAGATTACACGCATTGAAATAAATTCTATAACCATGTTCACATAAAAGATACCTTATTTTCGACATAATTTTAAGTACCTTGATAGAGAAAGTTATAATGACAGTTCAAACAATAATCAATACGCTATTTGACTTGGCAAAGGTGTGATGCCATAACTTACTATGTTCATGTAAATATAATAATAAAAAGCATCTTAATTCATTTAACTGTTAATTACCCTGTTGCGATTCCATACAATGTATAATATTTTATTTTATCGCACTCGCCGCTAAGTCGTAATGGTGGCCTTTAGAGTAACGATACACCTGCTGAAGTTACGGTGCACTTCGGCGACTGAATGATGGGTCTTGGTATTCGTTTGGTATGATACATCAAATGCACCGAACACTCGGAATTACGCGGCGTGTAGTTCAGCGCTTTACGCGACGGAAAATGTACGAAACTTATACCCAAACATCTTATTGTTATTTTATTAAGAAAACAAATAGTTTATAGCACAATACATACTACTCACTATAACCATTTAATTGTATTTACATATTGATGTATGTATGTATGTATGTACATATTGATGTATACTTAATAGGTCACTCTTGAAATAATCAATTCTTTTGTAAAAAGAAAGAATTTTGTAAAAAAAGAAAGACCTATGAAATGTAACCCGCTAATATTCAGACTAGTGCCTTACCAAGACCGTCTATGCATTTGGTTAGTATTAAATAAATCATGTGAAAGGAAGATGTTATATTAAATGACACGCGATTAAAATAAGATATTATATAAACCAATAATTATCATAAAAATTGTAATAATATTTTTTTATTATTAACAAATATAACGTAATATAAACGTAATTACAACTATAGCAAAAAGTTTCGTTAAAACTTTTGGTCTTAATTTTTTCCTCTAGCCCCCTTTCGCAACGCGCGATAAGGAACTTCGTTCCAATAATAGATAAATTATATTATATAGACCTACCTTTCTTTAAAACATTAATCCTGATGATGTTGGTAATGTTGGTAATATGAAGAGGCGATATTACTTACTTTTAGATCTGTAAAAATAAGTAAAGTAACGTGAAGTAACTTTCGATCGCCTAACGTGGGCATGATGAGTTGATTGCTATTCAAAATACATTGAATGCGCTCTCACGGAAATAGCCGCTCGATAAAAAGTTCGGCGATACGCCTAATGCTACGTAATTTCAGATGATGTCTTAGGTTACCTAAAAACACTGCGTGTATTTAGCTGAAGTTACTACGCCGTTCTCTCGGCAGGTGTGTTGCTACAGTAAGGAGAAGGTTGTTTTGTATTTGGCAAAATAATATTAAACTTTATAGATACACTATAATAACTCACCAAGGGTGCCGACGCTATGTTAGATCATTTTATGAACGCGTGAGCGCGGATAACGGCTCTTGGGAGATCAGCTGTCAAGGTCGCGAAAACGCCACTTGGATTTACATTTGATTTAACTTCACGCTGGGGGTGCTGAGTAAGAAAAAAATGAAGAGGCTTGCTTATCTGCGAAGTTTACGGCTTTGGTTCAGCTAAAACTAAAAAAACGCAACTGACGGTACTTTATTTATTGCATAAAACCATGATTTAGCAAGATTTTGGGGTAGTTCCTAATACCTCAATAGATATTTCTTAGACGGTTAAATTAAAGTTGAGAAAATGAAAAAAATAATCAGCACAATTATTTTCGTATAATTGTAAATCGAAATCAAAGTTTCAAGTTTAGCTTTTTTATGGTTTTACGTCAGTGTACTAGTAAGAACCTGAATTCGGGATGTATTTCATATAAACTGTATGTTTACTACATGGGCAACCAACTGCAACAAGAATAATAGCTGCGTTTTCGCTAATTAATAGCCTAACCTTTTCCAGCGTTAATTATTCCACGCAGTACAGTCTACTGAATATTCAATGAAATTAGCATCCTAATCGGGCGGCCAAAATCAGTTGCAATCGGGCGGACACAGCCGTCCAATGTAAACACGGGTAAAATGAATTTTGTTTCGGCAAATGTTCCCGTTGTTTGCAAGACAATATTGATGTTTAATTTTCGCTTTGGCTACATCGAATATTCCTTCTTGCGGTTAGTGGCAATTTTAATTTGAAATGCTTTTGAAGTTTGAAGACTTGAAACGTCTAAGAGCGAATAAAACGCTCTGTCTTATGATACTATTGAGTCGTATTTTAAAATGTCGTGGGCCATATTTTATTTCTCATTTGATTGTGTTTGGGTGTATTTTAATTTCTGTATGGACTGCATGGGAATTTCTTTTCTCCCTCTCTCTCATACTTTTTTCTGCAAGTAAAAAGAGTATAGGAGCAGAGTCAAGACAGAGAAAGTCTTTATTATTATAATTTTGTATAATTATAATAGAACAAAAGAAACGCAACCGTCGCGTCTACATTTAAAAGTCTGTCATGTATAAAATGAATAATGTAACTTGAATTTAATAAACTTCAGCCTTAAAGGAACTGAATTATTGAGTACAGGGCTTAAGAAATGTTCTTAAACTTCGTAAAAAATAACTCTAAATAAATCAGCATAGGAGTCATTAATAATAAAACATATTTTGATGCACTTGATAGTTATTTAATTTCCAATGTTTATTACTAGTATTAAGAGTCATAAATCGCTTTATAGACATTTTTAACTAATGTGAGAGTTTTTGAAACTATGATTGCTTTAGTGGACTGGCAATTACAAAAAATAATTACTTTTAATTTACACATAGCTAGCAAACGCTTGTTCAGTAGGTACAATGCAAAAATAATAATTTGTTAAGCAAAAACACATTGTGTATTTTTTGCTTGAGTTTATTATTGGTATACAATAGACAACTTTAATCAGACGCCAAAACCAGAGTACTCAAAGGCAATTTCGTTAACGAAAGTTCCAGTTATTCATTCGCAATCTATATTTACCGGTTCTGGCTAATACGCCTCTGGTAAATTGGCTTTATCGTCAGTTACCATCAATTGCAACGCCGCCTGCGTTATTTGACACTGTTTTTAAACGTAAACGTCAATCGTGCATTGACAGTTAAAATTCCACCGATGTCACGCGGATTTTATTTTATTACATACACACATACATATTTACGCAAGGTCCCTGGCGGGGTAGGCACGTACAACAAAGAGCCATTTAGGCTTTTTATTACACACCTCACTTTCATTTTGACATTCATAGCTCTTGTCATGCACGCTCGTCTGTTCTTAAGGCTCCTGACATCACCTTCTGCTAGTACACGATCAATTTGATCATGGAAGGTGTGTCGTTTTATTCAATAGGAATTTCGTGTCTTCTCCAATATTTATCTTGCTATCTCTATCTCTATATTATTGTACCATATAAGTCGACAAATCACTGCATTTTATGTATACCATATCTACACAGCCTACACCCAAAAGTTTTTTTCTGGAATATCTTATCTGGGAGAGATTGCTTTAAGCGATAAGACCACCATGTATACATCATTGTTTTTCTTTTAAGTTAAATAAGTTCTTCTGGTGAGCAACTAAGATTCTATAGTATTGTTACGAATTACAGGACTCTAATTAAAATGCCGTTGGAATTACTATAGAATTTATTAGAACTATACGTATAACACAGGTACAAATATAATACACCCAGTACAAATGTGGCGAGATTCAATAACACGCGCAAAGTTCGTCACTATATAGGTTATCGCTTGACTGACTCACCCCTCCCTTGGGGCATTGCTTTATACTGTACAAATACAATATGTCTGTAGACTGAATTTCTAAGAATCACTCCTGGCTAATGACTACCATTAAGATTACAATACACAATGGGCTATTTTTTAATCACACATTAAAAAAAAAGTAAACAAATGAAGTCCAAATGCCGAAAAAGGCAATAAAATGTCTATAGGCATGCAGGTGTGAAATTGTATTTTGTCGGCGTTCCGGTCGTAACAGTATCTTACTACATGCCTAAAGTTCCTGTTCACAATAAATCATTGCAGGCCAACTTAGTATGCGCAGATTTATGCAAACTTCCAATAATTTTCGTTCCATTTGCATATTAACGAACACACCGAATGCATTCAATCTGCATTAACATATTTTGGGATGCATGACTGAAATCCATTAATTGAATCCAACTGTGGCTTTCCATTATCAAATTTTGGCAATAAACTAATTCGTGACGCTTTTACTGAACAGTTTACTGGATACTGTTTAGAATAAGATTATTGAATTTAACAAAACTACGTCGTAACGGTTTTGTGCGCGGTTTTATTTTTTATTATTTATTTATTTTTCCGACGTTTCGGTCACTTCTCAGCAGCCATAAAAATGACAAGTTTATTAAATTTGTTTTATTTATAAAACTTCACTTTTGTATATGAATAGATAGATACTGTTCATTGTACACCATTACAGACAATTAAAGCCTAAATAAAATAGTTGCAGTATGTCTACGTTTAAGTAAGGTCTTATCGCTAAATAGCCATCTCTTCCAGACAATTATTCTTGAAATTTGGATAGACAAGAAACTATAATCTATCGAAGTCATTATTTTCGATTGTTTTAAGGGAAATGAAAAGGCATCTTGTATTACGCTGTTTAATTTTCTATGATAATATTATTTGAAGCCTGCATTGGAATGACATCGCCTAGTAATATTATGTCGTATTGTAAACGACCATACTGTTATTAACACAAGAAGAGGGATATACAATGAGAACGCATGACCTATAACTTTTTGAACGAGCAACAGCGTTTGTCAGATATATGTAGATGCGGAATTTTGCTGTACCAGCAGCAGGTGGCCACTGTGGATATTACAACGACCTTTGTATCTTGCATTTTATATATTGTGATTTTAATAACTATGCCCTTTCCAAGCATTTATTTTAGTTTGACTGCTCGCTGACGGTCAATTAGTACTAATTCGTTATCTAATGCGTTAAGGACGATTTGTTCTAAAAATCGACTTCAATTATAAATAAGCTTTGATCAATTTAACTTATCTATATATTTTTGCTAAAATACTGTAATGAATATACCACCTACATTTCAATAAACACATTTTACATATACCTTAAATAAGCAAGGCATTAAATAAGACACTTAAAACGGCACTTATAATAATTGCGGTATTATTATCTTTTAATTGTTAATTTTAAATTAATTAATTTCATTATTATAAATTTCGATTTATTTACGCATAGTATCGATGTTTAATAGTCTGTGCGTTACACGACTCCCAGATTACCCACTATTACGTCACCCACAACAATAAAGTACGACAATTATGTCATTTGTTTCATGTGGGTATTACTGTCAAGAAATATGTAACTTGATAGAAATGTAAACGTCAAAAGTAAAGTGAACGCTTGGAAACAGTATACATTTGTCGGTGATAGGCAGTACTAACAAATAAAATAGTGCGTATAAAGATTCAAAAGGATTTAATCGATCTAATCTTGTAATTTTCCTATTGTTTTTATTCCAGCTATTTTCCCCTTTTGAAAATTAAACCATGTTTATGACGAGTTGTAATGTTAATAGAATTACTTTAATTATTCCAGGTACTTCTAGTCCACGAAGCGTCAAAGGGCAGTTTCTCGCGCGTCTTCGACTTGGAAGCGGGCGATGATACCGACTTAGGCACTCCTAGGACTTCACCTTACGAGAGTCGATTCCCTATTAACATCGGCATCACTGGTTACGTCGCGACGACTGGTGAGGTAAGTTTCTTTAACGTAACGAAATTTTTAAAAGTTTTAAATTCAATCAACATCAAGCTCTACAATAAATTTAAATACGTTCTAAACTCTTTAATTGATTTTTAATCCTGTTGAGAGTTAAATAAGGCTGAGTATGCGTAAATCTTTCGATAAATAGTCATTAGTGTCAAGACAAAAGGACGTTGAAAGACCTCGTTACTAACATGAAACGCTTTATGTTCTATAGGTGCCTTTTGAATACTGTTAAAAGGTAAGCATGCTCTATTCTGGACTGGACCCCTTACTATCAAGCGTGATGACAGTCAAACATAACAATGCAGCTATAAATAAAACGCCACTAGCTACTGTCTTTGCAAAAACAATCAAGTCTTATCATAAGTTGACTATATTTCAATGTTAAGAAATCAATTGTGACATTAAATAGATGATTTACAGGTTATTTTATTTTTGATGTCAGCGATGTAAATAACTATGTCTAACCTTGTTCCTGGCTTACATTAGAATCGTGACTAACCTAGCGAAAGATAAGCGTACCTCACCGGTACTGGTACATAAATCATACCTTGTTATTATACTTTGAATGAGCTATTTGTTAAGAGGACAAGGTAGACTTTGAAGCAAACCTTCTATACGGTTTGTACACTTTCAATGATGCTGGGCTTAGGTTGTACGAGCAATATTGGCTCGTACACCTGTTTAGCTTAATAATTAAAAAAAAATATTAGACTACCAAACTATAATTACTAATACTACCACCGCATTGCATTACACGCACACTTCACAAACAAACCAAGACACACAAAGAGCCTAAAAATTAATAACCTAGACACAAAAAGGAAAAACAACACCTATGGCACTAGTTAAGATAATATAGGTATAGACATAAGGCACACGTTGCACAGGCACTTCCTCACAACACCAGCATGTAATAGATACACTCTACATTACTGTAAGTTTAGTATTAAAGTGAGAAAAAGATTATATTATAAGTTATTCGTAATGGTTATTATAAGTATATAAGTATATTATGTACTATAAGTTATTCGTATGTGGTGTTGTGTGTACACACAACACCACATAAAAATCACAAAATTAATGTCACACACAGTAACAAAAGTAAACAATAAGCGTGTATGAACTGAAAAAACTTTCATAGTAATTAAGTTGTAAAAAGGATACGGAACTTGAGTCCGTAGATTTGTTAATAAAAAAATAATATTAATACTACCGATGAGAAGTCTTTCGAAGTACCGTTTACACCTACATAAATAAATATCTAATACTCGTATGTGATACATTTGATACAAATATGTCAAATGTATCACAAACGAGTGATTATACACTAATGCATCTGCTTAAGCTCATAACTCGTCACTCTTTCGCTCGAAAAAAAATACTTTACCAGTAATTGATAACTTTTTATTCCTATGCTTGAGTTTTCGGAGAAATATGTTAAGAGATTTTGCGAGCTAAGCCACATGGAATTTGGTTTGCTTAAAAGAAACCCTAAACTCAATAATAATATTTAAATTACTGCAATACGAAATTGAAATTGTTCTAAAATAATTTATATTCTGAAAGTGCAAAATGTCTGAAGATCTTGTGCAATTTCAGAAAACAAAAGTGTTCGTTAAACTAATTTTCACTCCTTTATCTCGCCTCGTTCGTTCTTGAAATATACGCTTTAATCTGATGAGAGATAATTTTCATTTTATGAAATTCTTAAAGCTTCGAGTATAAAGTTAATTTTGAAGTTGTTTAACTGTTAAGGAAATATTCAAGACCTTTGAATATAAATTTAGTTCATGCAAACTTTAAGTTTTGTGATAAAAGTTTGAAATCTATTTAGCTTTTGGCAGGAATATTTATTGGATATTTCTTAAGGTAAGTACTTAATACTTACCTTTTAGAAACAGTTTTACCATAAATTTATTTGTCAAAATTAAGTTCAGTGATCCCATTTATACTCCTGTTGAATATAAAGTATTGAATGTTTGAAATATTTATTATATTTACTAAGACTCATTCCAATGTAGCAGATTCAAATCATGGAAATATTGTTCATTCATAAACACCGTTTATATTGTATATTCCAGTTGTTATTTTTTATAATTTCAATGTACAGACACGGCGTGTATTAGAATTTTATGATATTACTAGCTGTGCCCGCGACGTCTACGTCGACGTCCGAAATATTCTTCATTGGTGCTCCGCTCCAATTGGTCTTAGCGTGATGATATATGTATAGCTTCTAGCCTTCCTCGATAAATGTGCTATCTAACACTAAAAGAATTTTTCAAATCATACCCTACTGGTCTGATTTCCAGAGATTAGCGCGTGCATCAATTATATATCGAAACGATCTCTTTAATCTTAGGATGTTTTGGCGGATTGATCGCGATTCTCATTTAACACTGTTTACAAAGTTTACCGTTTATTCATGAAGCCTTTTAATCTTCGTGTCTAATTGCTCTTACAAGTCGTTAATAATAATGTTGTTTATTTTCAGACGGTGAACATTCCTGACGCGTACGCGGATCCCCGATTCGACGACTCTGTAGACGAAGGCACCGGCTTTAAGCACAACACAATCCTATGTATGGCCATTAAGAATTCAGAGGGCAGGATCATTGGAGTTATACAGGTTAGCTCGTTGTTTTCAACGCTTTGCTTTGAGACCGAAAGTGGCTTAAAGAGAGCCCGGAATAATGTATAAAACATTTCATTTTTTAAATTGCCTTTTTATGGGCTTTTAGGCTTTTCTTTGAAATTGCTTTCTTATAATATGATAATTAAATATATGAGCGTTATACATGATTATTAATGATATATAGTTAATACAATAAGGCTACGTTTTTTGATATTTAGTATGAAATCTTAAAAATTAAAAATAACGTTAAACACTCGTGTAAATTCGACCAGCAGCAGAAGCGAGGTGGATGCAGCAAGGCTTAGTATGCATGCATCCATTTGTGCCGTCCGCCCTATTTTTGGGGAAAAATAATGTACCACATTTTTTTAGTAAAGGAAAAATTAATAAGTGTTTAAAAGAAAAAAGTATTTTTCAAAATTTCATTTATTTTTTCTCTTGATGACACATTTTCGTGTGCTTCTTAGCAGTTAGAACACACAAACATTTTTTATTATTCTTAAATTTTTAGAAGCAATCTTTACATGCCCAATTCTAATTTAAATAAATAAACAACTAATTTTTTAAATTAAATTTATAGATGTCCTGTTCCTCTCTTCTCGTCATTTAAATTAATTACTGAAAAAATCTCTTTAAGTGAAAGCTCGATCGATAGTAGTTCAGTAGTTATCCATATAATTGTTTAATTTTACACATCACAGTAAAGATTGGAAACATAGTATTTTTACATACTTTTTTATGCAAAAGTTATCAAATATAAAGTGGGATACATTATTATTATTATACATTAAGGTTGCCCTTAGTTCGCTCACAAATGAAGCGAGCGTTTAAAAACGGCGCTCCACTCACGCCTCTCGCTGCTTGCATCAGGTTTTATGTCCAGCCTTGTTCCTACTCTTAATTATGACGTACAGAATAATGACAACTTACTATAAAAATAAATTTGCTGACTATGCTAACAAAATTCAAGAGCATGAGATGTAATGCTATAATATAGTTTTAAATTACACTTCTGTAATCTATGAACACAAACATGTGTTGTACACGAAACTGACATGAAAAAATAGTTTAAAGCTATTTTTTTTATTATATGAAAAAGAAAAGAGTTGAACTATACTTAAACCTACAATCTGGGTGTCTTCAAGTCTCGTGTGAATAGGTACCTTCTAGGTAAGTGTGCTCGATCTTAGACCATATCTCCGCTCAAATCAAGCGAGATAATGGTCACACGCGAACCTATACGTGATAAAAAAGCAGAGCATTGTAACTTTTATTATACGAAAAGTATCTAGTTGTACAGAAGGAGGTTATATGATATACGTGACAATCTGAAACTCTATATACAAAATTCAAACCGAGTTAAAATTATTATAGAAACAACAGCGCAATGCGGTTGTATGCGACGGTACGGACATAAGTGGATAATATGTGACGTCCTTTGTCTGTAGGGCTGCCAGCTTATTTAGCAAAAAAAATATATTTGGAAGAATTACTAGTGCAGTTTTAGTTAACAATATGATATAGATGGCTAATACAAGTTTATACACAATTTTTGGTGCACAGGCTTAGATCGATAATCTGGCTGAAAAGGGCGTTAAGTTTGGCGAGAACACATTGTTGAAAGTTAGCTGTACTTATAATTATAATTCTCATGAATTCAGATTGACATGGTAGATGATCAACCAAGCATCTTTACTAGAAATAATAGATAGTAATTTAATCAGTTTAGAAATGATGATAATTGGTGCGATTTGCACTCAATTACTTTTTAAGTTTGACGTATTAGCATCTCCAGCATTGATTTAGCACCTGAATTGTTTTATAAATCAATACTTATGTTTTACGATCCGTCACATTAGCCTGTGCCTATAGATGATTAAATACAAATTGTACCGCTTTGTGCATCCTTCTCAGCTAGACATTTTTACACTTTTTGTGATCTCTAAGTTTTGCTTGTTTTCTCTGTCTGTCAATAACATCCATACAAATAATGTCAAAATTCAATTAATTCACGGCGTCTGATTTGTTAAAAATGCGGCGTACAAACTCTGAAATCAATTAAAATCAGTGTATGTCCTAATATTCGAAAAAAGAAAGACAAAGTTGTTTCTTGTCCTTGTTGTATTGTGTAGAAAATTGTTCCGTATAAATTGACGACTTAGCATGTATCGCGATATTGTTAGAAATAAGAAATAATTTGCAGCACAATACCAAAACGCCCGTGCGAAGCAGAATCACGTTTCATAAAAATGTATTGCTGTCAGAGATGAAAACATGTGTGTTATACTCGTTGAAAAATCTCGCGACCCCGACTTGTTTGGAATAAATTCTACGCTAGCAATACTTCATGTTAGTACACGAGAGACGAGGCTTACGCACAGAGGCGTGTACTGTTTCACTAATTAACCATCTCGTTTGCATACTGCACAAACAAAATTCATTTAGTATGATATGTTTAACGAGTTAGCACGATAAAATTAAATTATGATACCTCTTTGAAATTCAAACGTGTTCTAGAATACTAAATTCTACAGAAATAAAATTTCTTTAGGAATTTCTTTACAATACCGCCATCTTTACTGTTCGAAGTGTTTATTATTCATGGGTATGCTATGCTATATGGTATATTATAACTTTTATTTTTTCAAACAAATAAAAAAGAACGCTCTTTTTTAGCTTTTGTAATAAAGCTTTTATTTGAACACGTCAGACAATTCAAAACGTTTGATAACGTTGCCATTTATCTTAAAATATTTATTGTCTATAGGCAGAATTCGTTCACAATTTTCTTTTTTATCGTGTACCTTTGTTTTACGTGTCGATTTATGGGTACACTCCAATACTCAATGGTTTATGGATCATTACCTGTTCGACACTGTGTTCAAATTGATTTTATTTTGTCGAATTACTTTCAGTTTTCGTAGTCAAGTTTATAATTATTCGCATTTTATAAATAATAAATTAATTTAGGAAGCAGTGTGGTCTACTTATTTCACACCTCCCTTGGTCAAGATAAAAATAGATAGTGAAGGAAATAATGAAGATTTTTTGTTTGTAATGTGAAATTCTGAATAATATTAATAGATTTTAAGTTCAATTAATAATAAGTAAAATTACTCACAATAAAATCTTATATTGTAATTTTACTTATAGACTTTTGTTGATTTTACTTGGATCGCTTATAAGAATATAGCCTAAATACATTGAGACATATGTATCCCACAACTCGTACAATAAATTGATGAACGATAGGCTTATTTGTGCATTCTGAACGTTATAATAATACTTTATGAAGAATTGCAAAATGTTTCAAAATAGCTGATTCGTAATAATCATAGACAAACAGACATTTAACGTTACTATTGCGGTTACAGTTGTTTGGCCTGTCGCCACTGTTCGCTGTCACAATGATTTTATGTTATTATTGCAGTTACAGTTTTCTGCCCTATCTTCACTGTTCACGGTCAACATAATTATGTGTTACTGTTTTGGTAACAGTTTTCGGCCCTATCTTCACTGTTCTCGGTCAACATAACTATATGTTACTATTTCGATTAGAGTTATTTGTCCTATCACAGTAGTTCGTAGTCAATATGAATAGTATAATAATTAATGTGTGATGAAAATATCACAGGTGTAGTTTTCGAAAGAAATTTTTGGGTCCGGTGTGCCAAATGATCGCACCTTAATCTCTAAACGAGGCATATGTTCTTGAACTAATTGTATAGTGGAATGCAATATTATATGTAGCATATTTCACACATATTTACTCCTGTAGAAATTATACCAGGTGTTGTTATTTCATAACAATCGATTTTTTCCAACGCTGTAAAGAACAAACAAATACCCTAAGAAGGTTATTTGTACATTTGTGTAATGTATTAGTTTATGGTATGGTTAACGCTGTCCATTAGTATGATGATACTTTGAAAGTAACCTAGATGAAATTTAGCATTGCGTATGTAAATTTAAAAAAGTTAATTTTAAGTAGCCGGTTTATCTCATCTATTGACTTTGAACGAGATCACACATACAGCAATACCTACTCATATACCTATGGATTCAGTTGTTACCTACTGTTGAAAGTTAACTAGTTAAACTCATTATAAGTTTTGTTGTTTTGAAAAGTTATGATTTTAATACGTACTTAGTAATATTAACAATTATTGTTACTGTTAAATGGCGGTTCAGTATTAAGCGTATGATGGCTGAAATTGAACGCTCTATTAGTACTTAAGCTGCACTTAAAATAAATAGATTTGGAGACACCTTTTCGTAGTATTCGTCTTGGTAATGAGAAGGAAATTATTATTATTGGAATCTCCAACACAACACATTGGTAAAAATAAACATAATCTTAAATTTTTAATTAATGTGATCCTACAATTACTGGAGACCAAGAAATGTGTAAAAACTACGTACCTAAATATACTGCGACAAAACATGTACTGGACGCTATGCGCTATATTTTCGTAAAGCGTAAAATCATCTCAACAAAAACCGTCATAGCATGATACATTGTTTATTTCGCAGCTCATAAACAAGTTCGACGATCTGCTGTTTACAAAAAACGATGAAAACTTTGTCGAGGCATTCGCTATATTCTGCGGGATGGGCATTCACAACACCCACATGTACGAGAAGGCGATCACGGCTATGGCAAAGCAGAGTGTCACCTTAGATGTAAGTCAAATTCTTTCTTCTTTGTTTATTTACAAATGTTTATACTTTATTACTGATATTGTTGTTAATAAACTAGGATATGTCCGCGACTTCTTCCACGCTTGGCGTGAAATTCACGCGGGATACCCGGGGCGAAGTACCGCAACATTTAATAAAGAAGCTATCATTTTAGTGAAAATTGTGTCAGAATAAGCTAATTTTTATGCACCCGGACTACAAACTACAAACCGCGTCGGAGAAAATTTCCGCGCGATTCGTAGGATAAAAAATATCACTCATTTTATTATAAAAATTTGTGTCGCTTGTCCACCCTCGGTATTCAAATTATATATAGGTATACTGAGTTTCAGTCAAATCGGTCTTGTAGTTTTTCCGTAAAACGGACCAGACAGACACAGTTACTTTCTCATATTATAAAGGATATTTTTTTTGTTCGTTACAGGTACTAAGTTACCACGCTTCGGCATCTTTAGACGACGCACAGCGGTTACGAGTAAGTTCACAGTATATGATTAATTCACGATGGAACCACTCCATTATATTCATCAAAGTTTAAGTTTATTCATCCAGAAGACAAGACGTCTCGAACAATAGCATACCGTCGGACTTAGTATTTATGAGCTTTCGAGACCAGTTTTCCCAAGACTACTATGTCTAGCTTTTATACTTATCTTTTGCCTTGCAACTATGAGAATATTTCTAATTTGCGCAATTTTATGGGCGGTTCCTATATTATTCATTCACTTGCCTACTATCGGTTTAATTTTGACATAAGATATATGGAGCTTATATCAGATTTTAATTAAGTCAATAATCTGTGTCTTTCATTTATTTCATGTTTTCTACCTATACAGTACATACTTAATATTTAGCGAGACAAATGCGTACATACATATGTGAATGAAAATAGTCTTTATGTAATAGGCAATTAAATTTCTGTTTTTGATTTTATTTTTTATTATATAGATAATGTAATCTATTTTAAATAATGAATAAAAATATGTTCAATTAATTTAGAAGTTAAATTACCGTCATGAATATTAGCTTCACTAGTATTTGAAGTACCTTGGCTATATGTATATCAGCAAACTTTGCTCATGTAACGTGATGAACTCGGTTTACATTAAGACGTATTGTAGCTAAGTTATGCCAGTGGAAGTTTATGCAAGTTGTATGCTTTTGTTAATCATTATGTGAAGGTATGAAACAATAGTTTCGTTCTATAACAGGTCATGACAGAGTCATGTTTTGTTTCCATTAGATAACTTATATATTTTACTTTGAAAGATTCACCAACTAAATGTATTATTAACAAGTCATAGTCATTATATATAGGCCAGGTACATATATTTAACAGGGTTTACGCATCATTCCGTGTTTTTTTAGTCTATTTTTATAAACTTAAATTAATTACTTAAAACACTTGAAACTTACTTCAGCACTGAAACTGACCTCATTTACGAACTTAAATACCAATTTTGAATTACTAAAATTTGAGGGTGTAAACAAAACTTAAAAGTGTGCCTTGGGTAGAATTAGCTTGTACACTTATTACATTATACTTTAAAAAGTACTCATTTATTTAGGTAAATTCGAAACTGGGACTTTCTTTTAGGCTAGCGACACACTGCCATACGGCACTGGAAGTTCGTCTAAATACACTCGCAGTATTTTTGAGTAATCTATGATATATCTGCCGAAATTACTACCTTCATCTAGCGACTGTTTTCATGAGAAAGCATTCAATACATTTTGAAAAGTAGTCAACACATCATGCGACGCATTATGCGACTGAAAGTTCAGCGAATCTAATTCACATTTCATATTGCCAACACTGATGAAATCAATCCTTTAAGTAATAAATAGATAGGGTTATATAATACAATAAGATTTTTGGGGAAAAGATTAGTACCGTACTATTTTCCACACGTAAAGAGCTGAACTTCACGCCGCCTAGTTCCGGCTGTTCGGTGTGTTTAGTGTATCATGCCAACTGAAAACTAAGACCGATCGTTCAATAGCTGAAGTTTTAGCACCGTACCTTCGGCAAGTGTGTCGTTACACTTAGATGAACTTTTTAGCGTATTTTATTGCACCTGTACTATTCTGCTAAAGTTTTACTGTTACACAGATTCGATCACATCTCTAGTAAATAAGTGACGCACTCTTTGTTTAGAGCTGAATGACACATTCAATTTAGTTTCATCTCCAGACGCTGAGGATACCATCGTCGGCGCACTTCAGCCTGCACGAGCTTGCGTTTGATGACATCGAGATGACAGATGACGACACTTTGAGGGCATGCCTTCGTATGTTCCTAGACCTTGACTTTGTGGAGAGGTTTCACATTGACTACGGTGTGTTGTGCAGATGGTTGTTGAGTGTCAAGAAGAACTACCGCAATGTGACGTATCACAATTGGAGACACGCGTTCAATGTCGCGCAGATGATGTTCGCTATTTTGACGGTATGTGGGATTTTGGTTTATTTTTTAATGTAAGAGTAAAACTGTTACTGACACTTATTTTACATGTAAACATAAATGCATATTATCATGTCTGTATCCCATAAGTACGGGCAGAGACGATAGATCTCCACTTGAACTTCATCCTGATAGACCTTTCATTTCATCTAAAAATGTTGGAATAATATTTAACTTTGGATTCCAATAAATTAGTAACACGATTCGAGGTGTATTAGTTTTAGTTAAGTAGCATTGTAGTCAGTAAAATAACAAGTAGTATTTTAATAAGTTTTGGATCGGAATTAGGTACACATTTTACGAAAAATTGTCGGAACTATAGTAGAATTATTTTCTCCGTGCAGTTTGGGTCATAAATCAAAACTCAGCCTCAGCCCGGCTAAGGCGAGGAGCATGTTGCGCGAGCAACGGCATTATCGATAAATACTCATTCTTATCAAAGAAAGATTATCATTCTTATAAAAATCATTGTTATCTTTTTTGCTGTTAATTTTAAACTTAGATATAAGTATTTATATTTATTTTTAATATAACTTGTTATATTCTAAAATTTTGTAGGTACTTATAGTTTTTTAATACATAGATGATAGATATATATAGATATTAATAATTTCTTTTAAATCATTATTATTATTATTTTAATAAATACGATGTTTTAACTCTTTCATTTAAATCATTACCCCACAAAATGTCAAAACTAAATACACTATCGATAACGCTTATCGACAACAATAATGCGTATCACTATGCCTGCCCATAAGGCCCGTGAGTGGAAGAGAGAGCGAAATACTCGCTTCACGGCTCCGATTAATTATGACCCAAACTGCACGAAGAAAATAATTCTACTATATTGATGCAGTGGAAAAAGTAATAAATTAATGTCAGTTGCCAACACCTACATGCAGACGAAATGTTTAATATACTATGCTTAAAAAACCAGATTTATTAAATTCATGTTAAATAAAATTTCCTTCAGGATATTGAAAAGCAGCTATTACTTTTCAGTTAAAAGCGTTTTTAATCAACATATTGTTAAAAGACAACGTTGTTTGACCTGTTTCTATGCTAATTTTAATTACTTTTATCAATTAATTATCTTTGTAATTTTATTTCAGGAGACACAGTGGTGGAAGATTTTCGGAGAACTTGAATGCTTGGCTCTGATCATTGGCTGTCTGTGTCACGACTAGATCATAGGGGGACCAATAATTCATTTCAAATCAAGTGAGTGTAACTATAACTTTATTTTCAAGGATTATTTGATTATTTATTTTAGTGCCTTTGTCTTAGTTCTACATTCGTTTGTTCGCATTTTCTCGACCCACCTCACTCTTATACGCAACGTTTCTTTTGAGTACCATGGGGATTTGAATGAGCTCCCAACTGAGGTTTTCTCACAGTTCTACGATATGGAGTTTTTTAAAAGGGGGTCATAAACTTTTGGCAAATGGTAGCATCTCAGGGCCCAATTCTCCTATTACAATATTTTGGCGTTTTCAAAATATTCCAAGTACGATTCCATTGCGATATTTTAAATAAATTCGTATTCTACTAAATCCATAATATCTTCCCAATATCTTCGTGGCATAGTAATAGTAGAAAAAATCGCAGAAATGGCTTTAGGCGAAGTGAATGTTGAAAAGTTACCAAAAATTTTAAATATTTACTAGGCGAATTTTCTCTTATAATACTTGTAAAGATTACGCCTTGCAACGGTTACGCCATTGAAATTAACAGAATACCGTAATAAGGCAAAGGTACGATTGAGACAATAGTGTCCAGAGATTTTGACGTGATAGTATTAGCAGAATTGGGTCCCTGGTGTCACAAACGTACGTACTATAGGCGACGGTAACCACTTACCATCATGGCAGTCAGTCTGTCTGCTGTAAAAAATATCATTTGACAATATGAAAAGTTTTTAATTTGCATTTCTATGTATTTCAGAGCATCTTCACCGTTAGCACAGCTGTATTCAACATCGACGATGGAGCACCACCACTTCGATCAGTGTCTGATGATCCTCAATTCACCGGGAAACCAGATTCTGGTGAATCTCTCCTCAGACGACTACGAGAAGGTCGTCAAGGTACTCGAAGACGCTATATTATCCACCGATCTAGCTGTTTATTTCAGGTGAGACTTGAATAAAAATATTTTAACATTCATTAATTTCTTGATGTAAGATGTAAGTGATTATAAAATGATTATTCAAATCATAATTTTAAAATTATTAGAGCTAGGCATGCTGCTGGATAGTTTCTAGAGTCGCTTGTTTTCTTCAAGCCACACACCATGTTTAAAAAAAGACTTCAAAAACTAAAAAACTAAAAAGTATAAAATAACTTATTTCTAAAGCTATTATTATTGATATATATTATCTAAATCTAAATCTCATCTCTATAATTGGACCATTGGACCAATTGGAAACTATTCCGCCTCGAAAAAAAAACGAATCACGTAAATCGAATCATAAATCTCGGAGTAATCGGATTAAAAAAAAAAAAAAAAAGATCCCTATGAATTGAGAACCTCCTCCTTTTTTGAAATTCGGTTAAAAATAAATTATAATGAAGGAGTTGCGGGTAGGCTAAAAAATAACTTCAACATTACTCATTAACAGTTGACACCTTTTCTGTAGATCCAGGGATTACCCCCTTACAACGTCAAAAATTTACCTCTTTATAATATTAGTATAGACTTGTGTCATTGACCAAATCAAAGGAAAATAATCCTCTAAAATGTAATTACAGCAAACGCAATGGTTTCATAGACCTAGTGAGCACAGATAGGGCGGTTACCCCGACTTGGGGTGAATGCGTGGAGCGAAGGGGCCTACTCCGGGCAATGTTGATGACCGCGTGCGATTTAGCCGCGATCACGAAGCCTTGGCCCGTCGAACGGCGAGTCGCCGCTTTGGTGGCGGGTGAATTTTTCAGACAAGGAGATTTGGAGAGGCAGAATCTGAATTTAACGCCTATTGTAAGTTCTGTGCTTATTTTTTATGGCATAGCTCGTATCATTCCATATTCTGTTTAAGAACTTTAGCTTGTTATTTAAATACTCTCTATGTACAATGTAAATTTATCTAATATTTAAATGCTAATTTATTACTGTCATGAGTGCGGGACTCGAATTAAAATGCCGTTGGAATAGTATAAATATAAAACGATGCAATAAGTCCAAATGTAATGCACAATTCGGTAGTTGACAATTTTTGAGAAACAGGTATATTTTGAGCCTTATGGTCTATTTCAACCAAAATATTAATATTTCAGCAAAAAAACAACTTTAACATATTTAATTTAGCAATTTTATAAATATTTTGTCTTTTCGACACAAAAACGCGTCAAGCTGTCATGGCGTCTCGCAAAACAAACATCTGTTTCATTGAAGTGTTATCTGAGAAGTCATTAATGATTTCTTGTGTTTTGCACACTATGACGCCACGCGCTCTGATCGGCGTTCATTGTCACGTGGCTAATGGCTGCGTTATAACAATTTTATTTCTCAAAAATATCAATTAATTTTAGTATTTTAGTTAAACAATTTATTTTTGTCATATTTAGATCGTAATTACTATATATATTAAACTCAGCGTATATTTTTCATACTGTCATGTACCGTATTCAATAACTCGCGCAAAGTCCGTCACTAAATGTACACACGTCTTGCCTCGCTTGTGTTATCGCTTTGACTCCAGCACCCTTCCCTTGCGGCATTGTTTTATACTGTCGAATACAATATGTCTCGACACAATGCTCGAGAATTGAGAAGAATCGCTTGGAGATTTTTTAGAATCAGCTTGTTTTTTAAATACGGACACCTGGCAGTGATCGCAATATACAAAAGTCCCTAAGAGATTACAATACACAATGGGCTTTTTCTAATTACAATTCTTAAACACAAAGTAAACACAAGAAGTTGAAATACCGCAAGGCAATAAACTGCAGGTGAATTGGTCTTTTGTAGGCACTCAGGCGTAACATTACTAATTGAATATAATATTTATTTTGTTTTTTTATTTAGGTTTATGGCTTGGCAGCTAGCCCTTTAAGCCAGATCTTAGTTTACAATATAGTTTCTTCATTTTCTTAAGCCTATGTAGCACAGCTGAACTGTAGGTAATCAGCTAGTGCCATTCAACGGAGTTCTTGTGACAACTCAAAAGGCCACATTAGACTATACAGTTCACATTTCTCACAAAAACATACTAATTATTACTCAAAAACTATTAATATCCTACAACTATTGTTCATTTTAAAGTAATTTTACACATTTTTAGGAAATAAAACTGCACAGCACAACATCTTTCAGTTCCCGCCAAAACTCCTTGAATATAAACCTATCTACACAGAACATAAATCTAAAAACGAAACAAGTGATAACTCCTATTCCAGACATGACCTGGAATCTATGCTATGTTACATTACTGAAGTTTTCTTCTCTTTCTTTGTTCTTAGTGTACTTTTATTAATAATAATCCTTGCAAAAACGTAGACATAATATTAATTCCTGCAGCCGGGTGGTTTGACATAAAAAGTGACCAAGCAACTCACAGCCAGGTTGGGTATTTGGTATTTTTGAGTTCTTTTCTAATGTGGATTTATTGTTTTTCAGGACATCATGAATAGAGACAAAGAAGACGAACTCCCTGCTATGCAAGTCAAATTCATCGATACAATATGTTTACCTATTTATGAGGTAAGTTTCATATAAAAATATAGTGTAACGATGGACACCTGTTTTTATCATGAACTGTGAATTACGTACTGTGTTTAATATATTTTTGTAATATTTAAACAGCATTTGATTGAGCCTTGTCTCTTGATCTTGTCCACCCTTACTTGCTCTATTAGGTCAATGACCCAAAGTGAATCGTGATCTCGTCTTATACTTATTTGTTTCATATCACGTCTGTTTAAGTAGTTTCTTGACGTAATTATTACGACGTTGAAAGTAAATATCGCCACGAAAAATGTCATTGAGGTTGTCGATGTGTGAAATCAGTAAATCCGTTTTGGATAAGCATGAACGGTATATGATCCAGTCGGGTATATCGACCTTCTAGCTAGCAAATAAATGAAGACGTAAGTGGATGAAGGTGATATGTCGCATATTCGGTTTTTTTGCTTTTTTTTGCGTAGATGAATGTTATAAGTCGATACCAAATGACTACAGACCTTAGACCATAGATATAAGGCATATTTAAAAAATAAAAAGTTGCTAAAGGTGTTAAGTTCAGTTCAGTTTCAAATAAAAGTAAAACTTTTATCTCGATTTACTCAGAATTGGAATTATGCGACTTATCACCTTCATCCACTCATGTCTTCAAATATAACATTGTGTACATCATTGCAGTGCTTTTTTAACCGTGCAGAAACGGAGAAAAATACATTTTCCTGCGGTCGGGCGGCCTGTCGTAAGAGGCGACAAAACAACCCACAGTCAGTTGGTAGGGCATTTTCCCGACTGAATATTACCACCCCTGGTTTAGAGTATGTCGCTATAACAACCTTGAGTTGTGTTCCGGCATTAGTGACAGGTTCCAATCTTCCTAAGAGAACAGCAGCGCATTTGTAGCACCTTTGGTGTTGCAAATTTCCATAGGCGATGGTAACCGCTTTCCATCAAGTGGGCCGTCTGTCTGAAGTGCTTTTCAATCTTTTTGAACCGCGATCCCTTTACAGGTTGAAAAATTTTGCAGCCACCTTGAGTCATGGACAGACAAAAAGTTAATAATTTAAAAGACTTCGTTTATGTTCTTCTCAATTTTGTTACCCATATTCATTATTAGAACCTACTATATAAAAAGCTACTGAGCGTAGACAGGGCCGCCGCACACGGGCGGCACACCCAGGGGGCGGCAAATCAAGCAATCATCACGTAATTCAAATCATTTTCATAATAACCACCATAAGTATAATATTAACACAATAATGAGAAAACATTAATAATCCCTTTCCTTTTTTGACAAAACTTACAAGTACTCGTAGGGCGGCATAATCGATATTGCACGCGGGCGACGAAACAGCTAGCGGCGGGCCTGAGCGTAGAAAGTACCTAAGTACGATTTATAAATTTAAATCGCCTTCTCCCTTTTGCTGGTGACTCCTGAGCAAAGCTCTGCGACCAACTCCTAGGGTCGCGATCCACAGATTGAAAAACATTGCATTATAGTAATTGATGTGCAATAAGTAATTTTAATATTAACAATTATTTCTTGTAAAATTTTCAGGCTTTCGCAGTGCTCTCGTCTGCATTACAACCCATGTTAGACAGGGTCAAAAGCAACCGTGCCCATTGGATAGAGCTGGCGAACAACGACAAAAACCACCTCAAGATCGAATATGGCCTCGAAAAGGACCATATCGAGAAAAACGACAAATCGAGTATAAGTTCTCAAAATGTCGATGACACGGAAAACACTTACGAGGGTGACAGTAGCGGAGCGGTTAGTTTGTCTTCAGAAACTAACTCGAAGTACGATAATCTCGAAAATCCCGTAGTAGGCCTCCTAAGTAATAACGTACTAACTATGGCCAGAGAACCGACCAAATTTTGTCAAATAAATGAATTGAATTAATTATTTTGACACACATTGTGATAGATGAATATGATGTACAGTTTGTAGAGTGTACGGAACCCCGTTTCTAAGGCCAATAGCAATGCCAAAATGTTTATAATTTTAGGATATTTGAAAAAAGTTCTAGGTCCTCGTAAATAATAATACTCTTTCAAGATCATTCTAGAGCAACTGTCATTTGTAAAACCAATTTTAATATCGCGTCTCTTTGCGAGAACAGATTCATACACATTTCATCATTTCTTTCTTGTATTATGCCTGAATTTTTTAGTTTCTTTAATATTAGGACAAGAAAGATTTTTCTTTCTCGAAGAATGCAATTTCTCAAGAAGCTTATTTTCTTTCCTGTCGGTCGTAGACTTTCTGATTTTCTCCTTTTAAGCAGCTCTTGTAATTTTATATAAATTACAATCGGTTTTGATTATAAAATAAAATAACTTGTATGAGATGATAATTTTTGTTCTCGCAATTGGGCGAAATATCCGATCAGACTCGAAAATATGTTTCAATGTACAGAACGCCTTTAAGTAAAACACTACTTTTCTGTTTAGTCCATTCTATTCTCAGTTTTTTCTTCCTAACTCTTCTGGGTATTGTGTGGGCGTTGTTCTAGAATAAGATCGATGTAACAATTAGATTATCAGATAAATAACGTGTATATATTTCTATTAAAATACAATGTGTAATTTGTTTTTAATTCCGCTAGTACTATATTATTTATATATGCATATAATATAATGTGAGCAAAAGTGTAGAAACTAATTTGGCCACCATTGACGCCAAAATGTCAACCCAAAAATCAGGATACATTAATTCCCATACTTAGATCATGTTGATACATGGAAGTGACATTCCGCTTCAAGACTTTAGCATCAGACTAGGCGTAGATTGCCAGAATTACCAATGTTTCACAATTCTGGCCATAAGGTCATTTGAACTACATTACTCAGTACTTGCAAGTGTTGGTACTTGACAGTCAAAGAAATTATGACAAACGGCGAGTATTTCCAGTGGGAATTATTCGACGTGATATTTTATGAAATTATAAGTACATATGTAATTATGTAGTTTGAATAGAAACAATTTGCACTTTTTCCTTAATATCTATCTGTCTTACGCAGGATCATACACTGTACATTCTTCTTTAATGCTCTTCCAGGCCAGGTTTCTATAACTTATTTTAATTAATTATAATTAATTAATTTAATTAATGAATTAATTTAATAAATTAATTTTAATTAAATTAATTAATTAATTTAATTTTGCTTAAAATTGACAAAACGTCAATTTTCTACCAATGGTAAGGTAAATGGCGAATAAGATATATAAATCCAGTATAAGTGATTCTCGCGTATCTGGGAGAGACTTTAATTCATTTATATGCTATTCATATCATCGTTCTTATTGGTCTGTATGAAATGCAGGGTGTGTGAAGTGTTTGAATAGATTGTGTGATATTTGTTTATTAAATAGGTGGTTTAGTCGAATTTGAAATTGATCTATCGTAAGGCGTATTATTTGATAAGTTTCATGATGACCCTCGTCGTACTATTTTTATACACTTCATTATGTAGCTTTACATTAAGTACCTATGATAGAAATTAATGAGTAGGTATGTGATGTTCATTTTATAAATTTACCTCATTCGTTTATTAATATTACATAATACGCGATATATGATTGATTTTGGGATGAAGTCTAAATACATCGTAAAGATGCTGGATTGAGTAATATCGCTGTGAAATTGAGTCTACCGCCATATTAAACGTTACATTATATTTTGACCAATATCTTTGCGATGTATATGATTAAGATCATGTATTTTTTTATTTTTACAACAACTATATTGTTCTATTACATATAGAAAATAATTTGGCTTTAAATACTCATATTATCACAGCTGTAGGGGGGCCTAAATGTCATTGCGATAAAAATGTATACCATTTTTAAATGACCAAACGTACCAAAAAAGAGTAACAGATATTTTTGCATAAAAATGCGATCTTCATATTAACATATTTTTAGACTCTTTCCAATTATAATAATAATTTCTTGTAACAGTCAGGCCTGTATTTTAGGACAATACTATTGGGTTTACTGTACCTTGAGATAATTATGCGTCTAAAATAAAAAGTATTTTCTTATGTATAAAGCCTCACAGTACCGTTCGACTATTTAATTTTGCCGACTCCCTTCAAAAGCATGTTGGTTTGCGAACTTATAGTGTTTTTATATACAGGCCTTACTTCGTTACACTCGGAGATTTTTTAAAAATATGCACAATTTGTAAATAATATTCATGTTTATAAAGTAACTAACATTTTTAAGTTTTTCGGTAAGTACTTACTATGAATTCGGGTTATATTATTTATTCACCGGTTAAATGATGATCATGAATTGTAGTTGTAACGTTTTTTTTGTGACTGCTAGGGAACTATCGCCTCGCATTAATTTATATCCTAAATAGTCGCACTCACAGTACTCTGTTAATGGTTACCTACAAATATTGCATACTAAGGTTCCGCTAAGGCCGCCTTTAACCTGTTTTAAAGGAAAGGGCCAATGTGGTTTGGGTGATTTCACACATGGTTTATCTTGTTCGCGATACTATATTTTGATCTGTGGCTCACCTTGTCAGCCTGATATAATTTCAGCTTAAGGGAAAACAAATATTAAATTTATTAATATCACTTAAGATTAACGGTCCATTAACTGAGTCTGAGTGCGACGATAAGACAGTTGCCGGCTGAACCAATTGATTCATTCCAAATATTAGACTTATCGAAAGTTAAAAGGCTATTTGCTTTTATTGGTACTATGAAAGGGATACATCAATAAGTGCTTTTTTCCTTAATGTTCATAAATTTTGAAATATAAACAATAGAAAATCTATAAAAAAATAACAATTCCGGTATAGTTTTGCATTTGATCACGTTTATTTCAGTATAGTTTTCGTTTTATAGCCTTCTAGCATCGATAAGAAGAAACGTAATTGTGTCGTCTTTTGAGAATAATGAAATGTCAATTAAACTCACTCATATTTTATTCCACAGAGCCTCAAGTCTGCTATTATAGTTGTGTCAAAATGGTCTATGATTTACATAATTATTATATTACCTGATACATACAAAAGCTAGTGAAATTAGTAGGTCGATAACCGACATATTCTCAAGGGGTCTTCTTTCTGAATGACTTTAGAAGTGACGAAAGGTATTGGGGTTCAAGGTGAACCTCTTTGGTTAACTACCCGCTAGTGTTTAACCACATCACAGTGCCCACTAAAAAGCTCTTTTTGTCCAATCTGCAGCATCTGTTAGCCTTTGCGGCCATTGTTGTCTTGTCATCTGTGACTTATGCTGGCGTGCACTGACATTTAACCGGTGGTTAAAATATAATCACTGTTTATGCATACATTTTTAGCCATTAATTTTTTGAACCATCGGTTAAAAGTCGGTGCCACCAGCCTTAGTTGGTCACTTTTAACCATTAGTGTCCATATCGGGCTGGTGAACTTTGTAGATTTTAAGATCTCATAAGATTGCTTTAGTCAGGCAAGTATGTGGGATTATAGGGGTTAGTAACCAAATGCCATTATACGTCACATAACTGTTAAGTATAATAGCAGAATTGCAAGGTGTGTTTTCCTTTTGGTTTATCACCCATAAACTTTTTTTGCCATAGAATTTCGTACATTTTCCAATACGAATATAATAGGTGTATCTTCAACATAAAAGCTATCAGTCAAACAATCGCGCTTTCTCATTGATACTTATACGATTACCTATATAATAGTACGGATTTAAAGCAATTTTGAAAATATCAAAAATAGTTATGTAACGAATTTAATAATTAAATTTATAAATTTGATGATCACTTTGTGATTTTTGGTAAAAAAAAGACCCAGCTGATAAAATTCATTTCGTCAAATATTTATTGTATAAAAAAATAATGATTCATGTAAATTATCCAATACATGTAAAAAGTAAGATGTTCGTCAAATTGAATTAAAAATAATAAATTTTATTAAATAACCTCAATTATATAACTAGCTTTTTAAATTCCTATATAATTATATTAAAATCTAAAATTAATATGAAATTCTGAGCGATGATTCCCTCAATTATAATGACCAATTTCCAAAGTAGAAACAACAATATATAAAAACACATATTTTTTAATATTGGAATAATTCTCTCTATACCTAAGCATTAGATATTTACATGAAAAAAAATCTCAAATTATTTGTGGTAATAAAATTATGTACAACATTATGTTTAAGATTGCTGTAAGTATTATTAGAAAGTAATTAGAAAATTAATAATTGTAATTTCACTAAATGATGAGTTGCATGATGTGTGAATAATATGGAGGTTGTTTTTGTTCCAGACGAAAATGTTATTTATTTATGAATAAACAAGTTTTGAAATAACATTTGTTTTATTTAAATTCACCTTACAGAAGAATTTTGTTTAGACATAAAATAAATCTAACTTTGCCATATTGTGTTGTTTATCAGATTTGCAAAAAATAAATTACAGGCCAAATTCTAAGCTTAGCCATTTTTTCTTTTCCAATCTGCGTCCTCTAAGTCACTAAGGCTGGTGTACATCGAAATTTAACCGACGGTTAACCAAAAATAATCACTGTTTTTTACATTTTTGGCGATTATTTTTTATTTTAACCGTTGATTAAAAGTCGGTGCACACCAGCCTAAGTCACTACTCAATAATAAAATCTATATCGACAACATTGAAACTATTCAGAGATAATTTTCAAACAAACATTCAATACAACTGTTGTGCATGTTGCATATCTTCTTAATAGTACAATTTTTTTGAGAGTCATTCCACAGCAAAACTTCACAATCATATTAAGTTCCCGCGAAATCTTTAAAATAGAAATTGTTGTTTTTCAATATGTCACAATGACATACAGGTAAAGGAACTAAGTCAATACCGGCTACTCAATATAAATAAGTTGTAGACTTTTGAGTGAAAAACATTAGATTCATAAATTAGTAATTTTTTATTTTAAATTATTCTTAAAAATTTTTAGGTAAAAATTTTAAGTGTTGAAATTAGTAGGTTCTCGAATCATGTCGGTTACTCTGCTTTAACTATGCTAACAATATAAACAAAATGGAAAAAATAATGGAACATGGCAACGTGTTTGATAAATTAAACTGTCTGCTTGTGTTTGCTTTCACTTTCTGACTTTCCCAATCTCATCACGTGATGTGTGTTACGTGTTTCCCACTTATTTTTAAAACTGTAGAACTTTGAAGTGAAGGTTTATTTTTGTAAAATTTGAATGAATTGGTTATTTATTTAAATTTTGAACTTTGAAATATGTCTGTGAAACTTTATCACTTCAACTACAGTGCACCTTCGCGAGGTGCTTTACTGGCAGCAAGAGCTTTAGGAGCGCCCATTGAACTAGAAATCGTTAATCTCCTAAAAAAAGAACAGTTTAAAGAAAGTTTTTTGAAAATAAATCCTCAGCACTGTTTGCCTACCTTAGACGATGATGGTTATATTTTGTGGGAAAGTAGAGCAATTGCCTGTTATTTGGCTGATAAATATGGAAAAGACGATCAATGGTATCCAAGAGATCTGAAAAGACGAGGTTTGGTTAATCAGCGACTATACTTCGACAGTTCGACGTTGTATGTGAAAATTAGAGCTATTATGGTAAGACGTCTTAAAACTATTCTTATAATAATAGTTTTATTTAAAAGTTTGTTTTATTTCGTTAATAAATTTTCCTTCGTTTGTTCTAATTATAATTTAATTTTAAATTTAATAACACGTTATTTACTTACTAATTTAAATGTACGTACAGTAATTAATTAATAATACAAAGGCAAGTTAATCTGCCTATTGTTTGTATTGTTGTAATTATTATATTTATTATACTATTAATCACAAAATATATGATATTTGGAAATAAACAGCTTGGCCTTTTGTCCTATAAAATGTATTTTTTTGCTATTTTCCTCAATTCTGTATTCTACTGTAGTAGTAGAATACTGTGTGTAGATTATCTAGTTTATTAGATATTTTTCCATGGAAATGTAATGAAATTAAACTTAATCGCAACTGTTAAAATATGTAGTTATTAACTATGTTACATATGATAGTATATATCTTGACCTGAGTCTTACACTGATAGCTGACCTTTATTATTTATAATCAGTTTTTAAACTTATAGGTCAAGATAATACATTTAATCTGATAATTATGACCTCTGCATGATAAACACATTTTAAAATTGCAGTTTGCTCTATAGTCTGTTTTAAAATAAAATAAAAATAAGTTCATTAAGATAAAACTCAATTGTCCAGTAGACAAAATTCTGGTTGTATCGTGTACTTATTTAATGTTAGTTGCAGAGTTATGTAGAATCTAGGTAGTCTTAAGTTCAGCTGTTGACTTGTGCTTTTTTGTTTAATCATTCTTACATGTAAAATTAAAACAAGTAATTTTAATGCAATTAAAACTATTTTCAGTTCCCAGTTCTATTCCTGGTGAACATGGTCAAGCACAGCTTAAAGATGATTTAAATGTAGCTCTCGGTTTTCTGGATAAATTCTTAGAAGATAATAAATGGGTGGCTGGTGATAATCCTACTATAGCTGACACATCCATTTATGCATCTGTTTCTAATTTGGTGGTAAGATTTGTTTAGACTTGTAATAACATATTTGGGTTTAATTTATTTTTATAAATCAAAATGTGCTTTGTCTATGGTATACTTTGACCTGTTTGCACCTACAGAATGTAGTGTAGAAACTTTTCATATGAATAATTGTTGATTGCTTAAATATTTATAACTAAGAGCTGCAATTTTTTGTTCAATTAATTAAATTTAAATTTTTAATTAAATAATCAATGTAATACACTTTTTGTATTAGTTTTATATTTATTTGATAAATTGAATTTATGTCTTTCAGGCCCTTGAATGGGATATGTCCAGCTTCCCAAATATCCAACGTTGGGTGAAAGACTGTGCTTCACTGCCCGGTGCTGCTGAAAACGACGAAGGTGCCAAAGCAATAGCCGAGGCTTTCAAAAAGAATCTAAAAACATAAAAAAATATTTACTAATAAATACAAAATATATATATACTATACTTTAATTGTCTGATAACAAGAATTAAATTTACTCTTTTATAAATATCAATTGTTGTTCATTACTTATAAGTTTGTTCACTAGGACTGATTCACGGCTAATGGACAATTTTAAAATGCCAGACAGCAAACTTCTTTCCAAATTTCATCCAATGAATATTCTTCCAGAGAAATAGTTCTCCAGACGGACCATCGAACATGTCGTATCAGAGTTCCGTTATTTCCAAACATCTACAGAACTCTAAAAAAGAAATTAGCTTCAATGGAAGACGTTTAGAAAATACATTATACTAATAATACGATTAAAGTTGTTCGGGACCCATAAATTGCCTCTGTATGTAATATAGTTTCCATGGTATAATAAAACTTTGTTTGAAATATACAGTCTATGTTGTCTATGGTACTCTGTAAACGTCATTCATATCTAACCTCTATAACCTTCTACTTAATTTTCCAAATTTAGTTTCAATAATTTATCCAATATGCCTCTAATGGACATAACCAACCCAGCAGTCATAATATTTCTCAAAGAAAACTATGAAAAGGAAAATCGCCTTCGTCTCAACTGGATTTTCAAACATCGCGAGAAGATTCAGCAGGCTGCAACTCTTACTCGAGAGCCCACCAACTACTTTGAAAGTGACGTCATCGCCCATAACATGATAGAAGGCATGGCTACAATCACAAGAGACCATGTAGTAGCTGGTTATAATAGGCGGAAAGTGCCAATTCGTGATGGAACTTTTATCCCTGGTGTGGCACATTTACGACACGGGAATTCTATTGCAGATATCGGTCTTGGTGATCCGAAGGTGGACGAAAGATTGGTCAGACGAGATGAAGATACAATGACAGACCCAATCATGCGCCCAATAGATCCGCAAACTAAAGAAATCATATACAAACCAAAGCCTGAATATGGAAGGTTAACGTATTTAGAGAAAAGGTCTAAAACATGGCCGGAGAAGAAATATTATTTCTCAGAGTGTAGTAATTGGGATTATGGATGGAGGATGGGGATAGTGCTTTGAGACAGAAGCCTATGTTTGGAAGGTGCTGGCATCTGACGAGAACATTACGTACTAGAGTCGGCCCCCAGCCCGATCCACCACATTACAAGTCATCCGATCCTCCAGGCCCGAGTAAATGCTGTACTTAAAACACTAGATGGCCTCACGCCATATTACGTCGACTGTTTTTTACATAATATTTTACGCAATACGCAATTAATTTAAATTTTGCACTTGTTTTGTTACTGTTTAGCTTTTATAATTTCACTTTGCTTTTTAAAATCTAATAATACTTTTATCTCTCACATTCCTGTTTTTTTTAAGGTTCCGTAGCCATTTTAGCAGAATCCTTTTAATTTGTTGTTTTTGTTGGTCCGTCTGTCTATGTCCATCACACAAACACAAGCAATTTTACTCGTAAACTACTGAGTCTATATGGGTAAAATTTGGTTGGAAGATGTAATATATAATATACTAGCTGACCCTGCAAACTTCGTACAGACATTTTTTCTGAACTCCTAAAAGACTGTCATAACACAAAAACAAAATCACCAAAATCGGTCCAGGTAAGATTAAGAGGATTCTAGAGCCTGATTTCAGCGCCACCTACCGGTTCTAATTGCGAATCTAAACCATCCGGGAACCCACTCAAACAATCAAAAACAAAATCACCAAAATCGGTTCAGGTGAGATTAAGAGGATTCTAGAACCTGATTTCAGCGCCACCTACCGGTTCTAATTGCGAATCTAAACCATCCGGGAACCCACTCAAACAATCAAAAACAAAATCACCAAAATCGGTTCAGGTGAGATTAAGAGGATTCTAGAACCTGATTTCAGCGCCACCTACTGATTCTAATTGCGAATCTAAACCATCTGGGAACCCTCTCAAACACACAAAAACACAATCATCACAATCGGTAAGGTCCTTCTCAAGTTATGCACGTAGATATACTTCCATGATTCATTTATATATATATATTTAGATAAACATCATACAGGGCTCTAGCAAATTCGCGGAACAAATATTATACATTTATAACTAAGTGTTAACTAACATTCACTTCCTCCATGGAATTTTATATATACTTCATACTGTTTTTAGAATTCACCAGTATCGCAGGTACCATACCACAATTTCTCCAAAAATATATTTTCGGAAAGTCTGGTAAGTGTATATTTACTTAATTCATAAATAACTGTGGGGATTTACTTTATTTGTATGGTGCGTCGATGATGTTACCCCGTTGGATGAGGGTAACGCATCAATGGGCGAGAACCAATGGCTCTATTGCCATGAAGGGGGCTATTTTCGACCACTCGAGAGGAGAGTAAATAAAACGACGAGTGTTGTACTGTAGATGTAAGTATTGCTTATTTAATTTAACATTAAACTTGAGACTATATATACAGAAATCTTAACTGCTACTTGAAAATATGTAAAACTCTAAACATGTTCGTAGACGCATCTCCGAAGGTTTTCTGTTTTTTGTATTGACAGATTTTGGCACGTACATACATGGACTAGGTACTCAGTTTTAACCTTGCTTTTATGTTACAATAAATTATTCCATGTATGTGATGCAACAATAATCGTGAATAAATAAAGAACATTTTTTATCTCAGATAATACGCGCGAGTTAGTTCTTGCATGACAAAGTTGTATCAGTCTAAGTTGTGTCGACATAATTATGTACCTCAGATGAAGGGAGTAAAAAATAGTTTTTAAAAAGGTTTTTACATACAAGCTTTTGAGATCCTGGATATCATGTAGCAGCAGAGTGCTAGCCAAGAGAATAAAACGAGCCCACACACGACGGGTCTATCTTATTTAGTACAGGAGTTCCAATGGCCACCTTTCGACTCCATCATCAGATCAGCTTCATAGTAGCATATTATTGCATTGTCACACGATATACATATGTGTGCAAAATTTCAGCTCAATCGGAAACCAGGAAGTTGACCAAATTTAACTTGCAAGATTCCACCTGAACTTAAGTACTTACATAAATACATACATACTTACATTCATTACAAGTTAAATAAAAGCTTTTAAAAAAGGGAATAGGGGATAATTTTCACGGAATACCAATTCAAATTACACTTGAAAATATGTGAATGGATATAAAATTTGTACTTTTGATATAGGTCATGACCATACGATATTTAATACCCCAAAATAAAATTACTTTTTTAGAGATATTTATTGACTGCGAGCAAAGTTCAAGAACTCCAATAAGTAGAAATGATGAAATGATTGTAATGTTTTTTTCTTTAACATATTGAAATTATGAAAAAGGATGCGTTATATAAGCCGTGGTAGCGAAGTGGTTCGCGTACTAGCGTTTCAAACTTTACAGCTGTAGGTAACCCGACCGGAAAGCATGAAAAATTTTGAGATGAAGCTTACACATCGAGGTAATCAATGTGTCAAACCCGTCAATTCGCTTGGAATAAGCGTAGCGGGTATACTGTTAGCGTACGTTCCCCAATAAATGGGAAGCCCGAGCATAGCATTGGGAGATTTACGATCTGTTAATATTATATACTACATTTAATTTTATATGCGTTACATGAACATCGCACTTCAATAATTAAAATCGCAAAATCACCCATTTTGAAGGGAAATATTAATAGCCACTTTGGCTATTAAGTACATTGAGTATTTCCCGCCAACTGTTTCATCAATAACATTACGCATGTTTTCCGATACTATCACCATCTCATTTCAATTTACTATATGTGACAGAAATAGAGAATAACCTAAAACGTTTACACGCATGCGCAAAACAGAACTAGCGGGTAACGTGACGTACATCCTCCCCTCCAGCTTATTGTAAAATGCGGTGGTTTAGAAAATAGTGCGGATTGTACATATTTAACTGTACATTAAACAAAAATGTTGTAAAATAAACAATTTAGGAATTAGTAACAGGGTGAAAATATAAGTATTTGAAATAAAGATATTATTAGGTATTATTCAAAACATTTATAGTTTTATATCTGTGAAAATAGTGAAAAATTTCCTAAAAATTGCAATCGAAAAATATTTAATACATGAACTCGAATACGTAATTTGAAGTTATTAAACGTAAGTATACTTTAAATATTTCATATTTTGATAATCGTTCACTTGATAAATATTGAATACGCAGTACAGAAATATATGTCGCATTTTAAAACCCATCTTTTAATATTCACGTTTATTATGTTGAAAAAAGAATTTCTAATATCGCAGCTATTAATTGTTAATGTATTTTTATTCAACTAATTAAAAGGTGTCATTAAAATGCTATGATTAAGGGCCGCTTGCATAACGATCGCTTTTAAATAAAATTAATTAATCATGACGTTTTACACAAAACGTATTGACAGTTCTTGGAACATTATTATTTTGCGGCAAATTTTGCGGCAATTTTTGCGTTCTGAAAGACGCTAATTGTATTTAAGGGTGTTAAATACGTTTTGTGTTTCTTAAATAAATTTAAGCAACCTTATGCAAGCGGCCCAAAATGATTTTATACTTAAATATTTGTATTTAATTTCTCTTAATTAATTAGACAAAAACTTTCAACAATATATTCTGTACCTCAAAGTCGATATTGGTTACAGTCGACGTCTTTTGGTCTTCGCGTGTCTATAACAATAACAACCCCACATATAAGGTTGTTAGGTATTAGCCTAATTTTGAAGTCCTGTGACGCTGTACCTTTGTATATAAACCAAAAATGTATACAACTAAAGATCTTTGATTCTGCAAGAGATTTGTTAAAGGTAGCCCCCAGTGTCTGTGACGTAACAGATATAACCCCATAGCTTTACTTCTAATCTTTCAATCAACTTGTTCGTAGAGGACTACATGAAGTAAAGTAAACTATGCCTCGTTACAGCTCTTTCTGGGCTAAGTGAAGCTGTACATTTTTGACTTTAGTATTAGTTATTGAGTCTAAGTGTCAGTAATTTTATTGCCTCCTGTCCTTTCTGGAACCTAGCGATGGCATATGGCGGAAAAAGTATACAATGGTATGCATGAATATTTTAGATACCATGCCTTTCACATAGCCCTACCACAAGTGCTGTAATAACTGAACGGTTTAAAACGTATATATGTAAAGTATATACGTCTAGATTACGAACCTTATAAAATTCAGATCATAAAAAACAATACAGCCTAAATCAAATCTTGCGATGACAATAGGTTGTGTTGTTGTTGAATACATGTATAACAACGTAAGTGAATATAGATTTTAAAATATTAAATTGCTTCATAGTAGGTATGAGATTATGAGAGATCATAATCTAGTCTGGTATACGTCAAAATACGGAATCCGACCTTGTCAATATTGTTGATCATTAATAAAATATATTGCTGAAATATTTTGTGCACGTGTGCACACACTATTGCCGAGAGCTAAATTGTTAAAAGGTTTGATTTGCCTTCTTCGTCTATTACAAATTACAGATACTTTTTTCCGTGCCTTTGATGAGCAATGGAACCCTTATTACTTGGATATGTCTTTTCACAATCTAACATTTCCTCGAATCCGCTAAATAGGTAGGTTTATTGCTTGCTTGCTTAGTTAAAATTTTATACTTTTAAATTTGCTGATTCAGTCACATTCCAGAGGGTAAACTGTCCTACTATATTAATGTAAACAGTTTGATTCTGGGGCTAATTAGAAAACTTTTGTCAACTGCGTCATTTACGTAAAAGGAGCTCGTTAAGGGCTAAGTATGTATTAATCACGTAAATGGCTAAAATATTAAATACTTAAAAGTATACAATGTAGTAAAAATCAAATTTATTTAGCATTAGGTTCTATCATGAAGATGAATAGATCGCTGGCTTCTGGCTACCAAGACGAGATAATTGCTTGGCAAAAAATAATTCTGCTAAAATTTGAAATTCTTAAGCATGAGATAGATGGCGAGTCTTAATTCGTTTTGTAAAGGACAGTTTTTTTTTGAGGCGAGGTAAAATGTTACCGATTTACGCACTACTGGGTCGTTGCTAGGGAACGACACACGTCGGTCGGGGGAGGTATCACTGCAGCAATAGTATGCTCTTGGCAGTGATCCGCCCGCGATCAACTTCAGCTCGTGTGGAGACTCCGAGGATGCTGCATGCGGGCAAGCAACCACAATACCCACTAAAAACCCCCTCCTCCCTGTCGGCCCTGCGCTTTAGTTTGTGAAGGAAAGGCTGAGATTTAGAACATAGTTACACCCATCAGATTTGTAAAGGACAGTTGTACTAATTTTGGGTTAGGCTGTGCCATGCGTCCGGCGTAATGCTGTATGCGACCGACAAATGCTTATTACGAAAATACATAAAACTGGTTTCTTACAGACGCCTGATGAATGGACGCCACGCGAAGCCTAAATATTCGCAGTATTATTTAAAAAAAAGATGTATTTAACGCTATCTTGCATCTCTTAAAACTGCAATTTGATATTATCATACTGTCCGAATGTTGGTTAATTAAGTCCACATCCCTACCTTAGAAGGTTAGTTTGTTCAAAAGGCGGTGGTGGCAAATTATAAGTCTAAATCTGCATATAATATTGACACCTTTTTGAATAGTTTAGACAAGTTGCTTCTATCACTAAGGCCCTACAATAATATTGCATTTTGGGAGATTTCAATTTCGACATTAAAGGAGAACAATGATGACCGCCGTTCTGACGACTATTTAAACAAGATGTCACCCCATGGCTTATTACCAACTCATAATTATCCCACAAGGAAATAACACTAAACTGTCTCGAGCATTTTTCTAAAATAGAACACTGAGGCAACTACTCCAGTGATCCAGTCTTTCATCACAGATCATTGTCCTAATCTACTTGCCCTACCTACAAAAGCCAATACTCTAATACCACCAACAGTAAGAACTAAAATCAATTACATTGTGATCCCCAGAATATTTTTCAAAATAATTTTTTCCCCAATTATCTCAACTCAAGATCCTAATAAAGCTTCAGAGATGCTTATTGATAAAATTAGACATACTATAATGAAAACTCACAGAAATACTTCTAATGTCCCTCGGACCAGACTAACCATAAAACCGTGGATAACACCCATGTTACTCCATTGCCTACAAAACCAAGATTCAATGTATCTTAACTTAGAAGAGAGCCTAGTAACAACATTTTTCGAATCACTCATATACGCTATAGAAATTTTCTTAACAAACTTCTTAAAATCTCAAAGAAAAACACAAATTAATTACTGCAAAAAGCAAAAAAGCACAACCTGTGTTACCTGGAATATCATTAAAAATATATCAAATCTTACTAGTAACTCTTCGGCGTCAAGTTCATTACTAAAATTAAACACCAACCTCATTGAATCTGTAAATACAGTTAATCGTTTCTTCGTGAACATTGACAAAGACTTAGCTTTGAATTTAATCATCAATATAGACAGAATTTAACTCCTATTCTCCACCATGTCACTTGCCACAATCATAACCTATATTAGTAACATTTCCCTGCCTAAAGGTCTTTTCCCTGATATTTTCAAAAAAGCAGTTGTTTACCCAATTTTCAAAAGCGGAGATCCTTCCTATCTCAGTAATGCTGATATCAGTCTTCCCAGTTGTGATAAAGATTCTTGAGTAAGTCATGTAAGACATGTAGTGGTTATGATCTTACATTAAAAACTAAACACTAAAAACATTAATATCTAACAGTAAAAAAAAGTTCATTTAAAAGTATGAAGTAAAGAATAAACTAACTAAATGGTTACATTCCCTTAATTATGATAATTTTTATTTTTATTGTTTACCAAAAAATTATTTATTAAAATAGCGGATTTTGTATATTATTGCTGCATCAATGCTATTACTGTCTTGCATAAGAAATACATTATCAATGACCTAAGACAACAAAATGTGTTACAAAATTAGAATACGTAAGGATTTTACAGTGTCATATAACATAAACAAACGCAATTAGAAATATGTTAAGTCTAGTCGTGTACTTTCGTAACAAAACATTAAATTACATTGCTTGCACTGCATATTTTATAATAAATTGTTATGCTTGGATTTGATTCGACGATGTGTTTGTATGTTTGTCGTTTAGTAAATATTGTTAAAACTGAATAATCAAATATCAATACAAGCAGTACATAATATAATATGTCAATGCTCTCCCTAGGGCGCATCTTTATTTTTTTTAATTTACGGTTTCAAAACTGTAGTATAGTCATTACCTTATAACTATGATGATAGAATTCATGAATTTTCCGATAGTGCCACGAACCAACCATCAAGTCATTGTAGACTAATGCTGGTATTAAACGAGTCAACCGAATCGATTCAATTTGATTGAAAGGCGATTCAGTTTTATGTTTAAATGCATACTTTTGATGGCGTATTTCAAATGGAAAGACGAAAACCGATTAATAGAAGGGTAATCAGACCTTTTTGAACAATATTACTAAAGAACAAGAATAACCTTAGAATTATTCTATCAAACATCAAATTGTCTCGCTGATTGCGTCAGAGTTTGTTGAATACGACATATACTCTCGTAAGAGCTTTAAAATTATAAAAAAATAAATATTACTTACATATAGCAACAATATAATAATCTATTATACATAAATGTGATTAGAATTAATAGAATTTTGCTATATGAAGTAAATAAGTGTGTTTAAGTACATCTTAATTAAATAAGGTAATTCAAACCTAAATAACTTGGAATGCGGAAAATTTTGAGGTATTGTTTAACAAATTTAGTTTAATATAATAATAATATTTTTGTAAAGGTGAGGCCTTACTTCATCGAAGTGATCTTAGTGTTCTATTCGATATAATGAATTATATCGTAGCATGGTTCATTTTTACGACACACCTTCCATGATCAAATTGATCGTGTATTAGCAGAAGGTGATGTCAGGAGCCTTAAGAACAGACGAGCGTGCATGACAAGAGCTATGAATGTCAAAGAAGCAAGTGAGGTGTGTAAGAATAAGCCTGTATGGCGCTCTGTTGTTCGTGCCTACCCCGCAAGGGACCTGGCGTGAAGTTATGTATGTATGTATGGTTCATTTTTTGCTTTGTGTTGGAAATCTTTGTAACGTAACTTCGTGACGTATTTAATATACCACAGAGCACCGCCTTTTTTGGTCGGGCGGTGGCGTGTGGCCGCAACCAGTGGCTGTGGTCGGTGGCCCGTTTGCGCCCAGCCTTAGGGATACGGACACATGATACAATAAATTTGAACATTATTTCCATACAAAATACCATGTTTTTAATCTTATAATATAACACGATAGAAATAATTTTAATTACTATTCAATAATAATTAAAGCGTTATTTGAATCCTTTTACTTGTACAAAATTATGTTGTCATAACTTTGTGCACTCATACAAAATTTAGGAGAAACGATGTCGACGAGGATGATACAACCAAATTGAATCAATTTGTTTGACATACGTGGAAGGACAGGACGGTATTCAATGCCAATTAACGATTCTGATTTAGATGGACTAGTTTGGTTAATTCAGCCAAATTGAAAGACAAAAACAAAATGAACCATTTATAACGATGACAAAAAGTATCACAGTTGATGTAACTGTCCACCCTGTCGCGATTCTATTTCTTTCGTAAAGAATATAACTGTAGTTTAGGTGTTTATTATTAAATTATAACAGCCTATAAATGTCCTACTGATGAGCTCAGGCCAATATAGGAGAATAGACCCGCCACGCTTGTCCAAGGCGTCTTCGCAGGTTTGACATGTCATTTCTCGATGTGTTGTTTTCCTTCGCCGTTGTTAGCACGTGGTAATTGTAACAATTAGCATATTAGGTCAGAATTTGCCTAAGTGGTGTATGCTTTCCGGTAGTATTCGAACCCGCGCCTTTTGAGTTTGGAACGCGTGCGCTAGCCATTTCGCTACCACGACATGGCGTTTTTATAATATCTACTTATTACTCTACAACAGTGGGTGCACACACTTGGGACGCGGAATGAACATGGGTCCCATAAGATCGCTGTCAAAACATGGTGGTTCTGTTGCTAAGGCTTACTACACATCTGTCAGAGGGAATGCTTAGTGGTGCATTATTATGCATTATTATATTTGAATTTTTAATAACCAGTTCTTCTTGTATAATGCTCGTATTGTTCTAGACCCAAAGAACGCGGCTTCGAATCTTGGCCGGAAAGCATTATTACTTAGGTATTTTTATTACCTAATTTGTTATTACCTCGCATTAACCGTGAAGGAAAACGTTATAATGAAATCTGCGTATCGAGATAACCAATTTATCATACCTGACATGTCACCTTGGAAATGCGTGGCGGGTATACTATCCGTTTTCCTATAAACTGGAAACCCAAGCTTAGGCTGTCATTATAAGGTAGCAACGTGATGACGAAACTGTCATGATTACCTATCATTTAAAGTTTAAAACTTACCAGCCCCCTTACTGGGAACCATACCGTCCACCTATAATAATGACCTCTGCTATGATTTTCTGGCATGGGTGCGAAAATGGCTTGCAAAACGGAATTCGTTCTTGAAAACTCAGCTGCAAGAGAAGCAAGCAATATAATCCATTTGTCTTATATACTTATGAGTAAGAGGGCTTGGGTCGAGTTTTGCGATTCTGGTTTCTAGCGTCAAGGTCTTCGGTATGAATTGTGTCATATTTGACACCTATATCAATCAAGCATTAGGAAGTTTACGGGAACTTTTTATTCCTTATGCCAAAGTCTCAAAAACATATTGAAATCTTTGTTCATTTCCAGACTGCGTAATATGCATGTAATGGTTGTGTGCTGCATAATTATATCATATTTGTCTATTTCATTCATGCGAACGCTCGTCAGAGGTTTACGTGTCTACAGTTTTTCGTGTGATTAAACAATTGTTTGTTTTTTAAGGTTTAAGCTGAGTTACGTTGTATCCTTGGAGTGATGTCGAAACGTGAGTTAAAATTGTTTTTAATCAATTTATTCTATTGTTTTAACATTTTAGGAATAAGGAAAATATGGACGTGATAAATAATTTGAATATTATTTATGTTTTTAAGAATATTATATATTAGTTATTATGTATCAAATATCAAACCTAGTTTTAACACTAGTGAATTTTGAGAGAAAGTAGTTGCTCAGGTGTGAATTACGTTCATCTAAGCGCTATTCGCTCCCGAAAAACTCCGAACCCTCGCTTGAAATGTTCCAGTTTCGGGGATAAATAGTATAATCTATGACCATTCTTGTTACTCGTTACTAGCGCATTTATAATATTAGTGTGGATTACGGGTGTCTAGAAGTACTCTGATAGCCATGGGATATTTATTATAAGATATAATTGTTATTTACTGATAGAAACACGAACTAGATTAGTAGTAGGTATTTTCAATTTAACCGAGCTGTTATCTATGGTACGGAATATATAATGTAATACGCAACTGTTCCTACCTACAGCCCCCTTTGTTCTATACTTACAAATCTCGAGGTAGGTAAATATCTTATCCTCCCATTGTAGGTTACCGTCTGCATTTAAAATCTTTATTCTATGTACCACAGATTTTTTAAGGACCAGAGGCATATGTAGATGTTCGTGTTAAATATGCTATGCTGTCTTCCGTGACATCGAAAAATGGGTGAAGAACAGGCTTATTTTGTTTGATTTGTTTAATATGCGAAATTAGGTGACTATGATGATACAGTTTTAGGAATTGTAACGAGATTATGAAATACGTATATTAACGACTCTCCATAAAATAATTCTTCATTTAAAATCACTTTATGCTGGTTTTAGACGGATCAACCAAATTCAATTTGGTTGAAAAGTGCTGAAATAAAACGACTAAGTACATTCAATGTTTTGAGTGATTCAAGTTTATGTTCATATGGATCACTTTGCTAGAAATTGAATTGGAAGAAAGACAGAAATGACCCTTATAATAGTGGCTTTAGACACAGTTATTTTAAATGACTATTGTCAGTATGGGTTGGTAGATAGATATGCACATTCATAAACGACTATTTTGAATGTTGACTAGTCAACCCACAATGCACCCCGCTGTTTAACGGATAAGCCTATGACAACACCTACTGTCGAACAATAATTGTTTGTGAGCGATGTAGATAAAGGCGATATACTTCCATGTAAGGAGTTACAGACACTAGATGTGTTTCACAATAAATATGTGGTTGTTGTTGTTTTATAGTATACCGCTCTGATAAACCTTGATATCGTATTTTTCTATAGAGCGAATTGCTCCATAACGTTTTGTCACAGTAAAATTTCACTATAGGTAAGTACTTTAGTAAGTAACATTTCTTACTAAGTACTCCGATTTTGTTTTTGTCAATTTCTTAGACATCATAAACAATAAATACGAACATTGTTGGTAAAATAAAAGACAGGCATTAAAATAAAATTTTACTTTTAAAATATATCATTATGGAAATAATTTTAATTACTTTTTCAACTAGAGCCACGAATATTCGGCTTTTATTTGGTATTCGGCCGAATACTGTTGTAATATTCGGGTGAATACCGAATACTAAATTGTGAATAATTCTACTACATATTACTCAATATTTTTTATTGTAATAAATATATTATTATTGTTAGCGACATTGAGACGTCACAAAATATATAAATAAATGTATTATTACAATAATAGTAGCAAGAGAATGAATATCTCTATCAATTGGGATTGTTCACTTTTTTCAATGTAGCTATTTCAAAAACCATTTCGAGGAATAATGTCCCTAATCATTTCTGTCTAGTTAAAATTCCAAAAAACGTACGATCTTCTTGTATTTTGTAAGAAATGCGTTTGACCTTTATTTGACCTTACTAAAATCAATCAGGTGGGCCGTCTGCCTGTTTGCCTGCTTCAGGTGTAAAAAAATTCTAGCTGTATATTATTTGATTTAACATGAATTTTCCCTAAAGACCACTTTAAAAAATTTAACGATAACTATAGAAAATAATAATGATACAACACGAAAAATTATAAGCCTAGCGACAAAACACACTAAAATGATCACGATACGTAATGAGTAATGACAGTGACATTTAAATAGTAGCACAGATTACTATGATTAATAGATAAAACTTACTTTTATTACTTTTGTTTTCTAGGCAAAGAAATCTTGTCCCTTATGACATCATCGGAGAAATAATTTTAAAATCGAATTATAAGAAAACTAACGCTTAAAACACAAAAATATTCAAATTAGCATCTTAAAATATCCTATTTTACGTAATAAAAATATAAAATCACAGGGAATTTTTTTGTGAACAATCCCCATTGTACCTACTCAAAAAATTTATAGCAAACTATTCCAACATATGATATAACATTGGCCCGATTTAGTCTTCCGTGATCACGGCCACTGAAAAGTGGCCGAAACGTCGGAATAACCAAAATCAAATAAATTACCGGGCTTAAACGTTAAAACGTAGTTTTATTATGTATAATAGTCGCGAAAACTTAAGAAAATATTATTACTAGCAATATTGAGTAAATATAAAGAGTATCTTGACCAATAGCAAGTAAGGAATACTTGTTTGCTATTGGCTGTACTACTTGAATTTATCCCTACATTAATTTTCAAAGTTATGTAAAGACATACTCTTCTTATTAATTACTAATAACTTTTTGGTACTATTGTACACTACAACAGATCTAAACATCTGCCTTAAACAAGGGTTATTGTTTAAGGCAGATATATTTCAATCACATATTACACCGGCCCACCATATAATATAGATGATTTTTTTTGTGGGCTAGTGTTATTGATAGTTTAACTAAGTTTTAACTAGTGATAACACAAATATTAGGTTCGGTCGAATACTGAATAGTTAATAATGTGGCCGAATACTGAGAGAGCCAATGTTCGTGACATCACTAATTTAAACAATAAATAATCCGCTATTTGACTCCATTTACTTGGGTAAAATCTTGAGGTCGTTTTGTAAGATAATATAAAGTGTTTATAGATAATTTTAATATCACCTGCACATGCAAAAATATATTTTATTATAGCCTGAATTAAGCAAACATACGGACAGACCTTCTGATGGATAGCGGTTACCGTTGCTGACACCACAGGCGTTGGTAATGCTATGCTACGCAACGGTAGGCATCCTAGAAATATTATAACGCCCTTTTTAAATCGCCCCATATCGTAGCGCAAAGAGACAATCTTAGCGAGAAATTCCCACGGAATAAATGTTCTAGAGAACCTTTCAGATTTAGAAAGCAAACATCTCGCCTTATGGACTTATACAGTATTATGTAGCGGAATGTAGATTACATATTTCTACTGTTATATTATTGCAGATTCCAGATTATTGAAAATCACATATTAATTTCAAAATAACTGTATTTCAAAGTTTAGCAAAGTTCGTAAAAAATCCATAACCTAGAAGTAGTTTACATTTTGACAAAGACCAGAGTTCAGATAAACAATAGATAAAATACAAATTCCCACAGACAAGTATAAAATAGTTTTAACATTTACAATACCTACTAAGTCGATTATACACCGGGAAAAATTAGCGGAACATTATTAGAAAGCCCAGGCGGGTGGAAGCTGTATTCAGAGAAGGTACGGGTAGGAAGAAAACACGCGATATTAAACTTTTCTTTGTGTACAGTTATGTAAGGTTTTTAATGTTAAAATTCTTCAATGTTTTACTTTTGTAAGTTAACATGAAATTTTAAATTAAAAAATGCTCTTTGCTGTATTTCGTATTTTGCATTAAACCTTGATTTGAACTCCATAAATACCACATAACGAGATTTTAATGTAGTTGTAACTTAGTTACAAATCATTCATCATGACAACCATCACTGTTTTTTCTGTTCCGCTAATAATAATTGTGCCTATATGTATAATACCGACATATTCTGAAGATAACGATTTGCCGTAATGAAAGACGGACGGATAACGAATAGACAAAGATTCCATGTTTGCCAAAATGGCTGCGGTTCATTGTTCCTATTTAACTCTCGAAATATTTTATTCAAGAAAGACGTTGCGATAGCGTATTTAGAAACATTAATAACATAACAATTGGACACAGAACTGAGCGATCTGTACCACACAATGAGAAAACATCGTTTGGTACAGAGTTGACGCGTGCTGAATCTCGTCAAAATCGCCGGACACTATTTTCAGAATCGTCGGACACTATTTTCAGAATCGTAAGTTAACTGGATTTTGGTATTCTGTTAATTCCAATGGCTTACAGGCACTCCATTCTATGTTTATAAATGTTTATCGGCTTAAGCCATTTCTGCTATTGGTAATACCAATTTTTTCTACTATTATTTTGGCAGCGACAATGTCGCGAAGATATTGTGGATTGAGTAGAATACGAAGTGTTTATACTATCGCAAAGAAATCGTACTTTAAATATATTGTATTATTATCAGAATTGGGCCCCTGGACCGTGTTTTCGCCTTATTTTTTTTTCTTTTCAATGTAACCTCTTTCATGGTTTAAGAAAGAGGGAACTATGGATTTAGAATATTTTTACTGATACTATATAATCATTTAGAATAATCTGTTTTTTTTACATTAGCAACTTTTCTATTTTTATTTATTTATCAAAACCAGGCCGACCACATCTAATATCTTATCCTTATATATATGTACAGTTTATTATTTATTAGTATGTACAGTGTTATTACTAATTTATTTATAACATTAATGTTGACGCTATGAAAATATATACGACTATATATCTATAGTGTCAATTGTGCTATGTTTTATATTACTATTACTTATATTACTAATATTTAATTTGTATTTATTCGCTACTTATTCCTTACATTTTATTAGAAAATATTGTGATCGCCTTGGTTCTGAGTTTAACAATGTTTCCTAAATACGCGTTGCGGTACAAATTTCCACCCCTGCGTCATTCCTGTTATATAATTCAGAGTTCTTTTAAGGCAAGTTTTGGTCGGACAGTTTTAGCTTTACCAATGTCGTGTACCGTCATAATATTTTATTAAAACACGACCCCTTGCGGAATACTAAGTCAAATTTCATTTATTTTATCCTTGCTACGTATGTCTTTTGTATAATGATTATTCGAACCAGCAAACAATATCTCTGCAAAACTCCTGTGTAATTTACATGATATTATAATCTAAATCTTCTATTATAGAATATATAATACCTTTGGTTTGCAAATTTCCATAGGCGATGGTAACCGCTTTCTATCAATGCGCCGTCTGCCTGTCTGCTGAACTCCTGCAATAAATAAAAAAAGAAGATAGATAAACAAAAACAAAATGCATAATTGCAATACCTCTTGGCAAAACAACAGGCGGCCTTATCGCGATCTCTTTCAGGCAAACTCGCTTTAAATAAAAAATTAACTAATCTGGCGATTGAGGTCGACTTACAGACTTAGAGAGAGAAAAGACTTAGTTTTAATATTTTATTTCTTTGGATTCTTTTTTTATTGCTGAGAAAGAGGCAGATGTCCCATTAAATTAATAGAGAGTTTGCAGCACCAGGAGCGAAGCCAACACGTTGCCAACTTTTACGATGGGCCAAGAGGGATGATAGAGGATTCCGACAGGAGGAATAGGATAGGGGGGGACAGGAAGGATGGGATAGGGGGAAGGAGAAGTGGGCTGTCGGATCTCACTCATCGTACGAAATACGATTAGCTCAAGGCTCGATCGAGCCGGCCTAAGCCCTTTTAACAACAAAGGATTCCAGTATATTTTAAGTAATGTAATGTATTTAAACATGCCACCTCCACACTTCCTTGACCCTGGAAGTTATCTTCTGTACGTGGCGTTACTTTGTGTCATACGTGAGCAAGCTGTGGAATGAACTGGCTCACGCGGTTTTCTCTGAGCGCTACAATATGGGGCTCTTCAAAAAGGTCGTAAGGTATTGGCTCCTTAGTGTTGCAGATGTCCATGGGCAACGGTAGCCACTTGCCATCGTGGACCCGTTTTCCAGTTTGCCTATAAGCAAATGGAGACAAGTGACAGAAAACTGACCTGTCGCTTCATCCTGTCACGCGAAACAAATATATATTAGGACATTTTAGGTCGTTTAAACTTTTAAAGTATTAGGTATAGGTACCAAGAATATCCAAGCACCGACAGCCTGGCCACGACTATGGGCTATAAGTGATGGATGACGTGGTGAGCAACAAAACGATGGTTGGTGTCGAGTGCGACGATTCGTCGCATGCTTCATATAGATAGCACCGCCGACACACCGCCACCACGCCGCCGCCGTGCTGCCACCGCCCCACCGCTGATGTCAGCTCCACAGCGAAATTGCGGCGCGGTGTCAACGTGTTAGTAGTGCCGCGAACGGATCCGCAAATACTTTTATTTTTTTGTTACTCTTAGTTGCCACTTAAGCGATTAGATCGAGGCCAAGCAGCAAGAAAGGCGGACTAAGCGAATTATTCAGTCAATTAACTTGGTTAAAAAAAAATGTTATTCATTACGAGTCATCACATCAATTTTAAAAACGATATGCATTATATAGTTTTAACGTTCGCGTGTTCAATAACCATAAAATTGTTCCGTCATTATAATATTGAATTGACTTCATATTTTATAGCATTTTCATGGCATGGCATATTTTATCAGTTTTATAATCTCGGTGATCCATGGGTTTGATATGTTGTAATATACGTAATCATTTCGAATTATTTACATCAGAGAGTTCGAATTTGTTCTACGGGTTTTATGTCATTGAAATATAACCAATAGCAATAGTAGCATTTCCTTTTTAAAGAACAAGACGACGTTATAGGTCTTTGTTCTTATTAAAACAGAATTGCTCAATATCGATTGTTACAACTAATAAACTAAATTCGTATATGTTCCAAAATATGAGCTCTTTGTGTAATCTCACGTTAAAACACCTGCATATATTTTTACATTCTACATTGACTCCTAGCCATACATTGCAGCAGTTCTACCAGTTAGCTATGGAGTATGTATCTCAATTACTTTATGAAGTCAGTTCACAGTGAAATCATGCTGTTCGTCATTAGAATCCCTCCCCAGAAAATGTGACTTGGAATGTAATTTAGTTATAAATATTATTTCGCACTAAACAATCGTTAATTAGTTGTCGCAACTAATACATATAGTAGAAGTTTTATTCCGACATTTCGTATAAAATAAAAATAGCCATAGAACAAAAAAAAAAATGAATAAGTTGCCGGTAAGTTAAATAAAAACTGACACCTTCGTCTTACGCGATCCCGACTACTGAAGATTTGCCAAAACGTCGGAATAAAAAGTCCAATAAAATACCGCACTTAAAACCGTAAAACGTAGTTTTACTATCGTAACTATGTATTGATTTCGTATTTAGTGTTGAAGTTTGTTACTTATATTACCTTTTTTAAAATGTCAGATATGTAATAGACATTTCTAGATATTTATAGCAGCGAAATCGTTAAATATTCTGACTTTATTGACTTGGAATGAATACCGACACAGGATCGATATTTCGATTATTAGCCCCACAATATAATACCGTTGAGTCACGGTTTAAGGGTCTGTATAGACGACAAACAGCAGCTCGAGTTAAGTGTGAATTTAGGTATAATACATAGTTGTAACATGTATTTGCAAATGTTAGATTAAACTCAGAAACACATTTATTTATTCATAGCTCTATGAAGTAAAATTTATACTGTGCTTAAATGACTGGAATATTGTGTAAGTAGAAGTTGGGTATTATTAACAAACGGGTTTAAGTTGGTTTAATGATATGGAGGACTTCCGAACAATGCTCAGCATTCCTTAATAAATACGAGCAAATTTTCAAAGAATATATAATTAAATTTATATACATTATTTTTATTAGTTATATTATATTAATAATTTCAAAATGTTTTCTATAAACGAGGCTGTTTAATGCTACTTTATAAAAATAATGGCAAACTGCAACTGGATCTGTATAGTAAGATTAAGCTTCCAAAGCTTACCGACAAGTCCAAAATGCATAAAATTCTCTATTAAAAAAAAAAAAATATTGTGCATCTCGAGACGCCTGACAGAAGCGACAAGTTAGCCTGCCTACCGCTGCCATATGAGTGAGAGTAAAAGGAAGCCAGACAGACTGGCACCATAACCTGTTACGTAACGAAGCGATTTACCCTCCCATAAAAAGTTATCACTTCAAAAATATGATTTCATTACCACCGTATACAAGTATACACCATTATAGACTATAAACAAAATACGAAGTAGTTTAGAGCTTTTTAGGAACTCGACCAAGTCAGAATTGAAGACATGAGTGGATGAAGGTGATAAGTCGCATAATTCCAATTCTGAGTAAATCGAGATAAAAGTTTTACTTTTATTTGAAACTGAACTTAACACCTTTAGCAACTTTTTATTTTTAAATATGCCTTATATCTATTGGTCTAAGGTCTGTAGTCATTTGGTATCGACTTATAACATTCATCTACACAAAAGAAATACAAAAAACCGAATATGCGACATATCACCTTCATCCACTCACGTCTTCAATTATGTAATAGTTTTAAGTTTACGTAAACAGATATTGGATATCTTCATTTAAAGTTTTCAATTAGTGTCAATAAACACTAATATAATTTTATTTTCAAAGCAAAATTATAGTAGAATTATTTTCTCCGTGCAGTTTGGGTCATAAATCAAAGCTCGCCCTCAGCCCAGCTAAGGCGGTGATCCTGTTGCGCGGGCGCAACGCCATTATCGATAAAAACTCATTCTTATCAAAGAAAGATTATCATTCTTATAAAAATCATTATTATCTTTTTTGCTGCTAATTTTAAACTTAGTAAATTTATATAAGTATTTAAATTTATTTTTAAGATAACTTGTTACATTCTATACTTTTGTACTTATAGTTTTTTAATATATAGATACTTAATTAATAACTTATTTTAAATCATTATTATTATTATTTTAATGAATACGTTGTTTTATCTATTTTTTTTCTTTCATTTATATCACTAACCCACAAAATGGCAAAACTAAATATACTATCAATAACGCTTATCGACAACAATAATGCGTGTCACTATGCCTGCCCATAAGGTCCGTGAGTGGAAGAGAGAGCGAAATACTCGCTTCACGGCTCTGATTAATTATGACCCAAACTGCACGGAGAAAATAATTCTACTATAAGTAACAAATTCGTAGTCTATAACGCCTTTCAAGTAACGTCGTGCCAGCTATCGTTTGTTTTAGTTAATTGTAAGGTGCGGAAACTGGGGGAGCTTAATGTCGTAGTTTCTGGAAACGAATAGGGCATATCAGATATCAAAGGGAAACCATTGATAATTTGTTACTAACAAGAGTATTGGCCTAACTTGAATTATGTTGATGGAAATAAACAAAAGTGGTGAAGGCAAATTGTAAATGTTTACAGGGATTTTTTTTTAGTTTTGTGGCCAAAGGTCGCAAGGTACGCAAACCGGCATGAGATCATAAACTGCAAATAAAAAGTTATTGTCGAATATATCCGAACATCATAAGGTCGTGCGATACCAGTGCCAATTTAGCAACTCAGTCTCATTTTTACACGATGTACCGAGTAAGATGCTCGCTGCTCTTCTAAAGGGTATAACAGGGTTTCTAAGTAAAAACTGCCCCGCGGCGTCTTCTACTTTTACTATGGGGATCGTTGTGTTATCAAACAAAAATAATTCACCAAAATTTTCGGCTTTTTACAAATTACAAATTAAGTAATGGACAATTTTCAACAATACTTGGTAGCAAAAGGCCTGAAACAACATTTTTGTTATAATTCCTGGATAAAAAATCGAGTTTTAAAAATTAATCAAAAAATTTTTTATCCCGAGTTTTTGAAAATTAGACAGTTTATAGTGATAGATATCACCATTTTTTTTCAAAATGTAAAATTATTGATTTCCAAATCAATTCCTAATTTTGTAAATATTATGTAATGCTTCAATATGAAAATAACTACCATTAAAACTAACTAACTAACTGCTGCTCCATGACTCAAAATGAGCCTTGCCTCTAACCAGAATGCTCCGTTCCTTTCTGTTGTCTCCTGCCAGTCATAGGCTTGAAAGTCGAAAGTCATACAGATCAGCTTCCACTACGTCACTCCACCGATATCTGGGCCGACCAACTGGACGCCTTCTAGTTGGTTTGCCCAGATAGGCTCTTTTCACCTCGTGATCCTCCGCCATTATATGTAGGTGGCCAAGCCAGCACAAGCGATGTGCCTTGGCACTCACCTATAATATTAGGCTCATCCACCAGCTGTTCGATTTCGGCATTTTTCGGATCCGCCAGTTGCCATTGCTTCCGGTTATCGGAACTAGGATCTTTCGTTGGACCTTGCTTTCAGCCATCAACAGCTTGTTTTGCTTCTTAATTGTTAGGGGCCAAGCCTCACATACGTACAAATTTCCAAACATTTATCTATTTATAGGCTTCAAAATAAAATAGTAAGGAAAAACGTGACTGGTTCCAAATGCGCATAATTGTGTTAAATGACGTAGCGTCTGCTACTACCTACGAATTTTAAAATTATTTTAGATGTAAATAAATACATATAAATTATTAAAGGCTAACAAGTGATTGAAAGTAAAGAAAACCCTCCATCTTAGGTATCACATGATGGAGGAGAGGCTAATCTAAAAAAATATGCAATTTCATTAAATTATAGCGCCTGACGAAATTATGTTTTCAGTTTACAGTATAAATTTAAGAGTTAGTATAACAAACAATATGGAAATAACAAGTTTTTAGTGATAATTAATGTATAATTTAGACGTAACAGACGCGATGAATTAAAAGTCTACATTTTAAATTCAATTACTACATTGATGCGCAAAAGTGTTTTTTGTATGGGGACCTTGGTATACAATATGTCTCTGAGGGAGCTACAGTGTACACCATTAAAAAAATCGCTGCTGACCACTAAGGCCGCTTGCATAACTATCTCTAGATCTATTTTTTGACTTTAAATGCATTTAGGGCAGTTAAATACCCATTTTTGGTGTTTAACTTTGACAGTTCTTTACATATGTTTAGCGGCACATTTTGCGATGTGCATGACGCTAATTGTATTTAAGGATACTAAATGCGTTTAGTGTTTCTTAAATAAATTTAAGCAATGTAATACAAGCGGCCCTTAGAATTTTATTAAGAGATTTAATTGTAATTTTATTATATAAGTCAATATTACAACTAGTTTTGCACGCCTGTTATGGCCAGAATGTGTTGATACTGTAACAAGCTCAACATCTATGTGTAATTCTCAATAAATGTATTGTATTCAATTAATATAAATAACCAAGATAACAGTTAAAGGTGCCCTTACTAAAAATAATATTTTTTCTTATGAAAATGATTTTATTATTTTTGCTCTATATTTTTACTAGGTGCAGATATATTATTGTTGAAATTCGATTGGCCTTATCGATCGATAATATTCGATTATAATTGGCCATTACTGTTTCAATTCGACATACTCCATTGAAATCTTACATGAGCTTTACATTTGTTAGAGGACGCAATTTTATTTTTGGGACATGTGTGGGGTCAACAGAAGCTTAACCTCAAGTTTGTGGGGTCGTCACCCTTGTCCCCCGGCCGCCATCTTGGAAAACACTTTTTTCGCGATATCTCGGAAACGATCCGTCTTACAAGACATTTGTAAAGTCATAATTTGTAGTAAATTGTTGAGCCTACAAATATGTCATATAACTTTTTCCCCTAAATTAAAAATTAAAGAAGAAGCAAAAAAGTGAGAATTTTTTTATTCATTCCTAACACTTTTCTTTACCACAGAACTTACCAAATTTAACTTATCGAATGTTAAGCAGGTAGAAAAGGTCCCCCATTTTCCCCGCCACCTATGAGGTGATTATGATGTCGAGGATTACCTTATAAGCAAGATGTCCGTGGAGTAGGCCTACTGGGGATACCACGTAAAAAAACGCGCCTACGGACTCTACCTACTACTACTACTACCCGGGGGACAAGGGTGGCGACCCCACAAATTGCGTCCTCTAACAAATGCAATACTCGGCACTTAAATTGTAAGATTTCAATGGAGTAAAAACCATTGTATCTTCTTAATTTAAATAAAATCAATTTTCAGTTTAAAACATATTCAAATAGTCACCTTACATCTAACAAAATTCAAACAGTTATGATCGTAAATAAACGGAAAACACTTAATAAAAAATATTATACCAATAGTCACACTAAATTATATGTAGGTATATAGAAGACTGCACAATAACTGATTTTGCAAGACAACACGTCTACTGCGAGCCATTTAAATCCCACTTAGTAAAATTTTCAATTTAGTGCCCCTGTCCACAATGACAGAGCCACGACTCTCATAGCAGCTAGCAAAAGCAATTGCTCCCACTTGCAAATCTACCACGTGGACGGGGACTGGTATACGATCTATTTATTTATTTGGTTCGTTTACAGTTATTACCCCATAGCATTGTAGGAGACAATTTAAAAATACAATACTAAGATTAGTGTTTAATCCATTACAAACAAACACAGGTAAGGTAGAGAGCGAATAATTTTTTTTTTGAAAAAATAAGAATAAACAAATATAGAGATACATTTATATAAATACATAATCATACATTTATAGTTTACGAGTAAATGAGGATTATGAAAAAAAAGTAAATTAGTAACGGTAATTATAAAATATTGGATGGAAGCATAATGCGCAATATTTGTAGAAAAATAGGTAGTGAACTGGCTAATATATCTAAAGAGGAGCTATATATATGTATAGTTTAATAATTCGTGCAATCTAGGTATAGTATTGCTACTATTGAGAGCGGGTGTAAAGTTTAAAGACACATTTTTATTTCAATATCAACAAGATCAAATGGACATTATTAATATTTAAGTTTTGTTACACAAAATAATTTAATAAACAGATTTGGTAAGTTCAGCTCGTAGCGTAGGCTCTATGTATGTACCATTATGCTTTCGCGATCGTCCAACTGAGATTGCAGGTCGTTGCACTGTTGAAAACTTTAAACAACTAGTTTTCATTCTGCTCGGAGCTCCCAAAACGTTCTCAATATTATATCCACACAGTTATGATTAATGTCGCAGACGTATCACTTTATACAAAGACTTTGTTTATCTGTAAAGAGATTTCTACATTGGCTTTGTAGGTTTTTTACATTTAATTTTGTAATACAGTTAAAAACATATTTTTTGCATATTTTAGGACAAGTTCAAGATATCTTTTATAAATTATTGATTAATAGTTTAAGATATCGACGGCTACAATTTAAAAAACAAACATGATATATAATACGTGACTTTATCGTACATAAAAAAATATTAAACATTCATGAAAATCGTTGAAAGTCTAGAACTTCTATTGATCAGTCTTGTACCTATAGTATTTTTCCACAATATTGGAATTAGTTTAAATTAATTTGTTTAGTAACAACTGAACTAGATAAGCCGTATTTGTACTGTAGGGTAGGTAGGTAGGTGAGTTTGTTCCACCACATAATCATCAATGTCAAACAAATATAGTATATAAACACATAGCAGAGCGGGATGCTGCTCGTAGCTTGAGGTGGTAGTATTAAAACTACATTGTCCCAATGTGATTTATTTTTTTACTCTCGTCACGTTTCACAAAATTACAGTCTCATATACTATATCTATGCTACGTGTGCAAGTACTTAGTTTTTGTGCGCTGGCCCTCCTGACAATGGATTATAAAAATGCCTACATATATTACGGTAGGTTCATTTTGGACTTATATGTTCACTTAAGATACAACGATTAAAAGTCCATTACTTGCGTATTGCTCAGCGAATGTAGTCGCAGTGAGAGCCGCGAGCTCACGAAATAGTGGTACTACGCTTGTCGGTCAAACTGTGCACGGGGTTTGTGGGTCAATACAACCGGACCTGCAGACTGCACCAATGCTACCCACATAAATGAATTTGCATGTTTGTGATGCACCGACTTATAGATTCCGGATGAATGATTGCTTGAACAGTAGTTAAACTGATTTTTAACATGATATTTTAAAACTACTAGTTAGACGACGTATTATAACATTCGATCCTTTATATGCCCTAGATAAATTAATAAATTACATTATTACTCTTAAACCGGAGATTTTGCAAAATTGAGCAGGATATATTTCTTACGCACTGACGTCTGGCAGGGTGTATATGACGGTGACCTACGTAAATATTCTCCTCTATCTATCTTATTGAAACATTCATATGTACTATGCTCTATATCTTATACTAATACATAAAGCTGAAGAGTTTGTTTGTTTGTTTGCTTGAACGCGTTAATCTCAAGAACTACTGGTCTGATTTGGAAAATTATTTCAGTGTTAGATAGCTCGTTTATCGAGGAAGGATTATAAGCTATACGAGTATATCATTACGCTAAGACCAATAGGAGCGGAGCACTAATGAAGAATGTTTTAAAATCGGGGGTTTTTAAACATACTTAAAAAAAATAGTTTTCTATTCCACGTAGTGAAGTTGCGGGCAGAAGCTAGTCTTTTGTATTGCCTATGTATGTTATGTTTTTTGACACAAATGATATAAAAAGTCTGCTTCCTGAGTTTCTCCCCATACAGACTTCAATTATGCCAAACCTCACGCTCCTTGAAAAAAAATCGTTTTTATTACTTTTGATTTTTTATTTATATTTAACCAAATTCTAAAAATACAGATTCATAAAAACACTATATCTGCTTAATGAAAACAAAGGGGTATTTAAAATCAAGATTACAGGTATCAACTACTAATAGCGTATTTTTTTTAGTTTCAGAATAATGTTTATTTTCTGACCGTTATTTTATGATCTTTACAGTATTATGTTGGTAATTGTATATGAATGAGGCTGCTTTTGCACGTGAAACATCGTAATCCTTATAAATATTTAAGCTCATTTAGAGGCACATCCCGTTATGATATTCTGTAGCAAGCTTATCATTATATATGTATTATAATATGCAGAAATAATATCTTATGTTCATTCTCGATATCTAAAGCACCCACTTGATCAAAATCTGTCCACATAGAAGGCGCATAAAGCTTAGCTACTGATACATACAAATTTAAAATGCCATGCTATTAAGTTTTATTTATAAGCTATTTAAATGCAAGGCTATATAACTGTTGAGATTAGGTCAAGATAGTTAATCATCCACTTATCAACACATTTTTGATTAGATCGCGATTACATTCGCCGTTTCATCTACGCCATATTCATCTTTATATCCGGTTCATACTTTACCGCTAGCAAAATCAGTTACCTTGTCCTCGGATATTTAAGCATCATCTCAATATTATTGTATAAACATCTAACAACTAAATATTTTATTTAAACAGAAACTTACTTGAAACAAAATATTTTGATAGTCTCCTTTTACTTCAAGACCTTAGTTTAGACTTATAACTCTTGCGCACTAGTGAAAGTCGATCCAAATTATAAAGAATATACCTTCTTCTTCTTCTTCAGCCAATATCGGTCCACTGCTGGACGTTAGGCCTCCCCAAGTACGCGCCACATATCCCGGTCTCCCGTCTTCCTCATCCAGCCCCTGCCGGCGATCTTGCGCAGATCTAAGAATATACCACCACGTGATAATTGACATGTAATCTTCACAAGTTCGCCTTCTGTATAGGCGGCCTTCTGATTACGCAGAACCCGGCGACCATAATCGCCACCCCCAACTCGAGAAGTCGACGATATCTTCTTTATCACGTCACTAGAGGGTACATGTCTTTCGAGTCAAGGCAACATCTTGAATCCAAAGAAACGGTATCATTGCAGAGCTGATGATCTTCACGCATGATAATCGTCGTTTATCATTTTTTTTTATCTCGAATCCAAAGTAGCGCTGAACAAATAAAAGTAGGCGGTTATCGTATTGCTGCCCAATAGTCATTTTGAGTCTAGATAGAAGTTGTATTATTATAGTAATTAGATTCTTTAGATTCTTAAAAATGAACCAGGTACGTTAACAAGGTTAAATCATAAGTTGATAATTTTTTAGGATTCCCCAATCATAAAAACGGAACTTTTATAAGTTGTTAATGTCTATGAGCTCATCTATAATGCCATTACCATTTTACCTTGGTGAACATTATTACTAACAGTAGATCAGGTAGCTGTCTTTCATGAACCATTATGCAATGGTGTAATAAACATTCAGTCCGTTTAATTATTATAAATATGTAGGGAATTATTAGGCCGACCGAAACCGAAACGATGTTTATTAATCCGAATAATAATTTATTTCAGTTGATGGGCTGTCGTTATATGTGTCCCTCCTTTTCTCTTTTGACCTATATAATATAAATTTAAATGACTAATATAGAAAATTTATCGTCATTATAGACACCATACACTCTTTATGGACCAAAAACATGTGGCGGTTTTTTTATAATATTTTTTAGCGTTGTCATCATACCGCATCAACTTTTCCTAATTCGCAGCATGCGCCAAAATCTCGAGATGCAGCGGTCGTCGACCCGCCCCCGTCCGGTCCTGCCTCACAACAATTATGATTCGATAGATAACTGTATAGACATTTTTTATTACGCCAGTATTTGGGCTATGCATTTGATTCGTGATAAAGTTTTTTTTTGTACTCTGTCTGTTCGCGAATCGACTCCTTTTATACGTAAGTAACTGTTTATGTTATGTGTCAGCTGGGAAAATGGACGTTGTAATTTTATCGGCTTCGTTTTAGACGATGAATGGATAATTGCGTGTAAAATTTCGAGTTGATTGATTTTTGATTGAAAGGTCTGTTAATAAAGCTACGATAGCTTCTAAATAACTTTTATTAGTCATGAAAATGGTCTTAGGTATTTTATGAGTAATCCTTTGTATTTTTGGTTTTTTCCATATAATAATAACAGCCCCCTGAAATCCCACTGTTGGACTCGGGCCTCCCCGTATCTCCCCCGGACAACGACAGTGTACCCACCGCGCTTGTCCCAGACGGCTTAGGAGTTTGACACATCGGTTATCTCGATGTCCAGGTCTCATCACGATGTTTTCCTTCACCGTTGTTAGTCAGTGGTAATTGTAACATTATATTTTTCCACAGTATAGGTTACAAATGATATATTTTTTTATACTATGGTCACGGTCAATGACAAAATAGTTATAAAATTTGAGTCTCATACGAAAGGAATAAAAATCTACAAAGACCTTTGTTCAAAATATAGGTAACTTGCATGAAGGAAATGGTCTTAACTTTGAATTATTACACCTTAACACATAACAACCTTGAGTTGTGTTACGGCATTAGTGACCAGGTTCCAGTCTACCCAAGAGAGCAGCAGGCATTTGTAGCAGCACCTTTGGTGTTGTAAATGTCTATAGGCGATGGTAACCGCTTTCCTTCCAGTGGACCGGTCTACCTGTCTGCTGCACTTCTGCAATAAATAGAAAAAATACCTAAAATATATTTTTATGATTGTATATCACTTTCATCACTTTCATCACTCTCTTACTTAAGGCAGCCTAGAATGTAGCACATTTATCTAAAAGATACCTATTTATTTGTGATTTGAAGACACCCTTAATGTATGGTAGAAAATGCAGACTTGTACAGTATACCATATATTGGTGGCGCAAACCGGTGCATCTGGTTGTTGGATGATAAACAGAGATAGAGGAATCAGCTCGTACAGCTCTAAGGCATCACTACCCGAAGTGTATCAGATAGAAGAGCCAAAGACAAAACTTTGCACGAATTTTCTTTATAGGAAACTGGACTAGATAGACTAGTCGAAATTTAATCCTATCTAATATTATAAACGCGAAAGTTTGTAAGAATGTATGTTTGTTCACGTAAAAACTACTGAATGAGTTTTGATGAAACTTTACAATAATATAGTTTACACATCAGAATAACACACAGGCTGTAATTTATAAAGATACAGTGTCAATTATCCAAAATATAAAGATTTTCCATTACCACGCGGGTGAGACAGCGGGGCGCAGCTCCTAATTAACCAAACATAACTTTGTGTTGGGTATAGATATTTGTATACACATTATATATCCAAAAAAATTATTCAAAATATACGTAATATATAGAAATATCGGTGGAGTTCGTATAACTCTTTATGACAGAGATATTTATGATCTGCTCGGCATACATTTTCAAGACTGATTAATGAAGTATAATGCCTTAATTTGTTTGCTTTGATCACTTGATTAATTTGATAGTAATGTTCATAGCTATTAAGCAGTCAGAAGCTCATTTTGATTTAATGCTTTATTGTTCTTTTATATAAAAAAATCAACATCGTTCCCAAAGCTGTCCAAACAAGCGTTAAAACTCATTATAATATATGCGAACAATAAAAACATGCAAACAATGGTCAATATAGTTTTTTGCGCTATTACCGAAAATGTGGGTCAGACACATCACATAACTGCGCATGATACAATACAACCTACAAGTTCGATACTCCAGAGAATCGTGCGCAATCAAAGACGATTTTCATTTACAGTTGATTTAATAGGCATAATGTGAGATCTTTTTGTACTTTTCAAGGCTCTGTTCTATATATTGCGGGAACATATTGTTACGAGATTAGCGGGACTCGAATTAAAATGCCGTTAGAATGATTATAGAGTTTATTAGAATTTTACAAACACGTATAATACAGGTACAAATATAACAGAACGTAACAAATCCAAACGTAATGCAGAAGGTCGTAATTCAATAAAACGCGCAAGTCCGTCGCTGTTAGATTCCCGAATGTATACACGTCACGCCCGTATGGTAATCGTCGTTCAACTACCCCCCCTCTTTCCATCAGGCCGTCGTTTTATACTTCACAAATGTAACAGAATCCGCAACACCTGGCTAAGGATACTGATGAGCGAGTACAATAAGACAATAGGCTATTCTCCACAATAATTAGAAACGTATGCCAATAAATAAGTAAACAAAAGAAGACGATCGTAAAATGATTACAGTTAGTTCAAATGCCGACAGGTAATAAAATGTGCCTCTACAGATCTGTATGTGGAATTTGTATTTGTAGGCGCCTAGGTAGTAACAATATATAATGTCTATACGTATTACACGTACTTTTCGACAATGAATAATGGTGAAATGTTTTTCTTTCTTCTTTATTAAGTACAGTACGCTCTTTTTTCTACAGTTATTTAGGTATTTTTAGATAAAACAGATATTGGGTATTATCAAGCTAAGTGATTAATTAATGCTTATGATATGGGTAGTGTATATCGGACAACTCTTTAATCAGTTTTATAGTACTCAGATCAGAAAACTGATAAATAGTTTACAAGATTCACCCTACCAGTAGTCGAATCTGAACCTGAGAATTAGGCACTATCCTAGAAGAACTATACGGTATAACATTTTAAATATGGTTATTAATCAAAGACTTTTAACTAAAATTATTAATATATACTATTGTTTTTGAAATATTGAAATACTTAATCTTCTTTCAATTGAAAACCGCAAAGTTCAAATAATATTATACTTTCAAATTAATATTCATGTTGCTAAAAATGATTAAAATACATAATATGTTAAAATATTTACATATTTTAAAAAGCCTTCGTGCTTTATTATTTTTTTATATAAAAATATTCGGTACAAATTTATAACTAGTTTGTGGTCATTGATCTTAGATCAAACGTAATAAAGAGAAATGTAACAGTTATTATTTTATTACTCATTTTGTAATGAACACATTGTAACTGTATAAAATCGTGTGAATAAAACATCCTATTATAAAAATTACGATCTTTTTAACCACGAAATGTTTTTGCGTGTATCCAAAGGAAATGGCTTTGTCATCGTGGCACAAATCTGTATTAATTAAGCCTTGTTTAAGAAAGGCGTTACAAGCAAGTATCGATTCCCATGAATATAGATTGATCAACTTGCGGCTTGCACTAATTGTCACAAGGAAATTCTAAATTTAATTAAGTGAAAAACCTTATCATTTACTAGCAGCCCAGTGCAGTTTCATCCGCGCTCTGTACCGCTCCCATGGTATACAGCGTCATGTTATATAGCCTATGAAACATCCTGTTGACGTAGCTCTCGAACAGTAAAATAATTTTATAATTGGTTTAGTAGATCCAGAGATTACCCCTACAATGTCACAAACTCACAAAATTTACCTCTTTATAATATTAGCATAGATTGACAACTAACAACATGTAGGTACTAAAAAATACGTTACTATAAAAATGTAGCTATAAAAATGGAAGTGTCATTAGAAACATACAAAACACTACTTGTATTCAAAATCACATTTAGCGTCCATACGCACTATGCGGCTTGCCGCAGTCCGGTCAGCCGTTCGCTGGCCGCAGATAAACTGTAATTTCTGTACGTACTATCTCATATCACATCGTTGATATTGTCCAAACACATATAATTGTGTGGCCAGTATTGAATATGTTAATCATAACTTATTAACTGCACCACCGTCAGTATTAAAAATGGATAGATTCCTGCCGAGGTTGATTGGAAGAGATCGCGCTTTTTAGCGATAAGATCTCCCGTTGTAGTATATCTTATCTTTTTCTATTTTACTCTTTGTCTGTTTTGGTGTATAATTAACAGTTATCATAAGATATTAAATTATTTAATACATAATTAATTTTTAGATAAGATTAGGATATGCCTGAGTATATTTTGTACACTCCTGCAACTGTCTGCTCTATGGCATCGTGTAGGCGCGATCGACTCCATCTGCTGAATACCGTTACATGACACAGTAACCGCGTATCAGAAGATTAATGTGACCAGTCTGCTGGTATAGAGGGCTGCAGCTTAGTAAATGTAATGCTTATTTATTAGACAACTTTACAATAGTGCTTAGAATTACCAATGTAGTTCCATTGTTGGAAAGACGTAGGTACATAGACGAGTGAGAGATTAAAATTCTATTAACTAGGCGAATTAATTGGAAATTGTGTCTAACTACAAAATAAATTTATAACTTGAATGTATGATAATAAAAAATCATTTTGACGGTTTCAACCGTGTTACTTTATTTTTATTTCGACGTTCGGCTATTTTTCTTACTTCGACTTAAATGCATGAATTATTATCAGACAGCCAAAGTATGTCTGATGTCTCATGTGACCACAAGACTGACCTATACCTTGGAATACACATTCATTTATATACGTAATGCGGCCAGTCTTTGAAGATGTTCCCAACTGACAGCGGTCTAGCATTAAATTTCCTATTTAACCTCAATTTGTGTACTCGTATATTGTGTGCTTAGATTACATTATAATGCATGAATTAAAAAACTTCTTTTCTGAGAATATAATTTGACTAAACAAATATAATTTAAAATACGGAAACACGCAGTTCATAATAATATCTGTATTTATTTCCTACGGAGGAAAACACCTCGTATTAACGAGAAAATATATTTATATTATAAAAGTGTCATTTCATGTTTTTTCATTAGATATAATCACTGTTTGCAAACATTGTCAAGTTATAATTGAATCATTCACGCTGCATATTAGGCGATTGTCAATGGCTAACAGGCGACCAATGACTGCATCAATGGGCTGGACTGGCTTCATTATTTTCATTGATATTTTATATTCAATGCTTTTTTATTTAATTACAATTTATTGTCAATGTACATTAAAAAAAAAAAAAAAAAAAAAAAATGTTACATCGGAACATCACTAATTTCAATGTCAGTATATTAAATTTTCATCACTTTAATGTCATTTATAAGACGTCAATGATTTGATTTGACAAATGTAGATGAATGCCTTCGTGCCTATTTAAGTCCCTAAGTCGTGAATGTGCAAGACGATCCATTATCCATTCTGTAAGTACTGTGACGGCCAGCGGTTTCAGAGCTGACAGGGATCTTTATCTTCAATGAGCGACTGATTTAGGACATAAGTTTATATTCGCAATCGAGACCCTTTTACATGAGATGTCTTCTGCTCGCGGCCTATACAATAACGTCTTATCTTGTTTTGGAGTCTTCGGCATTTGGACTCTTTTGTTTACTCTGTGTTTATATTTTGTGATTAAAAAACAGTCCATTGTGTATTGTAATATTTTATGGCCTATTGTTGTATAGTGATCGCTGCCAGGTGTCTCAGATTTACAAGTACAAACTAATTCTAAGAAATTCGGTACACGCGGCTGGGCAGACATGATCGGCATATAAGCAAGAAAGAGCAGTACGATAACCACGAGCGAAGCAAGACTTGTACATTCGATAATCTATTTAGTGTCAGACTTTGCGCGTGCATTTGAATTACGATCTTCTGCATTACGTGTGGATTTATTGCGTTCGGTTATATTTGTACCTGTGTTATACGTGTTTGTATAGTTCGAATAAACTCTATAATAATTCCAACGGCATTTTAATTCGAGTCCTGCAACTCGTAACAATATCATGACGACTAAGGAGGTTAGCGTTACAGTACTTTGCTATCGATATTGCGTTGAAAACTGAATAATAAACAGGTAGTAATAGTAATATCTATGTTTTATATTAGTATAGGTATGAACAGTTCTGTAGATACATCTGGAATTCAGCAGGAGTAGGCTAGAGATGATGGGTCTCGTCCGATCCTTTCCTTAATTTCTCACCCGCACTTTCTTCATACAGTACTTTAATATAATTTTGAGTATTCAGATAATTTCGATACATTTAAATTCAATATATCCTATAAAATTTACAACTGTGTGTGGTGTCTTCATGATGGTCATAAAATTTTAGTGTTTTCAAGAAAATCTTTTGTTTCGTAAGCTATACTCGTGTTAAATACTTTTGTTTTTGGAAATGTATTTAGTAGTCAAATATTTTAGATTTTTAATTTATATTGCATGTGATGCAGTTTTAAACTTTAACTAAAGGGTTAAGGCTTTTAACTTTAACTGAAAGTTGTCCATACCCTAACAGACGTACGCCTTAAGTTTTGCGGGATCACAGTAGTATGAAAATCCTAGTAAGTACCTAGTAGGTATAGCGAATAGAGCAAAAATATGGGAGAAATCCGAAAATACCCTTGTCGCTGAACAAATCAGTCAACATCTGTTCTAGTTAACCTTCACGAACCATAGCGAAGACCGACCTTTCATCCTATTTGTAGTCACGAGTCCCTCACCGGATTTCATTAATGCGCACTTTGAATCTCTTCCAAGAGCAATAAAAACATTTTAGGGTTGTCATAATACCTGACGCCCAATTTCAATATCTTGGCGTTACAAGAATATTCAAAGTATGATCCTATTGCAATAGAGTCAGAAATTCATATTTATCTAAATCCACAATATCATAAATCTTAACACATGTATACATAAAAATAGCTATCTGCTATCCTTCTCTATATAAACATTGACTATGCAAAACATCACACTTCCCGAAGTCGTAATATACTTTTAGTGTAGTCACCCTTAAAAAGGAGATACAAATATTTTTCTTGACGTTATAATAAATTTGTAAGCTTGTCAGAGCCGTTTAAGCTCAGTAAGTCTTAACTCATTAGAATTCATCATGGCATAACATTAATATGTAGGTATTTATGAAAATAAAATCTTTTATAACATCCAACTATACTTTTCAAATCCAACAGAATAATGTATCTCTTGAAACTAACACTAGTTTCATTATAATTCAATTTTATTAAGGCAATGGATAACGGTTCTTCGAATACTTGGTGTGCTGGTGACCATTCCCAAGAAGAGGTTTCTTTCCTTCAGATACAGCCGCTTCTCCTCTATAGATACGACGATTCGCTAGAGCGACACTTACAACATATCACTCTTGACATTGACATTACAATGTTTCGTCTCCCAGGGCGTTCCATTAGTAGCTCACAACGCCCAAAATGCTTTGTTAGCCCTTCCACAAAGCGACCGCCGTCGTTGTGGTCGTGGAGAAAGCGTCACTAATGACGTCATCATTTTCGATCACACAACGCTCACAACGACCCATGTTAAGAGGTGGGTCAAATAGCAGTTCCACTTGGTTTAATGATTGTAACGCCGGCAAGCAAGTGGAACGGGAAAAATTGTCCGAGTATAGATTCCTTATAGTTCGCGCCACGTAAAAAGAACTCTGGCTCTGAACCTGCGCAGTGAGCGTTTTATCGATCAAATTGGTGGTATGAAGCGGGCGAGACGGGGTAATACTTTAGGATATGACTGTACACCTGCGCAGACACATCCCCTCTTTTTACGTGGCGGGACCCACTATTCATGGCAGCCCTAATAATTATTATTATGTTTATCGGCTTGTTTTACTACTATGTCATACACATTAAAAAGGATTAGTCTAAGTTTTAAAATTAGTTTTTTATATTATAAGATGACCGTTACGCATGCCACCTGCCTCGAACAAGTTTACTCAAAGATGTGAATTGTATTTTAGATTTCAGTTATGTCATTGTTATTTTGTCAAGATATTTGTTGTTCTATGTTTAGAAATGATGAGGATTAGAGTACCTTACTGTTTATCTATTTATTTTATGAGGTACTGTAATAATATTAAGTCTTATTTGAAAAGATTACAACATCAATTTCTTTTTACTTCCACGTCGGATTATGTGGAAGAGATCACTTTTAGCGATTTTTAAAATAAAGTGTTTTGTGATCTTGTATAATAAAAAAAATATATATCTATCTATCTAAAAACCGTTAATGAAGCTGTGGACCGAGTAACCGTCTTCTAGCATTTTCCTAACTCGTTAAAATATGGGGCCTAATGATAATGTTACTAAAGTAATAAATGAAATAAATACGCATTTGTAACCTTTTTTTAGAATACCACTATTTCTGCACACATACAAAATCAGAATTACGTTGTCATCAGCTTACGTTTTCTTTTAATAGATTCTGACCTTACTCAAGTCTGCGCCAAATATCCCCTTCCGTTTTTCTATTCTATTTTTTGCTGGCAATCTTTTGTAGCATATATGTGTAATAGAGTTGAAATTATCGATATAGCACGCAAAATTAGTCAGCTGGGTAGATGGAAGGCCAGTCATGTTTGTCACGAACACTACGCTGGTACGTACTCGTAAATTGAAAAAGGAGCGTGAAGCGCAAAATTTCGGAACGCGTGTCTAGGCCGCCCTTCCTACTTCCTTTATTGTGTCTTCCTCCTTCCTTTATCGATTTTATATCTTATCTAAATTCTACATGTATATACATATACACATGTACATATTAATGTACAACCCAATAAGTACATACTTTATGTTACAATTGTGTAAGTGGTATGTCGGGCGTAGGTGGAGTGTATGTAAGTGGTGTAGAGCCATGCTGGAATAATCAGCTTTTAGGGTCAGCTCGATCGGTGCGATACCACGCTCTCACAGCATATCGGCGTGAAACAGTTGGACTTGAGCTAATCGCTATTCGTGCGAAGAGTGAAAGTTCCGATATAATACTCCCCCTTCCTACCCTATCCAATCTTTCCTATTCCATACCTCTATTCCAACCGGATGTCTCGTCCCCTCTATACCATACATCTTGTCTGATACCTCTATCTCATCACCGTATCCCAAGGGCTAGCGCTGTCTTCGCCATTGGTGTTTTAAACGTCTACAGACGACGGTTTCAACTTACCCTGAACTGGACCATCTATCTGTTTGCGAGCTTCACAATAAAAAATATATGTAAATTTATTACACTATATTACTTACAATTCTTTTGTTATTAGTGAAATGTATAGTTTACCGTGACTTCGCTCTAGATCCAGATCAGCGTTGATCCAAAAGACCAATGGTTAAGCTGAACTCAGCCCAACTTAAAGGAGTGTAAGGTGTCTTTTTTGTTTATTTCCGACCCAGGTGGTCGGGTGCCCTGCCTGACGTTGCCGCTGTTGTTGGAAGAAATCCAAAAGCTCCCTTGCAATTTTGATGTCTTATTGTACACCGCAATAGTCCAAAAGTGTGCCAAGTTTGTCTCTCTATGTCCGCTGGGTGGTGCTTAAGGCCCGACCGGTTGCCAGTTCATTGACCTCGCAACCCACTGGCATCTACCTTCCAGCACAGAATATACAGAAGATTACTTTAATAGAAACATTATTGATTCTAGGTCTATCTATCAATATACTAGAGCTAACCCCGCGGCTGCTCCGTATGTCAAACCTTAGGCAGACGCTATATTTTACTTATACAAGAAGTTAATTCGCTTTTACATATAAAAAAACAAAAAAAATAAGTATATATAGTCGAGATAACTGCCCAGCAAAATAGATGATAGAACTAACCTGATTTGAAGTCATACAATGAATGACTTGTTTCCGATGACAACGGCTACGCGACGTAGAATACCCTAGGTAGTACCTCTATGTTACATAGATAAAGACAAAATTAGGTTTTTTTATGTATATTAGAACTAAAACTACTATTTTTGTTCAATTCAAAATAATAACAAAGAAACTAAGTCCATATAGTCTAAACAGCTGCCCAGTAAAACAACGAGATGAGTCAAAGCCAACCTGATTTCAATAATGCAACGAAGGACTTGTTTCCTATGACAATTTATTTGATAGTGAATTGAAATCACGACTGCAGGGCCATCTATTTAGCTAATCTGTCTCTTTTATGGAAACGACATTATTTATCAAATAAATGTATCCTAAGTGTTAATTCGGGTTAAAAGTAGCTCTATGTCAAGTTTCATCTAAATCCGTTTAGTAGTTTTCACGTGATAATCTAACAGACAGACAGACAAAAATTCTAAAAATACATTTTCAGAATCTGCTGGTCCCAATTGGCCTCCCGAATATTTTTTCACTTTTTCAAGCGCATTGTACTAATTCGAATCATTTACAAGAATATTATTGTATAGATATAATATTATGACCGAGATCATCGAACGTGTGTTCTTATGTTTGCATGATGTTAACATTCTGTACATTTTGTGTTTCCACGTTTCTGCAGGATTGGCCAGCTAAATTGCACGTGTAATAGCTATCTTTGCTTTAATCATTGCAATTTACTTGAATATATAAAGGCACTATGACTTTGTTATCCCGGAGATGAAGGGATATGCTTACTATGAATTTATGTAAATGAACAGTTTTGTGGTTGTTACGAATTGTTATTTTGCCGGAATGAAAATTATTATTTAATTAAGTATAGTGTTTATAGGTATTTCGGAGTTTCAGTCTACGCTGTCTTTGTATGCCGTGGAACCCTTCGTTTTTGGTATAAAATGTGGTTTATACCACAGTTTGTTGAGAGATGTCATGTCAAGGAAGGAAAAGAATTTACCCGACCTTTGACCCTCGCGCTTGGATCCCGTACAGTTTTGATGATTTAGAATTTGTGAGTTGCAACTTGCCCGTATATGTGCTGGAAAATTTTCGTGAAAATGTCTAAGCTTTTTTATTTAAGACAGATTTATATTATCTTTCTATAAATTGTTACGAGTTGCAGAACTCGAATTAAAATGCCATTGGAATAACTATAGAATTTATTAGAACTATACAAACACGTATAATACAGGTACAAATATAACTGAACACAACCAGTCGAAACATAATGCAAGATTGTTACTGTCACTAAATAGATTACCGACTGTGGACACGTCTTGCTTCGCTTGTGGTTATCGCTTGACTGTCTCATTTCTCAATTGGAGCATTGCTTTATACTGTACAAATGAAATGTGTCTGCTCGGCCGCGTAGATCGAATTTCCTAGAATCAGAGCTGGCTAATGACTGCCATAAAAGATTACAATACACAATGGGCTATTTTTCTAATCACAAATTTTAAACACAAAGTAAAAAGAAGTCCAAATGCTGAAAAGGTAATAAAATGTGTTTCTGCAGGGCTGCAGGTGTGAATTTGTCTTTGTCGGCACCTAGGTCGTAACAATATTAATAATGTTTATTAATAATGCAATTAGTTCAATACGATTATTATCGTTTTGTGTTGTCCTTTGGTTATCAGAAAACGTTCTTGACCTCCAAAGTTGTTACTATAATTTAATATCAAACTACCATACACCTGTCATTTTTACACAGTCAATACGACATCAAACTCAACTCAAAATCAACGCGCGCATAAAGCGTTGGAACCATCGCCCACCAAGAATAGAATAGAATATATTATCTTTCTATCTTGAAACGCGCGGTTCTGGCCTTGTTTATTTTAAGACTTCAAATTATCAAACGATTACTACAAGACAACCCGTAAGTTATCGTATCACATACACTTCACAAGGGCTATCGAGAAAAGTGCCCACTTTTCTACGTCATTATCCGCTAAAATTACTGGGGAAACAACTGTTTTTAATTCTTGATAATCTAAAGTAACTGAATACTTTTAACGGTTATCGGAAGTAATTTTATATTGACGGTAAAAAAACGCCTATAGTGTTCGTTTCCGTAGAGGTGACGAATCTTAGCTGTTTTAGACTTTTAGCTACGGTAATAAAAAATCATTCAAACATTCCATAGAAATGCCCATATATCAAAAACTTTAGTCTACTTGAGGGATCTAGTTTGCGTAAACCAAGTTTCGGTGAAAGTTTATATTCTATTTAGTTAGCGCTTAAAATATAAACAACTTAATATTTAAAAATATATTTTTAACAAAAACAAAATCGACTCATACTGAAAATAAATAATTCTACAACATTCGTCGTAAAACATAAATAAACTACAACAAAATGCACCGTCTTCAAAATGGCGTAGAGAATATTTATAGTTAGCATTTTAGTCTGAACTCGGTTTCGTTATTGTTAAAAAAAATATCGTCCCGTCATAAATTAAATATTATCATCATCCTTATCATTTTTCGAGACCTGACTAACAATACCTAGAGCAATATGTACATTTTTTTTTACTCTCACTTACATGTATATCATAAAGGTTTCGTTAAATGGCTACGGAACTCTTATAAGTAATGAAGAAAATCATTCTGATTCTAATTTTGAACACCTGTCTAGTAATATTATAAACACTGATTTTTTATTCCTTATATAATAAATTATAACATGTACATCCCACTGCTGGGCTCGGACCTGCCCCTATAGGGGGACGGGATTATATCGCCACGGTTGTCCAAGGCGGCTTGGCAGTTTTGATACATGGATTGTCTCGATATGCAGATTTCATCACGATGTTTCCCGTCACCATTGTTCGCACACGGTAATTATAAAAATATGCACAATAGGTCAGAAAACTACCTAAGCGGTCCATGACTGCTAGTCAGGATTCGAACCCGCGCCTTTTGAGTTTGGTACGCGTACATTACGCTACCACGACTTTTTAGTCTTTTACGTACTCTTAATTCATATAAATTCTGGGCGTTTATAAAATTAAATGATGCAATTAACAACATAAATCCCAAAGCAAACACCGGTTTTTATAGAGCAGTTGTGTGTTCTCTGTGCAGGAACGGAAAAATGATACTAATTCCTGCGGTCGGGCGACCTGTCGTAAGAGGCGACAAAACCACCCAAAGCCAGGTGGTATGGCATTTGCCCAACTGGATGGCTACCACATACCAGATAGTCTAGAATATGCCGCCATAACACCTTTGAGTTGTGTACCGGCATCAGTGGCCAAGTTCCAGTTTCTCCTTGAATGCCGGCAGCACATTGGTGGCACCTCTGGTATTGCTAATGTTCGTAGGCGACGGTAACCGCTTTCCATCATAGTTGGGCCGTCAGCCTGTCTACTGTACTTCAACAATAAAAAATGTTTTGAAGTAGTTTCGAGTCACTTAAAGTCATCATTCACTGATGACTTTATGTGACTTGAGTCACTTAATGTAACTATAAATAAATCACCAGGAAGTATAAAATTCGTTTAATTAAATTCAGTTAATTATAGCTTTATAAACGTTTTTCAAACGAGGAAATTCTTCTGAGTTGCTCAGAGGAACAGAACAGTGTCATGTAAGATAATAAAATAATTGCAGTAAACTTAACTGAAACCATTCATTATGAGACGCCAATTACTAGAATGAGCTCTGTTGACTTATTTAAAAATAAAACGTAGCTGCGTTTATATTTAACCATTGGTATTATTTCAAGATCTCAAGCGAGTGAAAATTCTATTTCGGGACGCTGCAGTAATTTCTTCATCGTTCACTTTTATCTACACACTAGCATTAATACGAAATGCCGTGCATAGAATGGTTATTTTATTATTATCTCCTTACTCATTCTGAATCCCCTACTATATGTACATTTATATATGTATTTGCAGGTCTTTTTGTCACTTCTTTTTTGGGGGCACGCTAACTCTCGAAAATTGTACATACATAATTTTTTGTTGTTGTTTTATTTTTGCCAATTTTTTGATATTTTATAAATTTCCTTCAAAGGCACTACGTGACCCCACACAAAAAGGTATTGTATATAATATAAATATGCAATTTTGTATATATTTTTTAGAATATTGTGCAACAAATCGCTGCCCTAGCTTGTGTGCCATATTTCTCTATTCATCCCAAGGTTACCTAGAAGAGATCGCTGTTAGCGATAAGGCCGCCTAATTTTAAGCTGCTTTTGTGTATCTTTAGGTAAGCGTGCTACATCCTAGATCACATCTTTGCTCCTCATAGGGCAAGATTGTGGTCAAACGCGAACCTATACTACAATAAAAAATCTAAATAAAGCATAAATAAATAAAATAAAGCATATTCTTTTCTATGCACATGAAAATCTAGGCTTTGTAAAAAACATTCAGTTCACCAGCTCAAAGTGTGCGTTTTTCTTGTTTATAATCAGTGTGACAACAGAATAGGTCTCTTAATTTAACGTTATAGTGAAATAACTTTCAGATTTCTTATCAACGCCGTTGTTCGTCACATTTACCTACACGTATGGACGGAACAGCTTACCGGTGAGATCGTTCGAGATCCATTCGGAATCGGAGACGCTTACAACAGTAGTAGCAAGAAAGCTTATCTTTTTTTTCTACCAGGGGAAATCCGATTGAGAACTAAGCCGCGACAAGGGCAGAACCTTGGGGGGATAATTCGCGACCTAGTGTGGGATTCGCTAGATCGGGGGTGGCACTAGCATGCCCAGTCAGAACTGGTGCCATGCTATTGCCACTCCCCGGTTAGGGATACCCACTAAAACCCCTGGGTGTTCCGTCCTTCGCCTTATGCCAGGGCTACGGGTATATGACCTAGCCTCTCCGCAACCCTGGCAGGCGTGGGCCCCGCGAGGCCTCTTCCAGTGCCGGGGGACTACTTTTATCGCCCGGCATCTTCAGTCTCTCTAGGCGTGGGGCGGTCTGTAACTCGCCCCACAGGAGGAGAGATGGGCGCGTGTGGAACACGCCATGCCCCCATCTCGACGGCATGTGCAGGTGAGTGAAAACCTCTATACCCCAAGAGGCCCCACCCGCGCCGCCCGCTTACGGAGGCCGAAGGTCCTGGCTGGCCCTCAAGAAAGCTTATCTGTAGCATCCTATTTATTGGTATCTAGTTAATTGAAAATCTTCTATTGCTTTAAAAATTTCCCTTAAAATTAAATTGAACAAGATCTGAAATCTAAATATATATTAGTTTTTAAATATGGGACATTCCCTATTCAATGTGTTTTTAAAGTTTCGTAACCAAATAATGAAAGCAGAAGATGTACGTCACCTATACGGAATCTTTCGACTTATGCGGACTAGCAAGGACTTACTCAATTGATTTCTATTTTTTATTCTTTACTACGTTCAGAATTGTCAAAAATAATAATGTGCATGTTAATACATTTATTATAATAACTTATGTATTTTGAAATATATTATTGCACATATGTATGTGTATACGTATATATTATACGTATATATAACATGACTTTGTATATATGTGTGTTTACTATATTTAATTTTTAAATTAGTTTACGTGTTTATGTGTGTTATTTCACTCTCGATGTCATTAACTTAGTCTTCGTAACTAGCCAACATAATTAAAATGACATTTTAAAGATTTAAGAACTGCACTTTATTTGTTTTTTTTGACGTTTTGGTCACTTCTCAGTAGTCGTGAATCACGGAAGAAATAGATGTCACATATCAGAAGGATGATCAAGTGTCAATTATTATTGACACTTGACATCTTTGTCTTCATGATCACGCCTACTGAAAAGTGGCCCAAACATCGATATAAAAATCAAATGAAATGCCGCGCTCAAAACCGTCAAAACGAACTTTTAATTTATTAGTTATGGAATAATTATTATTTAAAACCGTAGTAGTGGTATGTGTATTTATCTCACGAATGCACTTAGATACAGCGTCATCCAGGCTTAATTAACATATTTCATGTTCATCGGTTAGTAGTAGACACACAAGTTTATGGGTAAAGATCGCAGGAAAAGTATTATTCTTTAACACGTTCACTGTGTAACGGGGTCTAAGTTGCCCCGAACGCGACTCCTTGACTCCTTTGTGGTGCGAAGGGCGTAACTGCATTTTGGTTCAGTGTAAAGATGAATATGCATCTAAGATATACTATTAAACTAGAGTTCCATGTCTATATCTATCTTAATACTGTTACTTTGACCTTGTACCGCACAATACAAAACAAAAATCCATAAAATATTTCATATAAGCTAAAGAAAAGTTTTAAGTTAAGTTTTAAGGCCTATGTGGTTGAGCGGGCTAAGCTTTTGCCGACCTTACCTCACTGAAACGCATAGGTTCCACATTCGATTTCTGGGATTGGTAAAATTCAGAAACAACTTTTTTCCGCTATTTACTATGGTTTGGTTGCCTGGGACGGCCCCAGAGTAGTCCGTTGTTATATTATCTCACAAACGTAACTTGCTTAATTTGGGCATATACAATTTGTATTGTTCTGCCGATTATTATAATTAAACAACAAAAAAACATTACGGGGTGCAATAAGACTCATGCTGCCAATGTGATATTTTTAGTAAAGGGTCTAAAGCGCCCCGTATCACATTCCTACGAAAGTAAAGATACATTAGTGCCGCTGCGAACTAGTTAAGTGACGCACATGCACCCAACTGGGATATTGTTGAGCACTATTGAGGGCTTTTACATTCGATTATCATGACATGCCAACTAGAAATGGCGACTACTTTTGCATTCAGCACTAGCGTAGGAACGCATTTGCAAGTTCAAGGCTGGTCGACTCCCGCTTCCCATAGCATGTGCATAAGAATTAATTCCACTCACAAACAATACTAACACCATTGTCTATCACCCGTGTATGGAGGTCGTGGAACCCATAAAGGATTAATGACACTATTGTGGGGAGCATTAAATCGCTACTCTTTCGTTTTTCTGCACCCTGCGGGCTTGGGTATCGCGTTGCAGTTACCGCGTGAGGTTTTATGGCTGCCGTTTTAAAATTGCAAACTGCGAACGATATGATTCTGGAGATTGTGAAACGCCTCCTAGTGAGTGATGGTTGTCTCGTAAAATACGCTTTAAGATACATTTCATTTAAGCTTGCTTTTGGATATTATATATCATCATTATCGATTTATTTATTTAATATTACGTCAAGATTCAATAAATCCATTAAGGCCTTTAGAAAAATAGACAAATTAAGCAAAATAGATTTGGATTGGCAATTTAAATAATTTACACGCTCTAGAAGTAACGGAACATACTTTTCCGTTTGTCAATATTATTAGACGTCAAGTATTGAAAAGTATCGAAGTAGAAGACGTTCTAAGTAATTGAAACAAGTTATGAAGGTAATAAGTAACATTCGTAAGGATAAAGTTACTGACTATTACAGAACTTTTATTCGCAAAGGACGTCATTTTTAAAGTATTATGTTTGACGAGATTTAATATTAGTTATCGTAAGTGAATTAATTTGGAAACGTAAAATCATCTTAACATAAACAATACATCTTACAAAGAAATTTTAAATGAAAAAATTATGACAGTTTATAAACCAATTTTGTTTTTAATCTTCTTTAAAAGTAGGGGTTTGTTTCTTACAATATTTGATATTAACATCATCGTTATTGATGTTTACAGTACTAGGGATATCGCAACGGGCTGTAAGAAGTTTGTTCATTTAATGCATTTACCCCTAAGGATAAATCTTGCGTCAATTTAACAATTCACTAAGGAGGCGTTTGTATGGAAATGTAGGTTCAGTAAGGAATTCCTTGCGCATACACAGCCAAAGGTAGTGTTTATTGGATTGTTTGAAATACACCGCTCATACTGACCTTGCAATCTGAATTGTCACACAGATCGTTGCATTATGCTAAAGTCCACCTAACTTTGTTAGTGTTATTTGTTGAGAATGTTTACACGCCCTGGTGGTTCTATGTTTATATAGGCCTTTAAATATTTTTGCTGCAACGTGACTATTTTTATTCGCTTTTCCGAGAATATTACACCTGGTTGGAAATTAAAGTTTGTTTATTTCTTACATGATAGCATTTAAGCCATCATGTAATAAATAAATGCCTGCATTTAATTCTATCACCATGGTACTTACTAGTTCCTTGTAGAGTGTATATTTTTTATATGCAAACTTTTACATTTATTTACTACGTGCTAACGAAGAAGGAAAATATTGACTGAAACAATTGAATTCACCGATGCAAAAGTCGTGGTAATGTAATGGCTAGCGTACGCGTCCCAAACTCAAAGGGCGCAGATTCGACCTGATCGGAAAGCATGCACCACTTATGTAGTTTTCTGAAATAATGTGCATATTGTTACAATTACTACGTACTAGCAACGGTGAAGGAAAACATCGTGATGTAATCTGCACATCGAGACATCGATGTGTCAAACCTGTTAAGCTGACTTGGATAAGCGTGGCGGTATACTGTCTGCTATGTATGATATCTGTTTCCCTATAATAGGAGGCCTGAGCCCAGCTGTAGGAGATTTCTGGGCTGTTATTGAAATAAGCGATGTGTGGAACTTACAGAAATACCTTCGACAAGCATAGCTATTTCTTTGAAACGGAGAATTCCGAACCCAGTAACGTTTAAAGACTGAAATATTATGTTAGTTATTTAGAATAGAATAGTAATATTGCTAGAAACGTATGTGTACATATGTACATAGTTGTTTTGCTGTAGTGGTTTTAATACATTTACCCTACTAGTTGTGCAATGCTCAGCTCCTATAATTAAATAAACTAAATTGAAATTAGTTTACAATAATAATTTTTCTCTAGTTACATTTCTTATGCCATTTTTTTAAAGGATATAGGGTCTTTTGGATCAAAGTAATGTAATGAGCTGAATATGGCTTAAAAAGGCGTTAAGTATATATTTTCTATTACAAAATGGAAAACATCAACGTTGAATTATATCTGGAAGACGAGAAATCTTAAAAATGAGATCACAAATAAAATAAGTTATGATTACTACACTAGATTTATGTGAATTAATTTCTACAATTAGTAATATGAAACTTTATATCACACGATAAGCTCATTCAAAATAACAAACCCACAATCATAACAAAATATCAAAATAATAAAAAGAAATTTTAAATTCATTCTCATGTTTTTATTATCTGGGCCGAGGAATGTATGAATGTATACCTGTCTCCTTTCTGTTATAAATAAACGATCAACGCTAATTACAATGTTTATTTTACATCCAATAATACTATGCAAATGTGATATCTATCTGGCCACCTGACTGTCTATTTCAGTCAATATATTCCTTGGCTTCGTGCCTTGTTATATAAAATGATTGCAATGCTTATCCAATTAATTATTCTCAATTAAGTTATAACATACCACATTAATAACGACATGTCACTTGATTTTTCAACAAAACAAATAGTCAGATTTGAGATATTGAGATTATAATAACTAATTATATAGACTAGCTAACTCGGCAAACTTTGTACCGAAGACGTTGATTGAAACGTTGAACTATACAAACGTCAAACGTTTGACATTTAAAACCGAAAAAATGAAATAAAACTTCACTTTCAAATTTAATTTGATTTCTGAACGACTCTTAAATTTAATTGATTTCTAAACGACGGGACGAACATCAAATGTTTGACAGGTAGGAAATAGGAATAGTTTCTAAGGGAAAGCGAAATTGTGGATTTTACTATATTCCAAGCATTTTTTTCATATTTACTAACCTTTTAAACCTTCCGGGACTTCCATAAATAATTAAAAACCAAAATTAGCCAAACCAGCCCACTAATTCTCGAGTTTTAGCGGAACTAACGAACATCAATTGATTTTTATATGTATAGATTATTGACTTATTAAATATACCGATGGACCACATTTTTCAATGCAAAATTACACTAGATTTCTCAATAAAATCTAAATATGCTCAGGCACATTTATACGTCGTATAAAATGGGATTGCATTTTAGAACATGCTGCGAACATTATCGTTTTAGTTCGACGCCCTTGTTAACAGTGCATCTGCCTGTTGCATTGACTTAAGTCAATAATATTGACTCAATACGTAAACATGTTTCGTAAGGATTGCGTATTTAACACTAACGTTTGCGAAGGAAGCGTCAGTCAATAAACCTTTATGATCGTCAATTCACGTATTTATAACACATACACTAAATTTATTTGTTTAAGATGTTTATTGATGTTTGCTTCATTCAGCCGCATTTCGTAATATTGGTGAGAAGCTTGTATGTTATTATGTTAGACACACTACGAATATTCGACGAAACGATATTGTTACAATTTGGGCCACCTGCAAAAAACGCACATTTATTACCCGCTGGCGTCGTTTGAGCTAATAACATTGAAGCGCTTTTATAGCCGTCTTCTTTTGTTTACTTTGTGTTTAAAATTTGTAATTAGAAAACATCCCATTGTGTATTGTAATTTTTATGGTAGTCATTAGCCAGGTGTGATCCTTAGAAATTAGTCTGCGCGGCCAGGAGACATATTGTAATTCTGCAGTATAAAGCAATGCCCCAAAGCAGAGATAGGCAGTCAATCGATAACCGCAAGCGTGGCAAGACGAGTGGACATTCGATAATCTGTGTAAGGACGGACTTTGCGCGTGTTATTGTATCGTTCATTACGTTTGTACTAGTTGTGTTCAGTTATATTTGTACCTGTGCTATGCGTGTTTGTATTGTTATATTAAATTCTATAGTAATTCCAATGCCATATTTAATTCCGTCCCGTAACTCGTAACAATATTTACGCAAAATCTGTTGTTACTTATGGAAATGTATAAAAGAGCGAGCACCAAACAATTTATCCCGCACCGGATTTAAGTTCTGTTTGGTATGTATCACAGACTTGATGTGCGTTTAGGCTTTAGTTATGACAATCGCGGTTTTAAGAATTTCGTAGCCAAATGGCAGAAACAAAAGCCTTATATCGGAATAACTCGCCAGTTTCGCAAGTTCGAATTTATATTCAAAAGTTTTTATCAAAATAAGTTCCATTGATAAACTATTTTTGTCTGTCATATAAGTTAAAATTTAAATCTACCTCCTTTTTCTATAAATACCCCTTCACAACGTGTCATCGCTGTTCCTTAATTCGGTTCGCTATGTAAATGTGCATGAGGCTTTACTTGCAAGGAAGTCACTTGAAATTTAGTTTAAAAAATTGCTTATATTTAGTACGTGTAAAATAAGTCTTTAGTCATCTTCCACTATATGTATTTGATACTTTAGCTAGTCGCAGTTTAGCCTTTTTACTTGACGGCTAACATTGCTACCCGGTAATTTTCGATATCCATACGGTAAGGAGTGGTAATTTGAATATTATGCCTATTATCTAAATTATTATAATAGGACTGATATTCCTGTAAATAGTTTTCTTCTTACATTTAGGATACGCGGCGAAAATATAGATATAAAAGTAACTTCGTTATGTTTTTGAAATTATGTTGAGAAACAAAGTATGTTGAGGTTCCATAATCAAAGGCCTTTACAATTTTGTCATTTTGGTTATCTGTCTATGTATTGCCCCTGCTAAGCCTGCTTTTTTTATAAACTACTCTACGGACTCGAGTTCCGTACCCTTTTTTACAACTTAATTTCTAGATTTACTTTTTATAGAATTTAACACGCTTAATAGTTATTTTGGTTCGTGTGTGTGACCTTAATTAAGTGATTTTTGTGTTGAGGTGTCTATCTTACGAATAACTTATTATATTAATGTATTCTATTTTTAATACTAAACTTACACTAATGTAGAGTGTATCTGTTACATGCTGGTGTTGTGAGGATGATGGCATGTGGTTATGTCTTACTTATATATACTAGCTGACGGCAACTTGTACGCATATTTCTGATCCCAAAAGACTTTGTTTCATGACACAAAATCACCAGAATCGCTCCCGATACTTAAAGTTAATTGAGAATTCTTGGAATGAACATAAATATTTTTTTTTAATTGTTCTACATTTGTTTATGACGCAGATAGAGATGCAGTGACATTTCTGTAGAAGTGTTACTCATCAGAATAAGTGGTGTCAAAGTTTAATAAACAAACGTGTCTTCTTACAGCTACATTGTAAAGAATTTGACACTTTGTGACATCATTAGTATTTATACCGAATTGTTTTGATATATAGATAATTATTAAATTACCTGTATTGACTTTTTTATTGCATAAGTTCAGACGGCATACCTGATGGAAAGTGGTTACCATCGCCTATGGACATTTGGAAAAGCAAGCTACCCATGTGCTGTCGCCTGTTGCTCTCTAAAGAGAGACTGGAACCTGACCATTAATGTGGGTTGTTTTGTCGCTTCTTATGACATGCCGCCCGGCCGCCGAAAATTATATTCTTCTCCGTTCCTGCACGGATACACATTTCGCTGCTTTCATTTATTCATTCATTTTATCATATTTTATAGCTTTGATCATAAGACCAAATACCTCCCTAAGCGCACCTCTAGATTCATTTCTATAAACTTTTTATCAGGCCATAAACGTAAGGCACAAATATGGCTTAAATCGGAAGGTTTATGTGTCCGGTAATGACCATTGATATTAAATTCTTTGCGAAATGAGATAGAAGTTTATTTTAATAATAAACAAGTTGACGTAAAATGTTCCACATATATAGGTACTTTGTATACTTACTTTTTAGCTGTGGTGGCCAGAATTGGCTATAGTTTGGTTTGCATCCTGATAGGGTCTTGGATGGAGATCGCGTCCCGGCAGACGTAGAGTAGGAGGCCATCCAGTGGATTGAACCAAAGACTTCGCCAGTAGGGTTTGGAAGATGAAAACGAAGAATCAGAATATGTGGTGCAAGCCTGGTTAAGCCTGATCCGTGCAGGAACGGAGAAAGAATACAATTTCCTGCGGCCGGGCGGCCTTTTGTAAGAGGCGACAAAACAACCCACAGCCAGGTGGTAGGTTATTTGCCCAACTGGATTGCTACCACCCCTGGTCTAAAGTATGTCGTCATAACAACCTTGAGTTGTGTTCCGGCATTAGTGACCAGGTTCCAGTCTTCCTTAAGGAGCAGCAGTACATTTGTAGCACCTTTGGTGTTGTAAATGTCCATAGGCGATGGTAACCGCTAACTATCAAGTGGGCCGTCAGCCTGTCTGCTGAACTCCTGCAATAAAAAAAAAATGCCTAACGATACACAACGAATTCTAGACAACAAAGGTCCTAGAAACGACTTCTCAGACATTAGGTGATCCTTGGGAAGATGCTTCGACTTCCTTTACTGCGGAAGATACTATTTGTTTATTTTTTTTATCTACGAAATGATCCTGTGATCTATGTTAATAATACTATTAGCATTCGAGATCAAACGTAATTACCCAACCAAATATCACATCATGATTCAAGTGAAACTGGGTCTACAGTACCATCAAATACATCGATTTACGAGCGTGGCTTCACTAGATCGTGGCAAACTCATCATTAACGAGCTACATTTTCTTTTAGGATAGTTAGTTAAAGTAGCATTCTTAATGGTAAAGCAAGTAGAAAGGTGCATTAAATCAAATCCCAACCGCTTCCTATAGAAAATTATAAAGGTTTTCTAAAACGTAAGTTTACTTAACCGCGAAGAATATTCTACATAACTGACCTTAGTTCAGCAAATAAATATATCATTTTAAATTTATAAGGCCGTTGAACCCTGATCGCTATTAATTTCCTCGCATTTGGCAGTGAATGCTTATATAAACATACCAGGAAGTTCATATATTATATCCATTTTGACAATGACAACATTATTGATATTAAACACTTATGCCTATAAACAATCAATGAATAATATTGACATCGATCAAATAGTTTCATTTGATAGTAACTTTCAAAGACATTATATCGAAACGCTTGTATAGGCTGAAGTGCTTACCGCTGCGACCCGTGTCAGCTCAAAAGAGAGAGGTGGTTAGGCTATTGGAGAATGGGGGAGGCAGCAACCAGGCAACATGGAAGCGCATTGTCGCAACGGACAGCAGGCGCAACGGGCGTGCGAATAAGCCTGCGTACGCGCTCACCGCACAATAACCGCACTCAATAGTGGCAATCGATCGCGATCATAAACCGAAACCATTGTGTTTATGTTTACAACGATTTCTAGCTAGGTAAAGTGTCAGTGTATTTTCTCCGCATCAGTACCGGCGTGTCGTAAACATTTTCATATTGTGCATTTTTTTATATCCATTTGTTGCTTTTCATATTGTCGTAAACTAAGTTTTCTATTGTTCTTGACTGTCAGTTGGTTGTGTCCGCGGTTTCTTGATTATCTTTATGGCACATTCAGTGACAGACGTAAAAACTAATTCCGGATATGTTAGTATGCATTAGATTTGTTTTCATGGCGTATTTATGTCATGTTTACGATTTTTAACACTGTCCACGCATTAGTTGTAAAAACTACTAGTAAACCACTTTATGATGATGATCTAGTTTAATTTTATTACTTTGAATATTGTGATATCAAGAAGGAAAAAATACAGTTCCAATCACTGATATATTAAATTCCAAGCATTCCAAGCTATTAAAAAAAACTGAAATAGATAGACTCCTAAAACGACAGAGAACACGATGCATTTTCTTTATTTCTTGTCTGTTTTTCAGTTTATCTGTTTGTTTCGGATTCATGTTAAAACTGCTAGGCCGATTTAGATGCCGTTTTCGCTGATCGACAGAAAATTTTCGAGTTAAAGTCTATGCTACTTTTTATCCCGGGTATTTTACCGGGAGCGGTTTGAAGATGTTCGAGTGTATAAAAATTAACTTATTCCATAAACACAACATAGTTTTCACTAAAATGATAGATTTTTTATAATGCTGCGGTATTTTGTGTCCCGGGGATGCTGCAGGAATTTCAAGCCTGGATCAAGTCGCTGGCATACCTTAGTTGAGTATATTATTCTATTACTGTTCTGAGAATCAGTTAAATTTAGCTTTAGATTTTGTTTAATTTTGTAGGGACATATATTGTAGAAAGTGGAATAATGAAATCAAAATAAAACAATTAAATTAACCAAAAATTTACTTGAACCTTTTAGATTGGTTCAAAGTTCAGTTAAAGTTTGAAACAATGTGTCGCACAGAGTGCCTAAGAGCAGATATAATATCAAACTTGTTATTACCAAATTATAATAAAGTAATTTAGAATTTTAGTTACTTAAAACTACATGTATTTTATGATCAAAAATTGATAATTTTTGTTTTGCTTTGCTGCTAAGTGAGGCGAAATGAAGACTTCATAAACGAGGAAAATATGAAAGTCAATCTTCAAACTCTGAGTGCGGTCTTTAATTAATTAAATTACGTCTAACCATGAGCCATAGCTTTATAACTATCTCAAAGAGTAGATGTAGATATACATAACAAAATAATTTAATTACCACTTTCACCTGTAGGGTTTTTAATGACCCTAACAAAGTTTTATTCTCGAAATAAAATACTCTCACTTCAATTATATCTAAAAAACGCATTTGAGTCTTATTACGATCACACAAAAGCACCTTAGAATAACAAAACATTGTATCTGGTACATAATGAGGGTACCTTATACGCATTTATTACTACAAAAGGTCTGAGCAAAGGGGCTATTATTTTAATAGCAACTGCAGTACAAAAAGCGATAGGCGGTCGTGCTTGAGGCGCTCACGACTACAGCTCCATTGCTATGGTAGAAATTTGATAGCCATTGTGATTATGTGGGTCAGAGGCCCTTTATAAAGGTAATCCTTGTTCTATAATAAACATATGTACTAAATAACGATTCAATATTACCGAATTATATTAGTAGCTAGGATATGCCTTTATTGGGAATTCCCGCGAGATTCCCGGGACGCAACGTACTGCATTTAAATAACAATGCAAGTTGTCGTTTTATTACAAACTGTGCTAAAACGATAGCGGAATAAGCTAAATTTTATGCACCCGAAAAACTAAAAATTGCTCCTGGCAAATTTCCGCGGGATTCCCGCGGTATTCCGGGATAAAAAATATTTCACATTTTATTATGTAAAAATTCTATCGAATAGTGAAAAGGTTCGTATTGTAATTCGATTTTTTATTCTGGTCATTTTAAATGATTCCCACAAAAATCCCTGCTGGATTTCCGGGATAACAAGTAGCGCCGATTGTTAGTCTAAGAAATAGGTGTTGATCAGTGAAAACCGTATCAAAATCGACCCAAAAAAAATCTACTTTTTAACGCATATTATCTTTAGTAATTTAGGTTTAGGGTTTTTTAGAAATTTAGAGTATAAAGGCGTAGGCAGAGCATAAAAAGTACTAAAAATGAAAATTAGTTGTAATAATATATATTTACTAATTTTTGAGGTATATGGTATTTTTGACTATATATTTTATTAGGGTTCTAGGGCTAGTTTATAAAACATACATCTCTATGGAACCCTTCATTGTGCGTGCACTGTTGTACACTAATTTTTTATTTTTATCCCATGAACATTTTTATCTGTCGATTGAATAATTAACCCTTTATTGCGTGAAATTTGAATACAGGTGTTCCTCATCATTTTATATTCTTTATGGTGGTGTGCACCCACATTTAATCTACGATTAAAATAAAATAAGCGCTGTTTATGCATACATTTTTAGTGATTATCTTATTTTAACCCTCGGTTTAAAGTCGGTGCACACCAGTTTCAAACTTCACATGATTAACACAATGATAATCAATTAAATAACAGGTATACTAGTAATTATATTCCATTTTAAAAATTAAAGCATTACTAGATACTAGGTTCACGCTTATTGCCACTATTCAGAATTCTATCTTACGTATATGAAATTTACAATGTAGTCGCATTGACAAAGTGGTTCTCGGCTCTGAGGAGAGAACTGTCACAGAGCAATAAAATTATTTTGCTTTATAGCCAGCCTCACTTGGTTATGCTGCGCCTTTTGTAGGACATTTTCTTGTATTACTTTCTGCGGATCGTAAATTTAACATTTTATGTAGCGATTTTGAAAGATTGCTTTGTGGGGGCTTTTTTACATACATGCCTATGTACTATTCTATTTTACTTTATAAATTCTAGTATACGCAAGTAATACTTTGATTACAACAAAGAATATAAATACCAACCTCGGTGAAAGCCTCTGAGGCTTGCCTATTATATATTTTATAGAAGAATGCTATGAATGACAGTCCTCCAGTAAAAAACGTACAGTACGAAGAAAACTTAAATCCGTCCTTGAAGTTCGTACACGTCATTGCACAGCACACAATTATACGGTCCACATACAACGCTAACAGGGGAGACTATTACGTTCTCGCTCACTCGCTATCCGGACTTGCATGCCATCACTTTTACACAACACATCGTAAGGTGTAGTAATGAACGTTAACATTTGATGCATTGGATTATTTGGATGCGACCTACGCAAACTCACGGAACTAACTTCACTTGAAGCGCATTAAAGTTTCGCGTGTACCGTTACTCTAAAAAGCTTTTAGTCCTATATGATTCGATGGTGCAACATTTGATTCATCTCTTTCTTTTTGACATCTTATTAATGACAAGATAATTATAACCAAATAAGTCTGTAATAGGTTACTAGATAATCCAATCAGCTACCACTCATCCTTATTGATTTTATTATTTCAACACTAATTATAATAGCGAGATGTTTAAGCTAACCTCCTTTTTTTGTGGAAGTAAATTGTTTTAGAATTAATTGTAAAATGTTTATTTTAAAAATTTGCCCAATTGAAAAGAAACTTGCATTTTACTTTTTAAGAAAAGATACATGTGGCGATACAGAGTCACTATATACACACACATATATTGCTCACGACATGTGCTTTCGACGCGGCTTTCTTCACGTGAACTTAGAAAATATCTATGTATATTGTTAAAAATTCAATGTGACACGTAGGGGCTGGCTTATTACGGCACAACTAGTACAAAGAGGAAAATGTTTAATAAAAACACCGCCCATAAGCTATTCGAGGAAAAGGGCTCATAAAAACATTGGTTCTTACAAAAGACGTTGTATTGATTATTCTTGGAAGTCTAGTTTAACAAAAGCAATTTCATTCGCCTCATACAAGAGAAAAATAAAGAATTTCCTTAAAAAGTAATAGTAGCGAATGATTTCAGAATTATTTAAAATCCAATTATAAGAAATAGCCTTGCTCAATAGCCGCGGTGATGGAATTAATATTGAGAAGTCATTTATCAAAATTAAACCGGCATTCGACTAGGTTTAATGCTAATAAAACGACATTTAATTCCTTTTAACAGGGGAAATCTTACGAGTTTTCTGGACAAGTCTTTGAATTTTAGGATATTATATAGTCTTCATTTTTTAAATATTTTTATTTAATTAACAGTAATATCAACTTACATAGTTATTTGTTATGTAAGTGATATGTAATTTTGGCATCAGTCTAGGTATAGTATTATGTATGTATACATACATAGCGCTTCATACGCGATAGATACAAGTGACCGTCATTTAATCGTTGGAAACATAGAATAGAATAGAATAGAATATACTTTATTGCATAACATTCAGATACAATTTAAGAATTTTAACTACAGAAGACAATAGGCGGTCTTATCACTAAAAGCAATTTCTTCCAGACAACCTTAGGATGGATTAGAGAAAATTGTGTGACATGTGGGTTTTGCAATATAAATAGAATGAAAACATAATGACCTACCAACATGATTTATAATTTAAACGGAGTTTTATTTGTCTGATTTAAGCTGGCGCGCATAGACATTTGACCAACCATTAAAATAAAATAACCACTGTTTATTTATATAGTTTCAGACTAAGAATTTAATTCATCGACAGAATTTTAAAGTAATATATGTTCCTAAAAGAATTAAACGCCAGTATGTAAATCTTTCTTGTTATAGATGCATTCGTTTGGACTCATTGCTGGTTTAAGTTTGACCCATAAGCCCATATAGGAGTAACAATGTCAATTTTATCTTACACTAGCTTCTGCCTGCGACTTTGTCCGCGTGTAAAGATTTTTTGACTACCCCACGGAAACTTTTTAATTTTTCGGGATTAAAAGTCCTATATGTTGACAAGGCTACCACCATACAAAATTTGATTTAAATCGGTCCAGTCGTTTCGGAGATTAAACCTAAAAAAAATGAAATAAATCAAAATTACTTCTATTTCATTTCTTACATCCCCCCGACTCGAGATTTTAGCATTTTTTTCATTGTACAGAAATTCGAACTCTACAGTTTTATTAAATGTATAGATAAAATAATAATAAGATTCAGAAACCTGGCTTAAATCAGTTATAAATTTGACAGACGTTTTGATTGAATCGTATGCAAATGTTAAAAATTTTCAACTGATGGAACAGGACTGGCGAACCAGTAATCAGGTTTGACGAGTGTACTGTATTAAGTACAACGAATTAATTCACGTCATAAGCCGCATTGCCAAAGCGATCAAAATATAATCGTAGATGCTCGGTACAATGTTAAATGACTTGAGTGACAGCTCTTTACATTTATCATAAAGAACACAAGGTTACTTCAAACGAAGGGTTTGAATACATGTCGTAGTTAAGCACAAAAGAACCTTTTAACTGCCCATGACAGTTACGTATATTTGACCTTAAACTTTTAAATAAGAAATAACATCTGTGGGTTGATGAACCTTTTATAAGTATGAGAGGTGTGTGATTTTATGTTTCCTTTTTTGCACAATAATATGATCTGATTTTGATACCTACCGTACCAAATGTTCACATATAAAAATCTATACATATAAAAGAAAGTCATATTAGTTACACTATTTATAACTCAAGAACGGCTTTATCGATTTGGCTGAAAATTAGTGGGGAGGTAGCTTAGAACCAGGAGACGGACATAGGATACTATTTATTCCATTGGAACTGGTAGGTGGCGCTGAGATCGGGTTCTAGAATCCTCCTAATCACCTGGACCGATTTTGGTGATTTTGTTTTTGTGTTTGAGTGGGTCCCCGGATGGTTTAAATCCACTATTGAAATCGGTAGGTGGCGCTGGGATCAGGTCGTAGAATTTAATTTTTTCAGAGCAGGACAACGTCTGTCGGGGCAGCTAGTATTTTATAAAAGATATACAGATAACTCTTTTATCATAACGCGAAGATAATAACTCAAATAAATTATTTTATTTGCTAACAAAGACTTCTATCTATTGTGAAATTGTATATTTTTATTATAATAATTGCCATATATCATAACAACTTTCAAGCTGTGTTTACTGCACTTTTATTGTATGTAATTTTTACAGCATTTGAAGGATAATTACACAATTGATGCTATTATCATGATCTCAAGGGACCTCTTCCAAAAAACTCGGAATAGTTCTGATTTGTTTAATAGTTAAGACTGTATCAGTGATATATGGAACTAATGATAATGTTTTAAACAATTTAAATAATGGATATGATATTGTTCTAGAGAATTTTAAAATACTTCTACTACAACTTTATACGTTACTACCTGTCCCGACAGACGTCGTCCTGCCCGGAAAAGCTTCAATCGATATTTAACAAATAAAAAATAGGGGTTGATCGTAGAGGGTGAAAATTTAGAGTTGAATGTATCTTTTAATGCTGTATCATAAAAAAATTAAAAAAAATATATATCTAAATTTTTTTTTAAATATTTAGGGTTGGACTACCCTTAACATTTAGGGGGATAAAAAATTTATGTTGTCCGATGCTCAGACCTACCCAATATGCACACAAAATTTCATGACAATCGGTCAAACCGTTTCAGAGGAGTCTGGTAACTAACATTGTGACTCGAGAATTTTATTAAAACTTATTATTATTTTTCGTTCTATTAAAACGGAGAGGCCTAAGAAGATTAGTAAGTTTATCGATTGATATTTAAATATCTCGTTTTGCGAGCAATAAATCTTACAATCTCTTTTAAGGTTACTAACGGTAGCGACAGCGTGAAATTTGCATTTTAAAATATTCACAACATATTTAACAGTATATAATTATTTCTATTTTGTTGACATTTGACGGTTTATCTTATCGGACTACTTATCAGGACCAGTTTTACTTAAAACATGGCTTTTACCGTAATTTGCTTGTTAAATGAATTTACGTCAGTTTTACCCGGATTTTTTAAAGACAGACAACACTTCAATACGTGTAAGTTAACTAGTTAGCACATGTGACCTATTCAAATTCTGTAATCTAAAATGCTGAACAAACTTAAATAGAAACTCAAAATAATAGAATTAAAATCCGTACAATTAAATACGTCGCGTCAAATATAAAAAGTATAACAATGCCGTGTTACCTTTCTTGTATTTGAAAATACGTTTTAAATTGAACGGATTATCATTTTAAGTGACATACCAACAAAGATATATAAATAAAAATCATAGTGATGGATGGTATTAAAGCCTGGTTGTACTATGAATGATGTTATAGCAATTTCTTTAATGGCCGATTCCTATATCTACTATTCATTACTTCATACTATTCATTCACTTGCCTTACTATCGGTTGAATTTTGACATTACAAGTATGGAGCTTATGTCAAATATTAACCGCTGAATGAACGGTCGGTAAGATATAGGAACCGGCCATGACATAATGCCAAATCACTCATACTCATTGTTATATTACTGACATTATTGTCACTGGTTGTTTATTTTTTCAAGGTCTTAGAATAAACCATTTATAAAGAAATTTGCTCGAAATATGTGTGTAAATATTTGATAAATATAATTAAAATTGGGTCGTTTTGGTCTCAAGCCAAAATGAAGGCTTGCACTGAAAACAGCCTTGTGTCGGATGTAATTCCGGCACACCAATATACTGAGAACAAATCTTGTTTACTGTAAAGGTGGTGGAGAAACTCTCAAAATATGCTATTTATATAATAATAATATGTAAATACGTCGCTATTTCTTCAGATAAAATCTTTTCCCTTTTTCTTTCTTTACTTTCGATAGGTGACGAAATTAAAGTATCACGTATAAGTATTATATCTGAGCCTTGCACACTGTTATTCAGTGGTAATCACTCGAAGCAACTGCCAGATGTGCGGGGCAGGATCTTCAGTACCCTACATTCACATGATGCCGTCGACTAACGAAAACGGTTCCCTCATACGGGGTTACCAGCATGAGTAAACAGAATTTTTCCACATTCGGACCTTTCCAACCTATAAAAATGTATATTTATGACTATGTATATATGTATGTATTTGCATATTTATTTGTCAAATTTGTTTGTGTATGTATGTATCCATTGCCTTTCTCCTGCACCACTTACATTGCCTGATTCAAATTTGTTTTTATTAGGTTGCCTGGGGCGATAAGGCCGCCTATTGTATCGCCTAGAAAATATTGTAAATATGGTCTGTTTTTTGTAATTGCATGTTTTAGTGCGCAATAAAGTGTTATCTCTCTCTCTTTCTCTAAAAATGAACCCTTAGTACGAATGTGTAAATAAGAACACCTAGTTTATTGGATATGTTTTTTTATAATTGGCATATAAACAGCGGTTGCGACATAAGCCGAGAATTTGTAATAACCTCAGCATTTATTACTTTATTTACAACCCCAATCAATTTAATATTAATATCATATTACTGTGCAAGTACGCGAAAGGCATAAACTACTCCAATAACAGACTGCAAATTTGTAAATATTCTGAGAAACAGTAAAGACATCCTGTGCTTATTTAATCCTGTCATTTAGAAGATGTGCCTGTGACAATGAATAGCTTAGTTGGGTTGCAAAACATGCATATTCTGTGTCAGTAAGGCTTGAACGCACTGCGATTAAACGGGAGCGGTTTTGGAATAATAGAAAACGCAAAAACGCGTACGAATACGCACTGCGGTTGGCGTTTTTGCTTAATTTTATTTAATTACTACAATGGATTTTCGGTTAGCAGCATGTGTTGTCTGCGATTTCTCAGTCGATTATTAATATCAAAACCGAACGCGGGTAACCACCACCGTACTAACGGTTTGAAACACAAAAAACGCGTTTTTGAATTGCCTTCCAAATGTAACAAAATAAATCACATTTTTAAAATCAGCCATTGAAAAAAATCGCTAATGCATGCGCTTCTATATGTATAAAATGAGTTCGACTGCAGAACACTTTTTGAAGGTCATGCATATAATTTAAAATTTAATTTTACTTCCTATTGTATGTACATCGCTTCGCAACGTGTTGTTACTATTAAGGAGAAGAAGCGGCAAAAAACTCCCCAGCTACACGTCTAGCAAAAATTCTTTTTCTTTATATTTCTTATTCTATTTATATCTCAAGTTCTCTTTTTTTTAAAGTTTTATACAGAATGTTATGTTATATAAAACTTTTGAAGAATTAATGGAGTTGTAGCAAACAGTACATACTCAATAAGACAAAGACACAATAAAAGGAAAGAAAAATATCATTATAGTTATAATAATGACATGACGTATTAGAATTTTAGGCTGCAACTTATCTCCATAAATTCGCTATAAAATTGACAAGATAAAAAAAATATCTTAGATAGTAAGAAGATCAATTTCATACATTACAAACAGGCTTTTTGAAATGAAATACACTATATAATGAAGTTTAAATGTCTTAGACAACATTAACCACATATAAAGTTAGAGATTACAGTAATTTTTTTTCATATTAATCACCTAAAGACACGATTGAACTAAAATTTACCCCAAAATATATCTTACAAGAAAAAAGATATAGATAGATAGCTATATGTTACATTTTTGCGGTTGCAACCCGCTCGCGTTTAATCGTAGTGCGTACGCCTCGTAAGTGCGAGACGTGCTGGTAGAGACCTATTTAAAGATGTCAAGTTCTTGGAAGGCGCGTCGGTGGGAAAGTTCTCATATGACCATTTCTTTGTAGATGCGACCGGATACTTCAGCAATAACAAATTATATTATCCATACAACCTTGCATGTAGTCTTTTCTTATATAACTTCTTGGAAATTGTTGCATTTAATCGTACTTTAATATTTTTCAATTAAATATATTATGTAGATAGATAGAAAACACTGTTCTGCTAATTAAATAGACAATCATAGTTACACTATTTTAGGTAAAACAGACGACTTATTGCTTAAAGCGCCCCTTCCAGCCGACGTAACTTGATTATTTTCATCTAGGTTTTGTGTTTGTTTATGTGTTTTTTATGAAATAATTTTAAAAACGATTCTGAGACGTTACAAAATAGTTTGATGGCAAGTGATACGTAATATTCTGTACTACTATACTGTTTTTCAGGGCGTTTTTCTGTATTGTTTTGCCTGTTCTTTATTATTGTTCAGTAGCTAAGGTATCAGCATCTCATTTATTTACAAACATGGTTTCGAATCTTGGAATAAGTTACGTTTGACCAGTCGAATGCAAGGTAAACCCGGTAATTCATCTTAGATAAGTGCTGTAAATACATTATTTTCCCACAATTGGACAGGTATGAATGAGCCCAGAATTAAGGTATTTATGGAATGATGTCATACAGACGGGGAGGCAATTTTAATATAACTTAATTTTTATAAATAAATATGTTTACTTAGGAAAAATATGACGTAAACAAAATCGGGAATTTCCATTTGACTGTTCCAATTATTTCGTTTGAAACATGTTATATAAATAAAATTTAAAGGGTGTGTATTAAATGTAGTGTGATTCACCAGTATGTTTGTAGGTGTATCGTTTTGTATGCGCCGGCGCATCGCCTAGGAAGTAAATGCATTCGTGTACAATCGCTACTTCACTTGCGTAACATCGTGCGCGAAATTGTTAATTGTGTTTATATTTGTAATCTATGGCCAATGACGTGACTATATTTATTGCTGGCTTGTATTTTCTTTGTCACTGTACGTGTAAAGAAAATTTATTTGGCATTTACTGATTAATAAACACCGTACGAAGAAGTAAATGTCATTGCCTTATACATTTTACAAATTGTAATACATTTATGCTATTTTCTGTATGCGATTAGGCATATTTTATAATAAATTATTTGACTGAGAATTATTAGTCATTGTTTTAAATGTTTCTGCATAGTATTTTATGTTACTCACTAGTGACAAAATCATAAATTATGGTGAATGTCCAATAATCCTTTTTTATACTTCAAAGCCGAGTTATTAAAAAAATGATAATATCATTTAACAAAAACAGTTGGAAGAAAATTTACACTGAAAAAAAAATAGAATCGTATGAATGGTCTGAAATCTCGACTTTTCTTATTTACTTACTTAAAATTTGCAGTTAAACTAACTGCGTCAATTTTGTGGAAAGTCGATTATTAGAAGTCGCATTGTCCAAAAACATTGGTGATTTACGCAGGAGAAGCTGTAACTATTAAAAAGCTATTGGTGTAAAGGGTCATTCAATGATGTTATTCATTAAATGACCTTTTATATCAATAGTTTTGCATGTAACTACGAAAAAGAAAATTATATTTGTTTTTTCATCCTTTCCATCATCGGGCAACTAGACGCACCGGCATGCGGTACCGATATATGCTGGATATTCCACCTTTACGAACGAAGCGCTTTGCGTTTACCTTCATCATGCGCACTGCAAGAGTCCCGGATTCTGTCTTTCCCCATACTTACAACCTGGGTGTCTTCATGCCCTGTGTACTGTAATGTAACTTTCTAGCTAAGCGTAGACCCTATCTTTCCTCCACGTTAGTAGAGCTCATGGTCAACCGCGAACTTATACTACTATAAAGCATACCCCTTTTGTATACGAAAGTACATTGATTGTGCCGCGAATAGAATGGCGATAGTTTAATTTGCATTAAAACAGCACCGATAGACGCTTCAAGCTACAGCGGACGGTAATAAAAATGTTAATGATTCCAATTGCATGTTTCACAGACATGTTTGTTTTGATTGTAAAAAATATTATAAAAACCCATTGCTATGGAAACATCAGACAATGACCGTTAAAAATGTATAACACGAATTCCTTCAAGTTTGATGAACTGGGTTCTCGAGTAATTCAAAGATCATAAAAAACGCAGATGTTCAATAAAGAAAACCGTCCGGTTCGTCATATCACTTTCCATTAACGGTACATTTTTACTACGACTACGTGACTATGAAGTAATTAAAACGGTCCGCGATTGACCGCGTAGCGCGTTTTTAACTGTAACTGCGATTCTCGCAGATGAAAAAATTCGCAAATGGCGAATTAGCGACCTTATCAAAACACGCTGCGCCGAGAGTTCGATGAACCGGTTGCTTTGTTATTGTTCGGTCTAACACTACAATCGCTATACCTACTGCGGACCGATCGACCTGCATTCTCATGCAGTATCCAATATGAAAAATTAGGCCTCAATTTCAGCGAGGGTGACGCACTCGAATGAGGCTTGCTTTTGTACAAGTTCCCTGTTGACAGCCGTGTAATTTTATTGTTTCGTGAACCAGATCAAAATGTCTGAACAACCGTTAGGCGAGACTGGCCGATAGCGGAAATGTCTGTCACTTTTATTAGTCCCTATCGCTTCGTATGAAATGCTGTAGTGATTGCTGAGGCGTACTACAACGGTTAATGATCACGTATTTAGACTATTGAACCAAATAGACGAACGGGATATTGGTAAAAAAAGATAAAGAAAGAAACGGAGAAAGAATACAATTTCCTTCGGTCGGGCGGCCTATCGTAAGAGGCAACAAAACAACCCACAGCTAGGTGGCAGGGCATTTGCCCGACTGGATGGCTACCACCCCTGGTGTAAAGTATGTCGCCATAGCAACCTTGAGTTTTGTTTCGGCATTAGTGACCAGGTTCCAGCCTCCTTTAAGATTGCAGCAGCGCATTGTAGCACCTTTGGTGTTGCAAATTTTCATAGGCGATGGTAACCGCTTTCCATCAAGTGGGCCATCTGTCTGTCTCTGAACTCCTGCAATAAAAAAAAGAGATTTTGAATCTATTAATGGACTAAATAGTTTACTCCTGACGTTGCTTTTTGGTAGCTTGCTTCGTGTAAAGTGCTACTGTATAGAGATTCGTGGAGGTTTCTTTATCTGTGATGCTTCGGTGGTGGATGACCCCTGTTTTATAGTGGTGAAGCACCACTAAGCGAGAGCCCACGGCTCAAAAGCTCCAGAAGGGAGTGCAAAATACGACCACGAGTTGTTGTATTCTCGATGTCTTTACTTGCTTAATAGTTTTTAATTTAACTTAGACAATGTATACAGAAACCTTATCGTTTACGGGATGTGCACACTAATATTCTATCATTATTAAATATTATATTTACACGTTTTTGAGACAGGATCATCTTTTGATGATACAGATCTTATTCACAGCTCTAACAACGATATCTTTTATCTGTATTTATATAGCATCACGTTATAGTCTGTAGCTATGCTAAATTATACGTCAATAAATTGAGGGATGAAACATGACGCAACAAGATTAAAGATATGTTAGATATATGCCTCTTAGTTGGTTCTTAATCTTGTGTAGATGAAACGAAAAAGTGATACTAAAAAGGGATAGGTAAACACATTTCTCGTTGCCCATTAGTATAAATTTTCAATTTAAAAAAATCAAAAGGTTTTAAATGAGTTTTAGCTTTATCTATATATTCTTAAAGCAGATATTCTTTTATACGTAGAATAAAGGAACTTATGCGTAACAGTGCATTCAATTTTGAACTTAATGCTAGTGATCTAAAGTGTAATTTAAATTCAATAATATATTGACGGCTAAAATAATTATATTTATATTAATAAAAGTTAGACATGAATTATCTGTGGATATATTCTCCAAAGTTCACTTCTACTGCTTGTAAACTGCACACACACACACACACAATTTTTCTTCAGTTTATATATTCCTATTGCTATTCAGATTAAAAAACCATAAATTTAATGTGCTTTTTTTAAATCAATAGGAGATGTTTTCTTCCAAAGTTGTAAAATTTTTATTCCTATAAAATATAATAAATATACTGTAAAATCATTAAATATATAGTACCAAATCACAACTCTAACAAACAACTCTTATTTTATATAATACTAAATATTTTCCCCTTTAACTTCTACACTACAAAAAAGAAAAAAATTGGCATAGCTTAAAAATACTTTAGATTTTTGAGATAGAGGTTGTATTTTATGTTTTTTTTATATTTATTGATTCGTTTTGCATACTACACAATCCAGTTTTACATTGTTTTCTTTGAACAACATTCACGATTTTTATATTCAGTTGTAAAAATGAACTAGATAAAAAAAACATTTGAAACACAAATGGCGGTTATTTCGATTTCTTTGTTTGTTCATAAGGTATCAAAGTTATCACATATTTGTTAAAACGTGTGTAATAACAGGTTTAAGTAGAGCACAGCTTAGGTGTGAATTATTTGGGAATTTCGTGTCGTGGAAAGCCCAATGTTTATCAAACAAATGTGCAATATGACACGTGATTGTGTAGTGCAACCTAATAAAGTGAATAATGAATTGTTTCAAACAAACCGATCATACAGTTCTTACAGTTTTGTTTCCTTCAGTTAATTTCAGTTCAGTTTTGAGTCAATTGTTTGTTAGGTCATATTTTATAACTTCAATCTTTAAAAAATACAAAATTTAGTTTATTTTTAATATTAAGTTGTATTTTTTAAGTTTCTTTAGTTTATCTTATAATATAGTTTAATTTAAATAAGCCATTTTTATAATCAAGTAAAAAAGTAATAAATAAAGGAATTAAGGATAGACTCATTAAAGGCCGCTTGCATAACGTTCCTTAAATTTATTTAAGAAAGACTAAACGCATTAAACCCGATCCGATTAGCGTCTTGCACAATGCAAAATTTGTCGCTAAATATGTTTAAAGAACTTTCAATATATTTAGTGAAAAACGTATTTAGGCAGTTCAATATGATTAACTATAATAATTTAGTTTAAAGGCGATCGTTATGCAAGCGACCCTTAGAGACTTGTTTAAAGCGTCCACACAGAGCCCTAAACGTATTCTTTCAGAACAGTTATGTTTTTAGTAAGTGAAAGATTTTATAGTCTACCTCTCTGTGTAAGACGATAGATGTAATTATATTTAATGTTATTATTGGTATAGCCCGCCATCATTATATTTTCAAACTAAGCAATACTTTATTTTCAACTATAAGCGTTTCATATACAACTTTTAATTGTAATGATATATCACGGTTCTGTCCTAAGCCTGGAAAATCGGCGATAATTTGTTCTTCTTTGTTTTGTACTATTTTTTCTTATATTTATATATAAAGCTGAAGAGTTTGTTTGTTTGCTTGAACGCATTTATTTGAACTTTCAACTGCATTCTTTCAGTGGCAATAACACATTTATCGCGGAAGGTTATAGGCTATATATCATCACGTTAAGACGAATAGGCGGAGCACCAATGAAGAATGTTTCAAAATCCTAGGTATTTTAACTTACTTTTTTTAAACTATTCCACACGGACGAATTCGCGGGCAGAAGCTAGTCATATATATTTATATTAGCATGACAATTATGAGTCCAGGTATCTTTGTAAGACAAAATATATTCGCAGTCTCAAAGTGAGAGAAACCTCGTTTGGATTTGAAATTATTATTTAAACAGCATTACAAGATCATTTATCTTCTTATAAGATGAGAAACTTATAAACGAGTAATACATGTCAACACAATTTCGAAACTATATCCTTAACATTTCACATGGAAATCCTGTTTTGATAAGTACAGTTATACTAAACTATAGTACCGTTTCAAATGTACGTGTTAGTATGAAAAGGGCTACGTATAGACGATGCGGTAGTTTGAATTATTAGGTCAGCACCTCAATGTGCATTCGATGAAAGGATTTGATTTGGACGATATGCTTATAAACGTTGAGTACTAGTGCTAGCTACTTTTACTTACAAATAATGATATTCGGAATCATACTAATCTGATTGATTCTCTTACGAATAAAGAAATCAATCGATAGGCTTGCTCAACTTTAGATTAAACAACGAAACAAGCATTCACTGTTGTTTTTTAATATATTTCAAATACATCGGAGTATTCGCGAGTGGAATATGAGACAAAATTTGAATAGACACTTGATACAAAACACTTTATGCTGATAATATGTAAACAGACATTTAATGGATAAGGTTAGACTTATTTAGATCAGTTATTCTATCATTTCTTGGAACCATCATTATGTTACACATGATTGAATTACTATTCCATGTCTTGTGGACATATACCATGTTCGAGTATCTTGCTCTCATTCTACCATGGAAAGTATTTTTGTTTATTTGATGGCACTATAATCATTTTTTTTTTGGTTGAGTTCAGCAGACAGGCACACGGCCCACTTGATGGAAAGCGGTTACCATCGACATTTGCAATACCAAAGGTGCTACAAATGCGCTGCTGCTCTCTTTAGGGTGACTGGTACCTGGTCACTAATGCCGGAACACAACTTAAGGTTGTTATGATGACATACTTTAGACTAGGGGTGGTAGCCATTGGCAAATGCAATACCACATGGCTGTGGGTTGTTTGGTCGCGTCTTACGACAGGCCGCCCGGCCGCAGGAAATTGTAGTCTTTCTCCGTTCTTGCACGAATAAAAGTTATTGAGAATTTTCATTGTTTCATGTTCATTAATGAAAAATATGAATATATAAAGAAAGCTTCGTTGTGCAAGATAAACATATTTTTTTCTTAACAATTCCATGACTCGACATGATATAGATAGACATAGGTACATATATATTTAATTATAGTATAGGTTTACAATTGACCATGATACTAGGCGAAGATATCGACTAAGGTGATAAAGAAGGATACATTACACTTTAACATGACAGGATCATTTTCAATGCCATGAACAAGTATATAAATATCCATACTGTTTTTATGAAACTATTTCAAATAACACTAGATCCGAATTTTATTTCAAGAATAGCTCCTGCCCGTGACTTAGTCCGCGTGATGCGGTTTTTTAACTATCCCACGCGAATTCTCGAATTTTTCGGGATCAAAAGTATCCTATATGTTGACCAGGGATATAAGCTACCATCATACAAAATTTCATTTAAATCGGTCCAGTCGTTTCGGAGATTAGCCGGTACAAACAGAGAAACAAAAAATTTGAAAAAAAAAACTAAATGAGTTCTATTTCACTTCTTACATCCCCCTATTTTTTATTGTACAGAAATTCGACGTCTACAGTTTTATTATATGTATAGATTAGACGCATCTTAGATAAATTATCTCGTTATTGATTGCCATAATTTAATCGCAGCCAATGTGAATTGTCGTCTTGCGAGTTTTATAGTAGGTCTTAATAAATTGCAGTGTCAGTCAAACAGAACTTGTTAATAGCTTTATTGGAGTCGTAATAACAGTTCACATAACGCTTAGTAGTAGTGTGCAGTTTAAGTGCATCTTATGCTTAAAAGACAGTGAAACGACATTTAAATGTAGACTAGTAAATATTTATGGTTAATAATCACAGGGTCGCTTCACATCAAAACTCCATTGGTAACATCGATTAACACGGAGATGCACTTGAATGTACTTATATATATGAAAATTGGTACGATTGGAATAAAAAATTAATTGCTTTTTAAAAGGAACGTCAAGGAATAAACAAAGGAAAGTTAAAGATAGATAGACAACACTTTATTGAACACCAAAATATACAAATACGGAAATAGACCATATTTACAATATTTTCTAGGCAATACAATAGGCGGCCTTCTCGCTCAAAGCGATCTCTTCCAGGCAATTTAAATGAAAAAAAATGAATCAGGTGTGGGTGCAGGAAAACAGGCAATAGATACATAAATATTCAAAACTAATTAAAAAAAGAAATATAAAGTTATATTATTATATTATATGGGAGATACACTTTATTTATCATTTACGAAAATAAACATATATACTGATTGTAGAACTATGCGTTACTATAGATAATTTTACAATCTTAACTCACTTGTCAAAAGAATAGGCAACCGTCTATCCTTTAAGCAAGAAGGTTGCCTATTATATAGGAATAAAACCGATAGGTTTGGAACCTCCAAGGTTTACTCATGGTCTTACGAAAAGAGATATGGATTTTAATAAAACACAAAAATTAAAGTAGATAATGCATAAAGTAATAATCGAATGCCAAAATTGCATACCCAATCGAATAAAAAAAAAAAAAAAAAAAAAAAAAAAAAAAAAAAAAAAAAAAAAAAAAAAAAAAAAAAAAAAAAACAAAAAAAAAAAAAAGAAAAAAAAAAAAAAAAAAAAAAAAAAAAATAATTATGCAATTTCAAAATTGACATAAATCACATCCGTGCTTTTATGCTGTTAAAATATTTATTAATCGATTATCTAATTACTGTAATTGCTTTCTGTTATAAGAACTGAGTAAAAAATATATATTTTGCTTTAATTATTTGTTTACCTTATAAATTATTATAACATTTTGTTCTTGTATATAATGAAGCGTCAGTCATGAGTTCCAAGCTTCAGTGCAGTTTGCGTAAATGTCGGTTTTGTATCTTCTTTTTCCTTAACTAAAATGTCGTATTTGTGTTTATTTCCGATTTAAAAACACACATATTAATCCATGAATTCGTTCATATTTATTGATATCTAAGGCCATGATGAAAGAACAAACACCTACAAAAACTTACTTTCACGTCTGTTTTATTATTATGGGCTAACGCTCCGTTAATGTTTGTAAACATTTACTTCGCAATAGTTTTCTTCATACAATATCTCTTCAATTACAATCTTACATTAATATATTGCGTATTTGATAAATCACGTCTTTACACAAATAAACTTTAACTTCTGTAATTTCAATATGTTAATTATAAGTTTGTACTGATATTTGTTTTATATTTCTTTTTATGGCAATCGATTATAAACCGCAAGCAAATTTATTACCTGATAATAATCTTAGGGTAATTTATTTTTATTTTCCGTATATATTTATTCTTAACTACACAGTAATTACTTAAATGCATAAATACACACATGTAATTGTTTAAGTAGGTATTATGAAAAACTTGTTAATTTATACAAATTACTTTGTAGCGTTGGTTTTTGCTTCCTTTTGTACAACGGAGTATAAAGGGCCCTTTTGATAATTGTCTTTGTACGCAAGTACCTACTATAAAATAAGTGAACTAAATTTAAATAGTAATATCAAAAAATGCTCAAGTGAATCGAGAATATTTGCTCAATTAACTAAATAAATGAGTATGAACCAGACTCAAAGTTTTCTATGCGAAAAAGTTTGCCGTAATAACTGATTTTTATAAAGTACCGTTTAACATATAGGTAGCCATCGGCTCTACAGTAGGGACGTAAATTAAATAAGGATGACTAACGTCAACCAATTTTCCTCGTAAATGCTTTATCACATAGTCTGTGTGACCACTTGATATTTTATTTTAAACACTATAAAGTCAGACGCCAGGGTATGTTACTAAGAAAATAATACATCATATTCCAGCTTCTTACATACAATTAAATGTAAACAATCGATGTTAGAACGTTTTTAGTAACCAAAGTTTTAAAATCTTCATCATCATCATCATCAGCCAAATTCCGTCCACTGCTGGACGTAGGCTTCCCCAAGTACGCGACACATATCCCGGTCTCCTGTCTTCCTCATCCAGCCCCTACCGGCGATCTTGCGCAGGTCGTCAGTCCACCGGGCTGGCGGGCGTCCTACCCTACGTTTGCCGAGACGTGGTCTCCACTCCAGGACTCGTTTGCTCCATCGGCCGTCGGTCCTGCGACAGACGTGACCGGCCCACTGCCACTTCAACTTGCTAATTTTGCGAGCTATGTCGGTTACCTTCGTTCTCTTACGGATGTCCTCATTTCTGATTTTATCCATAAGAGAAACACCTAACATAGCTCGCTCCATAGCCCGTTGAGCGACTTTGAATTTGTGAACCAGTCCCGCTGTCAGTGTCCACGTCTCGGCACCGTACGTCATTATGGGTAGGATGCACTGCTCGAAGACTTTCGTCTTCAAGCATTGCGGAACGGTCGACGAGAAGACTTGATGAAGCCTACCGAATGCCGCCCAGCCTAACTGAATCCTCCTATTGGCTTCCCCCTCGAAGTTGTTGTTAAAATCTTGTATGGTAACAAATGCCCTGAAACGTCTGAAGATAATTATCAAAAGGTAATCATAGATACAATCTTGGGAACTCGTAATTGTATTATTTTCAACGTAATCAATTTATTTTACATGAATTGAAATAGATAAGCCACCTAATGGAATCAGACAGTTGATTACACCTCAGTTATCGTCATATCTTCGTGGACAGTGTTAATGAACTCGACAAGGCCAAAGCCTTCTCGAGATAACTCTATAAAACCTTTTAGTTTTATGGATTCCGATTCATTCCGCAACAAAATAATACGATATCGAATATCTTTACGACACACGCATCGCGAACGCATACTTATTTGGTACGGAATATTAATATTAACATTTTTATGAACAAGGCAATCGACACGAATCATGCCCTAGGCGCCTATGAAAATGGTAAAACCAGGCACACATTTATATTAAACGATTTGTGTAAGCGATAAAAATGGGAAGTGGAAAATTTGGTTTTATTCTGAAAAAGGACAAAGACATGGCGAATGCAAACAAGACTGAGTTTAGTGTTAAGGAAAAATGTCACAAAATACAGAAGAAATTGAAAAAGACTGAGAAAAAGAAGACTGAAAAGGAGAACACGCAGGAGAAAACTATATGGTGGAACCAGTGCAGCAGCTGTAAGTTAAAACATTATTAAAATATTCAATTAAATATTTCAGCCATTAATATGGATCATGAAAAACTATAGTAATAGCAGATAAGCACGTAGGAATGCCTCGACTTATCACTACCAAGATTTTAACTCTTGACAAAGAGTATAATGTTTAATTAATTTTTCTAGTTCAATTTGTATTTACAATTACCAATAATGGACGGAATACCGAAATAAACGATGAGCAAATCTTGCTAAACTGTTTTGGATAAGCGTAAATTTCTTGAAACCAGGATCTCCGAGCCCAGTACTAGAGTATTTTATGAGTTGATGTAGTTTATATATATTTTAGCGCCTCGCAATAATAAGATATAATAAAAAAGTTGAGTTAGAATTCATAAACGTGATTTTTATATTACGGTATTTTTAGTAGGTCACTTTTTAATAATAATAATAAAATTCGCGCACCGTTAAAATGATAATGCCTGGTGTTACTTTAATGCTAATCAGGGGTTTTAAAATTTACGCAAGGTTAAAATTTAAGGTGCAAACCCGGATGTTGATTAGCATGTTCGATGTCTTTAAATGTTAACATTATCCATTATCTATTGAATTGGGTTAATGTTTTTAATTATTCAATTTAAGTGTACTAATGTACAAAATGCTATTGATTCTCTCTCATGATTGGTGTTTTAATTGCCAAAGATTAGATTTGTTGGGGCTGTGTAATACATTTATGTGAAATACAGTTAGTACTTTTATACATTTCGAGATATCGCTTAAGTAATAATGATCAATTAATTTCATTTTACACAAAGCGCTTGTTTTAAATCTCATGTTTGTTTTTTTTATAAGCAACAAATATATTTAGCTGTTATTGAGTCTTCATAATTATCATTATATTTAGTATTTATAATATGACTTCACAAATATGTATGTTGTACTTAAAACGAAAGCTCATGTTTTTAGGTTTGTATTAGATGTACATGTAATTGTTGTGCATTTACTCAACAAAAAACCGATTACCAGACCCCATTGACAAAAGATATAGAGGCCCTTCAAGGGCCGTAATGCTCGTTACGCCCTTTGAATGTACAATGAGGGGAAATTGGAGCACCAAGGTTCTAAACTTTTGAAATCGACTAGTACACTCAGTTATAACAGGCGACAAGGTATCGAGGCCAGTCATGCGACCTTAAACACTGCCTTCAAATTATATGTGAGCCCTTCTAATGATTGAAATGTCGATTACGACATTGACTTTTGCGATTCAGATAACCCTGTGCCTAATATCACTAAAGTTTTCTTTGTTGCCTCCCCATTTAAGATTTTACATCACTATCTTACAGACAACAGCTACATACTCATCTACGAGGTTAATCTTTAAAAAGGTTAAGGCTTACGAAAATAAATGCTTGAAAAATTTGGATGCGAAACGCCAAATTCGCAAAGAGAGACCCCAAGTCCTATACCTATAAATATAACGCCGTTAGCCAAATATCGGCACTGTGTGATGCAAGCAATGTGTGGTCGAGAATACATCGCCTATGGACATCTGCAACACTAGAGATGTCACAAATGCACTGCTGCTCTCTTAAGGGACTGGGAGACTGGAACCTGGTCACTAATGCCGGAACACAACACAAGGTTGTTATGGCGACATACTTTAAACCAGGGGTGGTAGCCATCCAGTCGGGCAAATGCCCCCTACCACCTGGCTGTGGGTTGTGTTGTCGCCTCTTACGACAGGCCGCCCGGCCGCAGGAAATTGTATTCTTTCTCCATTTCTGCACAGATGATCATTCTATCTAGCCAGCCACTTTAGGTTCCACTGGGGGCGCATTGACTATACTTGAGGAGTAGCCGTTACCCAAATGATAAGCAAAACTAGATATGAGGTTAACAAAAATGCAGACAAAGGGTTCTCTAACGTATATTATAACTTTCTAATTTTAAATGACAATTAAATTCATATAAATCATATTCTAGTTGTCTACATGTTACATATGCTATAAAGAACATGGAAAAGACGGTTTATGTTGTTTGTAGTATTTAATAACGCAACATGTCTTGTAAGTGTGTCAGTGGAAAGCGCGAGAGTCGCGAATGATTCCCGAGAAATCTATGAACTAATGTTGATGTATACGCGCGCCCCTCTGTTTCGACTTTCTAAACTGGCTAGACTGCGGACTCTGTTTATAGTTCAGGAACTAAATTATGCACATGAAAGTTGTCTTTTTGACATTTCCTTATGCAAAGGCTCGTTCCAGGTGGGGATGGCCCGAACATAGATATGCTGTGTTGTAAAAGCATTGTCTGTTTAAATTCAGTCTTTGTCTATACAAAATATCTCCTAGGTCTATAAATGTAATTTTGAAGATAAATGCTGTCGGATCTGTGCGCCAATGAAACACTTGTGGTAGATAATATGTAGCTGTTGTTACTCTTAAATGCGTGTAATATTTCCAGTATTTAGTATTTAAATTTAATCACTTATTAATTGTCTTCATATATGCAAATCTAACAAAGAATTCCAATGATATGCGTTGGATTTCTGGCAGACATGCAGAGCGTAATATACTATTCTGTCTTTACTCACAGTGTAGGAAAACATCATGTGAAATTCTTCCCACGGAGATTACCGACCCCGCCACCCTGCCATGGTCCATCCCAGTAAGAAGTCAAGGCCAATGGATAGACGTAGTCTCCGTGAATCCGCGACCCAGGCTTGCTCCGACCTGAACAGTGTATCGCAGATCGGGGGCACAGCGCGGTCAGAACGGTGCCACCTAGTAGGGAACCCAAAACCCTGGGGTCGCGCGCCAGGCTACGGTATGGTTTCCAATGCTGGCAGGCGTCACTGGCTTTCAATGCAGCTACTCCCCCGGCGACGACTGGGTCTTTCGGCGTGGGGCGGTTTGTAACGCGCCCCACGGGAAGAGAGATGAGCGCGCGCGGAACACTCGCGCTCTCATCTCGACGGCATGTGCGGGTGAGTGAGAACCTCTATGCCCCTAGAGGCCCCACCCGCGCCGACCGCTTACGGTGGCCGAAGGTCTATGTCAGACCTCCGGCGCCGACGCGTCCTCCTTTGCCGGGAGCGGAGCAGGGAATTACGCTCCCGCTCCCGTTCCGCCTCCTCCTTCGCAAACATGACTTGCTCGCAGAAGGAGGAGACGGCGTCCCATCCGGTGGAGCTCCCGACCATGGTGCGTACCACGGCCGGGAGCGAGGTGTCTAGTCCGGTATGGGCGACGAGCTCTCGGCGCTGCTCTGTCCAGGCTGGACACTCCTGGAGTGTGTGCAGTGCCGTATCCTCGTCGCCCGTGTCACAGTGATGACACCCTGACGTTGCCTCGCGGCCGAGGCGACACAGGTACCTTCCAAAGCAACCATGCCCCGTCAGGACCTGTGTCAGCCTGAAGGTCAGGGTGCCGTGACTACGTTCGATCCAGTCTTGCAGGACGGGCCGCACCGCCTCAATGGTGGCGGGGCCCGCGCTGGGGCGTCGTAGGCGATCTTCCCAGACCCCCACGGCTGCCTGGCGGAGCTCCGACCGGCACGCCTCGATCTCGCGAGGCGCGGGTCTGGTGCCCCTGGCCAGGGCTTCTTTGCGCCATGTGTACAATGACGCCAGGACCCTGGCTTCCAGGTCCCATGGGGGGGATCCGGCGAGTAGCGAGGCCACTTCGAAGGACACCGTACGGTATCCTCTTATTGCCCTGACGGCCAATATGCGTTGCGCTTGACGCAATAGCGCCGCGTTTTTGGCCGTCAAGCGGTCTGACCATATCGGGGCCCCGTATAGAGCCATCGAACGTACGATGCCTTCGAAGAGTTTTCGGCACGTGGCGTTAGGCCCCCCGACATTTGGGAGCAAGCGGAAGCGATTTAAGGTCTGGAAATCCAATGGTTGGGATGTCCTACCCGGATTAAATAACATTGAAATTAACAATTGGTTCATGTTTAAAGCCATGTCGATGTTCCGGGATCTGTAGACATTACGGCTAAAATGGAAAGTGTATGTAAGTGCCACATCCGGCTATATGTTTGTTATCAAGACATACGCCCCGAAGTCGTGAAAATTATGTCCGCGCCTCTAAAACTTATAAACAATCAAGAGGAAAATACTCAAAAAAATTTGGATGATCAAGTTTAAAAAATACTTTCAAAAATTAAATTTCAAAAATAATAATTACTTTGAACCAGTAGTAGTTTTAAAGATATGGGGTACCTATATTTCATTACGAGCTTTTTTTTACGTAGCCAAATAACGAAAACAGTCGACGGGTATCATTTCTATTTTAACACATTTTAAGGTGTTTGCAGAGTAAATTGGATTGGTATTAGTTACAAGAACCAGACAATTTTAATGAGCATTAAATTTATAGTCCATAACTAGTTCAAACACCATTTCCTATTTTTTCAGAATCAAAAATCATATCTACCAATGCATATCTCGATGGTATACATCATACATTAAACGTCAGCAATCCCTTTCACGACCTTGGTGTTAGTAAAATAAGTGATATTCTGTAAACAATCTTCGATCTTCATTATCTTACTGAAATTGACGAGGAAGGACACCAAGTAGGTCATTATCGAAAGTACCAGTCCTGCATACAAAATTTAATGTTCTTTGTTAATATGTATAATGATAATTATATTAACAAGAGATGTTAATTAACGTTCAGTCAATTTTTTATTTGACACCTATATATTAAATTTGTCCGTATTTCAAGACATTTAAAACGACTAATATAGACATCATTGCTTGTTTATAAATATTTTTATTTCGTACAATTTAATTGAATCAATCAATCAATAATTATTTATTATGCACAATACAAAACCGAACTTACAAACTATAAAAATAAATAAAATTTATGCGTAGATAGTTATTGCTATTTTAAGATAACTTTTATACCTGAGTGATCTACGGAAAATTTTAGCCCACCAAAAGGTATTTCATGGATAAGCAGGGAAGGAGCTAGGAGGGTCCAAACCCTAGAAATAACAGGTAGTAAAGCTCAAGCTTTACTATTGTTATTTCTTTGCATTTTCTGTTAACATTTACCGTAGTAATGTATTTTTTTTTACACCATCTGATAAAAGAGATTTCAAAGAATAAAAAGCCTACCGACCGAACATTAGGGTGGTTTTTTGATATTAAGTCAAAATAAGGTGAAAATACATGTATTTTAAATTATAAAAATAACATGGTGTTTGGGACATAAAAAGGCTAGTTTTCACCAAACTTCGTGAAAAAAGAATTTGGTTATTTGAAATTTTCACATACATTTTAAGGCTATGTGAAAAAATTGTAAATACTAAAGTTGTAGATCTTTTTATTGCCTACAACTTTTCAATTTAACTTTTTTCAATACGACTTGTAGTTTTGCCGGAAATCGAGATAAACCATTCTTCACCCTTAAAACTCCCTTTCCACTTCCGACTTCAGATCCCGTACATTATTTTTCCTATCATTTTTGTTATATTATCTTCCTTTTTAATAGGTGTTATCCTACTATACTTTTTGTTTCAAAATTGACCTATACTTTATATTGCTCTTAGTAATCGAGTGATTTTTTATCCAAACTTGTGTAAAGTAACGATGTGGATGTGTAGCATTAGGAATAAGAATAGGGGCCTAAATGATAGTAATACATATGTGTTTGTATATTTTGTATAAATAATACTATTGTTTGCAGTAAGCGAAATCGATCAGTACCTATGGATGGTCGGAGGGTCGGCCGGTGCCCTGGCGCTGACTGGGGTCGCAGCCGCTTCGGCCTTCTACTTGAGCACGAGACCGAAGCCGGAGAAACCACTCGTCACACTCCATGAGCAGAGCTTGCTCGAAACGGTAAATAAACCTTTGTTATTATTGAGAAATAAAACATTTACATAGTATTGACTTATTATATGTTTATTATATATGCTGGGTATGTATCGATATATGTGTATGTATGTTAAGTTTTTGTATGCATATGTATCTATATGTAGTTTATAATATAATATTTATTTTCAATAAGTACTTTTATGTAATAATAAGTTTCATGTACACAACCCTGCCTCTTGTCTTCCCACTCTCGCTAGACCCATAGGTTGGCTGGAAGAAAACTCTTTTAGGGTTAAGCTCGCCTTTGTACATCACCATTATTGTATACTTTTTTTGTAACTATTTTGTGTACAATAAAGAATAAAAAGTACGTACTGATTGTGATATAAATATTCACATCGATTTCGGTGCTTGTGAACGTAGTGAGAGTTAAAGTACTTATTTTCTATCTTTCTGTGCTCACATTCAGCTAATTTACAATAGTCTATGCAATATGCAACACCAGCGCAGTAAATCTTTGCGCAGGCATGAATGAGCCTCAGGCATTACGTCGCCTTTAAACGTTTCAACCATCATTGGCCGCGTATGATGGACTTTAGCGACGTTTGTTATTTCCCTAAGGCTATTGCGAAGGGGGCGCGTAGATTTTTCGCTTGCATTAGTCCCTATAGTCTGCCAAGATAACTTCTGGTCAAGCTGATGTCAACTAATCTGCTTGACCACGGCTGGGCTATCTAGATTGTGTTTGTAGCATCTGGTATGATTGTAGCGTTACCGGACACATTATACTCGTAGTTCCTGCAGTATCTTTTTTTTCGTAGACCTCTCAAGTACATTGTCTCGGTACAATGTGTTTTCTTTCCATACTCGTTTATTCTGATATACGTCCTTTATCACACCACAATTCAGCATGTCATCCATCACACAATTCATCCATCTCTTTTAGTTCTACCTTGCGTTTGTATCCGTCAATCTTCCGGTTTGACAATCTTTTTGTCATGTGATTTTCATCTCTCCTCATTACATGCCCATATCACCTTAGTCTTCTGCCTCAAACAATACAATACTCTTTATTGTACACCAACGTTACATAGAAAAAATAGAAATACACAAAAAACTTACTTATGGGCGGCCTTATTGCTAAATCTCTTCCAGGCAACCTTAGGATGGACAAGATCTTATTACATAGATAACGTTTTCGTGCAGTTGATAATAATAAAATAATTATAATATATATATTATATATAGTTATAAAAATATATAAGTACATAGACATACGAAACAAACAAACACGTTATATAGTTAAATAGTGCTCCCTCACAAGTCAATAATATATGTATTTATATATGTAATTTGTATATGTATGTAAGCAAATGTAATGAACCGGACTAAACGGAAAAAGTTTTATAATTTGTGTTAAACAAATAATGTTTACATAATTTTTACAACAGTCTAGTTCAAGTTCGTTTAGCTTTTAACACACTTTTTATATAGATTATGTAATTTCATTCATAAACTTCGTAGTAGTATAAACATAATGTACTATGTTTATAATTACGTTGTGTAAAAGATGCAGTTCATCTTAAGGAAGTATAAACTAAAATACTTATTATACTTACATAAATTAAGGGTTTTCCCATTGACACTTTACATCAAATGATATTGTTCAATTAAAAGTGTTTTTCAAATTCAATTGATATTAAATTTATTAAGCAAGGGAAACGATATGCAAGTTATTTGATTACATTTTTAAGACACCAATAATATTTTGAAGTCTCTATGAAATTAATAAAACATTATATACATTAATAACATTCTTCCAATTACGGCGCAATTCTTGGCTCGGACTCTAAATTTAAATGGATTACCTGAATACATTGGAATGAACTACCTGTCTAAGACGGTTTGGGGTGCTGCAAACATGTTTCATCGCGATGTTTACCTTAGTCGTTAGCAAGTGACAATTGTAGCAATGTTATATCACAAAATCTGTTTAAGCAGTGCGTGCTTTTCAGCAAAGATTCGAACCTATGTCACTCGAATTAAACGAAGTTGACTTAATCATGAAGCAACCACTTATATAATATATTGCTTTTTATTATATTAGAGTTGAAAATGGTATAAATGTAAATTAAAATTTAAACGCTATATTTTAAAAATTGTCTTTAGTTTCTTTCATCTTCTCCCAATTATTTGAGTTCGGAACAATATATGTTTTCCTTCCAGTCTCTCCCATTTGGCAAACGTCTTTTATTACACCACAAATTCATCATCATTCACACAATACATCCAACTTTTTACCTTTACATTTGTACCTATCAATCTTCTAGTGTAACATTATTTTTGTATATTTCTGAAAAGAAGTACATTAAATCCCATTTTATTTGGATAGTCGCTTTCCGCGTCTATCTGTAACTGACGCTATCTATTTGTCTATCTGTCTATCCGCTAACTCATCCTATACCACGCAACGGATTTTTAAGCGGTTTTCACAAACATAATTTTTCATTAAGTTTTTATTTAAATAAAATAGAAACACAATAACAATTTATAATGATCGGCATCATAATAATAAATAATTAATAGTAGCTAGTTTATGACCGATTAGCTTTTTCACTCTTTGTGTTGATGTTTAGTAGTGTTAGGTAAGGTCATTGATTGATAAGGATATATTCTTCTAGACCCAACTTATCAGAAGTTTAAAGATTATTAGCCAAATATCAGGTGTTATCGTTGAAGGTGTATAGTAAATAAACACTATATGTGTTTGTTACTAATCAAAATAGATACTTACATAAAAATAAATATAAGTGCAAGAATAATGCATATAAGAGTAAAGGCCAAACACGAGATATATGGTTTGTGTGAAGGATGATAATTACGATGATTTATGGTATAACAGAAGACATGGGTTAATGTAGAGAAGTATGGAAGGACAAGACGTTTAGTGCGCCGATCCTAAATGATTAAGAAAAGATAAAATTACTATTTTTGGTTTATATTTTTAAATTATTTTGGACACTAGTTGTGCTCGATAGTTCGTTCGTATTGCACTTAGACTTTTAATTCATATTTTCAAAACTTTGCAAATTATCGAAATGAAGTACATACACGTAAATTTAAGATGAAATTCCTGTTTTAGTTCCTAAAATTTTCATAGAAATCCATTGAGACTTTTCGGTTTCTTTGCGAGATAAACATTCAGACTGACTGAAAGATTAATACAGATAATTGGCATCCGTTATTTAGGTATTTATTTTAAAATAAAAGCTGCTTATAAATTTATTAGCTGAGATATTGTGAAATCGTAAAATAAAATATGACGAAAGGGAATTCCATTTAAATGCGTATCAAAGTTCGAGTTGTCCTAATACCATCTGCCGGCGATCTAGAGTTGGCAGAGCACATCTTGAAACGATATTTTTAACTCATTGTACCACGAGCAGCTCTACTCGGTGCTCTGCTGTCAGAAATCGAAAATCGCTTAAACCGAAAGTGTCGAGAAATTTACAAACTCCCCAAACATTCAAAATTTTGCACGTGTGTGAATTAAGAACTAGTAATCTTTACACGTTCAAAGTGGAATTAATGAACTTTCCGATCGACAAATCAGCGATGATTGCGCAATGTAAAACTGACTAAATTATTTTCTGTGATTAGTTTTATTTTGTGTTGTGAATAAGTTTGAAACTATGGCGTGTTGTGATTGCTGTATCGGAGTCGCTCCGCTCCGACCTCCGATTAATCTTAACGAACAATCGGATGCCCTTAGAGTGAGTACTAAAACTTATATAAATAACAATATTCACAGATCAAAATCTCTAAAGAAGATTGCTCTGTAATTAAACCGACACTTAAATAATACGAAGAGATAAAACGATACTTACAAGCAATTTACTTTACTGAACATAAACAAGCCATAAAAGTTGCAGGCAATAAATATCTAATTAACATATGTTTACCAAGATACCTGAGCCTTCAAACACTGAATAATTGTTATTTTATGCTTTCTATAATTTCAGAGTATCAGTGGTACATACCCTGTTAAAATCTTTCTGTTCTTGTCTGAATAAGGTTTGGTTATTTATGAATTCATTAAAACTTGAATTAAAACAATTATAAGAATAGAAAATAAATATTAATTTAGGTGCAAAGCTTTCTCATACTATAAGAGATCACTGATCATTAGAACACTGTCTACGAGATGATATTGCGTAAACTATATAATTATTATCTGTTAGGTTGGTAACATTGTTAGACATTGCTCACGCCTCAATAGTTGGCAGAGCTCCGTAACATTTAGATACGAAACATTTAAAGTCTACACTGTCGAAGACATTTGCCCACAAATTAGAAATAGAAGCTACATTGTATTCGAGATAGTTCTGTGTAATGAAATGTTATAAACTAGTTATGTAACGAAAAAGTTACACAAAAGGATGACAAATTCTGCAGATGCTATAATTAAACTAGTTTTGTTTTATTCACAATTTTGTCCTTTGTGTAAAACTGTACTTTTGTCCGTACGCCCATTTGTTATGAAACCCTCGATATATATGTATTTAATTTGTAAAATATGTAGTTTAAGTATGTTTATTTCTGATACACCTAATAATCTGCACCACCTACATCGCCAGATTAAGTTAAACTATTCCTTAAGTTAGGTTGCCTGGAAGAGATTGCTTTAAGCGATAAGGCCGTCTATTGTTTCTCCCATGACAATATTTTAATTGTGTATTTTGAAATTGTATATTTTACATACATCCATAACTTCACGCCAGGTCTCTTGCGGGGTAGTCACGAACAACAGAGCGCCATTCAGGCTTATTCTTACACACCTCACTTGCTTTTTTGACATTCATAGCTCTTGTCATGAACGCTCGTCGGTTTTTAAGGCTCCTGACATCACCTTCACAATTTCATATTTTGTAAGCAATAAAATGTTATCTATCTAATGTCCTTGTATTTTCTATCTTAGATACGGGAGCTAAAAATACTATCACATCGTAATTACCCGTAGAAAATCTGTCCATATTAAACTTTTACATATAACAATATAACTTGTTGGAGTACTACGTTTAATAAATATATTACGGTTTATCTACGTGTAGAGCATATTTACGAAAGTTGGTGGAGGAGTTTATGTCATAACAAAGATGCAATCTTCACTTGCGTGATTTCTATGCGGTTCAAATTTGACCAAATTGTGAGATAAAAAAAACTAGTTACAAACACGAATTACGAAACTTTTTGTTTTCACATTTAGGTTACGTATATGGTGTTACGAGAATGGATAATGTGAAACGAGTACATAGGTGGATTTTTCAAAGTATAGGTTAGCGTAGGCATGTAATGAAGTAAGCGGGGCCCACGCCTGCCAGGGCATACGGAGACGGGATTGCCTACACCCGTAGCCCTGGCATAAGGCGCAGGACGGAACACCCAGGGGTTTTAGTGGGTATCCCTAATTGGAGAGTGGCAATAGAGTAGCACCGGTTTTGACCGGGCACGCTAGTGCCACCCCCGATCTGGCGAATCCCACACTCTCACCGGGTCGCAAACATCCTCCCAGGCTTCTGCGCCTGTCGCGGCTTAGTCCTCAAACGGATTACCCCTGGCCAAAAAAAAGGCATGTAATGAAAGTCGTGTGACAAATAGAGTTTAGAAGTGCAAGTGTAAAAGTAGATGACAAAGATACGAATGAATTGTGTAAATGGTGATATGAAGATTTTTTTGACAGATAATATACATATGTCAAATATGTATAGTAGTAAAGTACATATTTCACTGATCTAATTAGATTCTAACAAGAAGACAATATTATATGAAAGCGTTCATCTTAGTAGATAACAAAAAGTTTTTGAATGATGTTAGCTGTTACGACAAACATCTGCAAAATTTATTTAAAAGATGACGAATTCTTATTATGGAAATAAGTGTGTCGAATTTTTTCTTTTTCTTTGATTGATCTCTTTATATTCTTGAAAATATTTGTTTTGTTTATATAATATAAAAATTAACGCTTCCAAATAAATTTAATTATTGACTTTCGAATATACATTGGTAAATGATAATTAATTTTGATAAAAAGGATGTAGAGATAAGTATAATAATAAACGCATGTTAGAATAATACATAGCTGAATCATGAACGATTAAACTCTGATTTAGCCGGCTCTTAAAATGTTGCACACAATTCACACTACCTACTATCTTTGATATCTAATGGTGATATTAGCGGTGCAAGCAAATTAAATAAATTTGATTGAAAGATAAAGAACTCAAAGGACTTAAAGGTACTCAACGGCAATCAATTATTTCTTTGGTTGATTCATCCAAATTGAAAGATAGAAATGATACGTCTAATATTGGTTTGAGCTTTGATAATATATTGTTATTTGTATAGTGTATTATAAACCATATATGTGTCAAATAGCAAATTATTTAGGCTAGATGATACGTATACCTACCTATACTTACGTAGTAATTTATTAATCTGTGCCTATACTATATTACTTTTTAAAAAAGAGAAAAAAGAGGGAGAAAATATTGTAAACAAAATCGAAATCTTCAAAAATACTTACAACTAAAATTAGTTTGAACAATATCCGGTGAGTATCTTTTGAGATATGAGATATTTTTGACCAGATACGCTTTTATGGTTCCGTAGCCAAATAACTAACAAAACGGACGTTTGTCACTTCTACGGAATGCTTTGTTGTGCGCTGGCCGTCTGCGCACAACATAGCATTCCGTAGCTTGCTAGTTTGCCCATTATTAACGTTTTACTATTTAAAACATATTTTTCATAATTATTACTAGTATTAATAATATTTGTTCCAATTAGTGTCACATATTATAATTATTGTACTATTTTAATGTTTGCGGGTAGTTACAATGACTACTCAGCTCGTTTTGTTATCGCTCGGCTAAAAAAGCGAGTGGTTGTAGGGATGAATGATCATTCTCACTTCGGCTTTTGTCAGATGCACATGTGATAGTAGCGCACTAGAGTAGCTAATTAATATGCGAGAATCATAACTTATAACGAATTTAACTTTAGTTCGACAATCTTTGTTGGTAACTCAAATAAAACACTTTTCCAATTTCACCGCGTTTACCAGTGTAAATCTCACTTAAAACTTTTATTAGACTTTTAACGCTTTATCACAAATTAGTCATACGAATTTTTCCTTACAAAATATTATTCAAAGCTATCCTACTCTATATCCTATATACGTACATACATAAAATAAACCTGTAAATTTTGCGATTTAAAGTATATAGGTAAACGCTTTAAAGCATAACAAACATATAATTAATGTAGGCAGACATCTTACAGAAAACAGAATGCTTTCAGTGGTTACAAGCAGCGTAACAAATGGACACAATAAATATGATCATAAATAAACGTTAAAATGGCAATTAATATTGCACGTGGGAAGAATGCGTTTTGAATTTACTACTGCTTTTATTTAGGTATCTTTCTTATAAAATAATACTATAGCGGTTAGATTTTATTAACAAGACTACAAATAGGATATTTCTAAAAAAAAGGTCGATTCTTATTAGATAAATTTAGAGAGAAATTAAAATAAGGATAATTGGGAGTTGCGTAAACGTGTAGTCAATTTGTGATACTTATGGGTGAGAATGATATCCAGTATACACTACAGTTTTTCTGGTAAACATTGGCACAATGTCACAATTACCATGCGTTGATAGCAAAACTGATGTTCGTTAAGTCTACCGATGAGTGAAAGCCATTTTGGACAAGTATAACAAGTATACGAGTAATCCGTTTGCTGAAATCAGTAGGTCCATTCAAAGTCCAAGTGACGTAGAAACTTTAGTCATTGATAAAGTTGATATCGTACACAAAAATAATATCTGTTTAGCAAGTTTTCTAAAGCATTTTTTGGCAAACCGTCCAGACGAGTCACGGGATGGTAAGACTTAAAAACAAAAAAATGGAAGATCAACACATAATTGTGACAATTATTCACGTTCAATGCGTCTAAAAAAATATTCGAATGACACTAAAACTGTGCTTAAGAAATATTTTACTTTTATACACTATATCTATGAATATCGTGTTATTTTAATACATAGAGAATTAATGATTCAGTTGTAGTTGCTAGGTGACTTTTTAGTGAAAATTAAAATACATTACATTCACAATTTGTGCTCTAATTTTTTTAGACATTTTAACACATACTCAAAGATACTACAACTGCAACTAATAATAGACTTGACATAATATTCTGAACAAAAGTCATACATACTTAATTTCACGCCAGGTCCCTTGTGGGGTAGACACGAACAACGGAGCGGATTTAGGCTTATTCTTGCACGCCTCACTTGCTTCTTTGACATTCATAGCTCTTGTCATGCATGCTCGTCTGATCTTAAGAAAAAGTCTTAACAAAAAGTCGAAACAAATTAAAAGAATAATTTTGGGTTTGGATGAAATTGATAATTGAATTAATTTGTACTATTGATAAAATTTGTGTAGTATATAGAATACATCTACTTTACAATGAACCGATATCAATGAAGCCAACAATGTGTGTGTGTGTGTGTGTACTGTAAGGTATAAAACTAGTATAGACAAATCGTTAGTAAAGACCACTAGGAGGAAAATTGTATTTTAAAAGCAACTCAAACACGCCCTAAATAGCGTTCGTCGTGAGCAACAATAACTGTAATCTCATAAACAAACCCGAAATTATTCGATTACTTCATCAATTGGGCATGCATTCTCTTGAAATGTTTAATAGCATTTATGATCACAAAACTGTACGCGACCACGTGATTTATGATTAACTACACTATTTGGCAAGGCATGCGGTACAATTTGTAGATAGAACAATAACCCGCTAAGGTGATTATCCCGTGACATGCTTGAGACTGGGCCAAGCTTTGCATCTCCTAATAAAATTGTTGCTGATTGACACGCGTACATTGTGTTGTTATAAGTTTTAGTCTCTTAATATCATTTACTATATCACCTGTAAGGAAATTTACTATACCTTGAGATTTGAATTTATTGTGTAACTAAGTACAATGATTATTTATCACAAACAGCTATTGTATGGTTCCTTTTGTATTTCTACGGATTACAAAGTTCTTATTATCACAAAGGTTTTTAGCCAATAATTAACAAAATGATTATTTTAGTATTGATTTTGATTATCAATTTGTGCATATAAAGCTAATTACTTATGCAGTGTGGACACTGTAATGTTATTAGTTTTAATTATATTTGCATTAATTACAATATTTTATCAATTATAATAACTATAGAACCTTGATTGACATTGAATAATCTAGATTTTATACTGATGCTACCGGAAATATTGATCGCTTTTGAATCAAGAAGTCTGACATATTTCCATTGTTCTACTGACATTTCTGATGAATGAGAATTTTGTTCTTATAATAAAGGCATAATGTGTACACTGTACAAGTGTACACATAAAAAACAATTACACTAATTGTCAAACTTGTTATATGTGTAGGTCTTGTAGGTATTTTTCCGAAAACTGCCTTAATATGCCTACTTCATAGAATACGTTCTGTCACTTAACATGTTTAATTAATGAGGCACTCAATGCATAAATCAAATAAACGGAAAATAAATTATCAGGCTAGAGATAGCTGTAATTAATTTATGTACCTCTTCAAGTACTCTCCACCCACTTGTATCTATTGTCCTGACAGAAAATAGCAATCGAGATTACAAACCTTAGACATTTAATCGTTCTAAAATGAATAGAGTAGATGATAATCACCACGTTTCTGAATATAAAAGTGTTTGTAAAATAAATTTCGCAACTTCCTGTAAACAGTGCTAATAGTCAAGATCAAGTTATGAGGAAATAGTTGCTGGCCAAACGTGTCGACAATGTCAACTATTTCAGAGACACCATGTTTTTACTTGGCAAGTGAACACATTTCATGTGCACACCCTCTTCAGGGCTTTCCTACGATATTAATAGACATATTTTATGACGCATCTCATACAAAAGCCGTCTATACAACTACGCAATTGATCGTAGCTACCAATTTTGAAGCTATGTTTCCTAATCCACACGATTGTTAGCGTGATTCACTATTACAAAACGATATGAGAGCTTTTACAGTGAAGAAACATTTGAATGAATATTTGCAATGTATTTTCTGTTATAACAGTGTAATTCTCATTGTAAAACGTATACAAATATAATGTACACAACGGCCCGTATGACACGTCGTTTCTTTATAAATACTCGTCACACGACCGGTACATTTTTCATCTTGGCATCGTAAGACAGATTTTCCTCTTGACCTTGTGCGTTGAATTCGAGATCAGATTCCGCACAGTCCACATTTCTGGCTTTCATAATATTCCCAATATAGCGATCTTAACCCTACCATATTCGTTTACCAAGATCAACCTATTTAATCGTTCCTGTACATGAAGAGTCCTAACATTCACCATACTTTAAGGTGTTGTCTTGATGGATTAATTTTAGTTTATTCGCTATAACTATAAACTATTATTAAGTTATTAAGCCTTTTAAAAGCTTCCAACTCTCGATTAGTTTCAAATAGGTATATTTTAGTTTTTAGTGATACAATGTAAATTAAAGGTTTTAGTGGTATTTGCTTATCAGAATGCAAGAATAGAATGATTTGTGGCAACCCCTGGTAAAAAGTAGAAATAAGATTTAGGGGTTTTATAACAGTGAAGCTTAGTACTAAGCGACCATATTCCATAGTTGATAGACAACTATATTCAAGTACCCACTTATTATTTATTTACTTCACACTTGACACTTTGAGTATCGGATGATAATGTTTAAATAGACGTATAAGATCACCATAATTGTTAAAAAACAGACGTGCGATTTTTAAACTACGAAATTCGTACAGTGTTATTAGTCAAATAACCGAAGAAAATAAACATCCTTGACAATACCGTTGCACGCTCTTCTAACCTACAAATCGCACGTCTTGTATTTCCCAATTTATTACTTTAATGACATAATATTTCATGGTGTATATATACGGCCGCATATATTTATTTTCGCCATGTCCACAACATGACTTTGACCCGTTCATCGTTACATTTTATCATTGTGCAAACTATAATAATTAAATACCGTAATGTGTAAGAGTGGCCCATGCTCGCAAACAAGATTCGGAGTTAGTGGGTCAACTATGTCATTGGGTTAACGGAGAGGTATTTGCATGTATATTTAGTGAGTGTGTTATGGACAAGATCGATTTTTGACTTAGGCTAAAAAAAAAAAAAAAAAAAAAAAAAAAAAAAAAAAAAAAAAAAAAAAAAAAAAAAAATGATTGTTGACTAAGTTATTTCCATACTAAACGCCATTAGCTTCAATAACATATTTAATCAATATTTCTTTACAAAACATCTTTTTCGATTAAATCTAGCCAAGATTTATTTGAATGATATTGCTTTTTAACAAAAAAATGCATAATAAAACTACGTTCTAACGGTTTTTAAGCGCAGGAATTTATTTGATTTAGGTTATTCGATGTTTCGGTCACTGAAAAGTGAGATCACGAATATAATGAGAAGCTCAAAAGAACATAACCGTTTATAGTGCTATAAACAAAACTAAAGTGTCAGTGTGCTGTGCTAACTTATTAAAAAGCACATGAACAAAGTGTCTTCCACTTAATAGAGAATAAGAAAAGTGCTAATGGACAATTTTTTAGTAAAATACTTTTAGTCAATTTAGGTTATATTTAAATTATTTATTAGTCATTTTAGATTAGATTTTAATACTGATGCGATATTTAAAATATTTTTTTAAAATATATTATTATTTCATACTACCCCTAAGTAAATAAAAATAATGTCAATAATTAAGTTAAAAGACTATGGTAGATTGAGACAAGCAATTTTCATACATTGTAATTCGAGTGCATTTGTTCTTATCATTTTTAATAAAATTGACTTAGGTAGTTTTTATATTGATAAGTTGAGAAATTACTAAAACCAAATATCAGTATGATTAATGGCCTATTATTTATACTCTTGCAAAAAATGTCTGACATCTCAAAATTACTTTGCTCAGACATTTTGAGACACATTCATATTATAATTACTGAGTATCCTCTTTTTAAACGACTAAACTACATTTTACTACAAAGTTATGCTTAGTTTCAATTATTGCTTAGTTATTGCAATGAAATGTCCCGGAATGTTATATTTTAAAATTTTAAACTACAAATCATCTAAATTGATTGTAATGTTGTTTTAAAGGCATATTATTTTTATTAGATGTCAAACAAGCAACTGTACATTGGACTAATTAACCTTATATTAGATAGTTATACATGTAATGTGGTAATAGCCTGCAGCTGTGTTTTATGATAATTATTTACATTTTTATTGCCTCTGATCTTTGTTTACAACTCACACAAACATTGTTAGTTACATTTTAATCCTCTTGCTGTACTTCGTTAATTAGGTTACATGTGATTATTTCATTGTGTTATAAGGATTCAGTCAGTACATTGACCTGGCTTTTATTCGCGATAGTGTAGCGTTCAGGATTAGCTATCTTTAGTAATGCATACATGATTTTTGAGAACTTTAAATATCGAAATTAAAGTAAAAAAACTTAAATGGTGTTTTAGTATGAAGATAACATGTACTGTCGATTTTCATTTAACATGGATTCGTCTTGTTTATTAAAAATTATAAACATTTCTTCATAACATTGTTGCTAAGGTCATGTGAGTTGAGTAAGATTTAAATTTTGCGCCGTCAAGTTGTATTTTTATATTATTCTAAAATCATAAATTTAATTGTTATTTTCGTTTATTATACAGTTATAATTCAAATATTTATTTATAATTCTTTTATAAATATACACTTGTTTTTATATTTTAGTTGAAACGAATTAAAATGCTCGTATGCTATTAAGTCGTGTAAGCCCAGGTACATTTATTTCCAATGACATGAATTCCAACTCTAGTCGGAAAGCATTATTGTTACAATTACCACTTGTTCATAGTGTACAAACTCATGGATACCTTTAGGAAGAGTCTGCCAGTGTGTGAACACCTGTTTATCGTTTAGATAGTCATGACAGGTGTATCTTCGGAGTTCAGTAGTGACAGACCCTTTAAAGGTTAATGTAACATGCTTGTTTTTTTATGTTTGCTAGCAGACAAACTGGCAAACGGACCACCTTGATAGGTAGCTACCGTCACCCATGGACATCTGCAACACTAAGGAAGCCGATACGTTGCCTACCTCGTTGAGACTTTAGGTATCTGTTCACGCCCTTGTTGAAGAGCCCTATATTGTAGCGCTCTGGAAAAACCGCGGGAGGGGAAGAAGGGAGTTCATTCCATAATTTGGCCACATATGGCATGAAGGAGCGTGTGTCTAGGAAGTGAGGATAAACTCCCAATCGCCGGCGAGTGGTGCGTCGTTGGATTGATAATATGAATGAAATATTTCCATACATAAAATTAAATACGTTATTTTATTCTTTTCAGGGGCCTGAAATGGTTCGCGTGTCAAAGTTCTACAAAGAGGCAAAGAATGGACGTTATCTGCGTTTCATTCATGAGGACACACGCACACTCTATGAAACCTTCCGGCGAGGCGTCAAAGAATCAAGTATGCGTGTTTTTGATGTTTTATTTTAAACGGGTGTTAATTATGCTATTGAAATTACTTACATAATAAATTACATGAAAATTATTAATGTCTAAATGCATGTTGACTACTTAGAATAGCTGAGCCTTGGACAACAATTTGATTTTCCAGAATGTTTATACAGCATATAATTATTATCAGGATTATATTTATATATATTTGCTAAGATGTTCCTACAGAGTTTTTGGAAAAAATGGTTTTGACCCGACATGTATTATCGGGTGTCTATGAATGTATGGATAACCTGGAATTAGCTTGTAACAGATGTAATGACTGGTAAAAAATTAACTATAAGAAATTTACTGCATATTCCAATTTCCAAGACCCATTTGAGTAGATTTGTTGCTCCCGGCCGTAGTTCAAGCCATGGTCGGGGGCCACCCTGGCTTGAAAGCCGTTGCCTCTCTTTTCGAAGCTATTATGTCCACAAAGGAGGCGGCGGAACGGGAGAGCGAGCGAGCAACCGCGCTCATCCCTCGCCGCAACAATAGCATTCGGCACCGGACGAATCATGACCTTGGGCCGTCATAAAAATGCGGCAGCGGATGACAGCCCGTGGGGACATTAGGCCGTCAACTGCATCCAAGCCACTGAGTAGTGGGCGAGTCGTTGTGCCGGGCGCGTCCCTATCGATCACGGATAGAAGCAGGAGAGGCCATTACGTTCGTCGGGGTCGCGGCGCAAAGCTCGCGCACGTCCCGGGGCCCTGACATATGGCGACAGAACGACAACAAGACGTTTTATTTGGTATTCCGGCAGCCCATCTGGCCGGCGAGTCCCACACTGCCCCGGCGTAGTTTCCGTGCGGCAGGGTGTCCGCAAACGAATACGCTTTAAAAAAAAATAGTATCAAATATTTTAAAAATAATCGAATATTTTTTAATATATTTCATTTTTATGTTTGTGATGATCACAAATAAACTAATACTATCGCTTTTTAATTTTAATAATATTCTTTGCTAATCGTACCGTTAGATAGAGAGTTATTATAATATGACTGATTTTTACAGATTTTCCAGAAAAAAACATTTTTAAGAAAAGTTTTTATAAAATTGACTCTATTTGTACATACCATAATAAATTCACACACGTCACATAAGATATTATAATAGATACTCCATTCATAAACTTTATTCAAGAAATATTCTTTGCAACAACTAGAAATCATTTTGTCTTTTTTTCTGCAGACTTTAAAAGCTAGTCATATTATTTACTCTCTATATATAGGCACAATTAATAAAAAAACATTTTATAAAAATAAAAAGCTTATGAATTAGCTAATTTGTGCTCATGACGAACAAAACTATGAAACACATTTAAAGAACTGGACTATTTGTAATTTCAAAAACACAGCTTGGATACTAGTTAGGATGGAATTTATTGTATTTTTTTTTTCAATCATTACGCGTTCTACAAGCCAATTCAAGATTATCCACTCATTCTAAGACATCCGATATAAAGATGGACATGGCGACTGTATAATAAGGTTTTCATTTTTACTAAAATATCTACGATATTTCAATAAGAGCGAGGAACAACGCGTACAAATTGATATATTCGACAATAGTAACTAAGAGTACCAATATACGTTTCGTACACGTTACGAAGATGGGTGCGCCCCAGGCCCCAAGGCACTACACAGCCGATCAATGTACTTCCGCTCGTTAAAAGTAAATACGATAATACCAGTGTGTTATAAAATATTGTTAACATCATTCGCGAACTGGTTTTGAGGGTACAGTTAACCGTAATTTGTGCCACTAGAGTAGTCGGGACAGTTGTTATTTTTTGTGCGGTTTTATTGCTCGGGGACATGGCGAGTAGCTGCTTTGATAAAAATAATACAAGAAAATAATGTAAGCAGTAATTGAAACAAGCAACAATAATGTTTTGTGGAATATTCCAACTTTTATTATTTTACTAAAATCTTACTTCTACGACGGTTGATACAGTGTTCTGGGGGTATTTTTGTACACTAATAATAAAATACATATAATATAAAATATAATAAAAAACTTAACATACTAGAAATTTGCAGAAGTATATTGATTTGGTTAAAAAAATGCAGACCTCGCTGAAGGATTTCGAGAGGTCATACCATCACTAGTCGTTTTCGTCAGTCAAACAAAATTCACTGTTGAGCTTTGGCGTCCCTAAATTGTCCTCACATATCTCGGTCTTTCAATTTCCTCATCCAGTTCTATACCAGAACTATTGCGCTATCGATAGTACCATCGCATTCATAAACATTTTCTGTAATTGAAGTTGCGTTCTGAATGAGGGTTGAGGGTCTATATTTTGTCAGTTTTGGCACTTAAAAAACTGTTAGCACACCACATGTATAAGTCAGTTTGGTCAAACTTAATCCCTGTTTCAGCCTGTATTAGGGATAATATACCAACAAGAGTCTAAATCAGTTAGAAGACATTTCTACACAATGATTTTGTTTTAAAATGATTTTAGACTGACGTTCAAATGGACACTTGACATGATAATTATTTGTAAAAACAATAAATACATTACATTTTGAATTCACAGATAATGGGAATTGTCTTGGATGGCGCGAGGGACCAAACAAACCCTACATATGGCAGTCATATAACGAGACACTACTACGAGCTAAAAATTTCGGCGCCGGACTCATATGCCAAGGATTAGTTCCTGGTCAAACAACGTTTATTGGTAAGTGAATACTTGGTGAATTGGGTACAATGTGATGAAAAAAAAGATATTAATTACGATGTGAATTTCAATGTGATTTAATTTTTCAGGTATATATTCACAGAATTGTCCGGAATGGATAATGACCGAACAGGCTGCCTACTGTTATTCAATGGTCGTTGTACCTTTGTATGATACTCTGGGAGCCAACGCATGTGCCTTCATTGTAAATCAAAGTATGTTTGTCGTTTTATGTCTGCACTTATAATTGTGATAAAGCCACGAAATTTTTTGATGGTGGATAATTAACTCAGTAATTTTACCGCATTGTAGTTTTAATTTCTATGGGGTAAATGGCAGAATATAATGGTTAACGTCTATGATAAATTTTCATTAAAGTGGGTATAAAATATATCGAAATAAGGCCGTGAAACTCACGTCTATATTATATTTACCTATTAAGTACTAGCATTTCTTGTAAATTCGCTCTAGCAAACTTCGAATCCAAATCCTGTGAACATTATTCTTTAATTTCCGTTTGAGTATAAAACAATAATTTAACCATCGATTATGTTCTTAGCTGAAATGGCGGTAGTTGTGTGTGAAGATGACAAGAAAGCGAATCTCCTCTTGGACCAATCACCAAGATGTCTGAGGAAATTAATCACAATTAAAGAAGTATCGCCGTCAACACACCAGAGAGCAAGAAGCCGAGGCGTGGAAATACTTAAGTACAGCGATGTTGAAATACAGGGAGCACAAAAAGATCACCCTTGTGTGGTAAGTGTTAGGATCTCATAGTTTAATCTAAATTATCGTAGGTCTGCTTATAACAACACTATTTGAAAAAAAAACAAGTAGCCAAATGTTTTTGTAGTTGTCTCTTTCTGTTTTGACTGGCTTTAAAAATATTATAGATTTATTTCATATGTTTAAATTCAAATTGTATAAATAATTATGAGAAGTATAACGAAACGAGTATTAGTGTTGCTGAACTTCTTTCTACGTCAACGCCTTTGGATATAAATTTCGGGAAACAAAAAATATTGCATTAATAAATTTAAGTATGCGAAATAAATATGTAGTGGATGCACTTACCACATTACACCCCCTTTATATATTAAAAAATATTTTCGCAAATTTGGCTTTAGGTTTTTGTATCGTACAAACATTCAGCATGTAGGCCATAATATATTTGAGATCTTTTGCCTAAGAAGCTCTCAAGATAATCTGATGTTATAGACAGAATTCGGAATACAACTATAAGGATTCGTTTTTACCTTGACATATGGGTACCCTGAGTCTATGGGTGCCCATTTAAATTATTGCTATAGCATAGGAAATTCTAAACTTCTTATAAGCTACAAAGAAATGCCAATTTGTAGAAATTTTAACAAATAAACTGTTTTAAGCAGCTAAATTCAGAAAATTTTAAATTTAGTGATTAAGTAAATGCAATAACAAGCCCGCAAAACTATGATTTAGCGAGTTATAAAAGCTGTTGAGTGATGTAATGACTTATTTTCAGCCACCGAAACCAGATAGCCTATGCACGATCTGCTACACATCGGGGACGACGGGAATGCCAAAGGGGGTCATGTTGACGCACGAGAATGTTGTGGCGTCAATGTGCAGTGTTAATATGCAACTTGGAGAACACAGGCCCTCAAAACATGATGTCATGATATCTTTTCTACCATTAGCACATATGCTCGAGCGGTGCTGTGAGGTAAGAGACACATGGTATAATTTCTAATCTTTAATCTCAGCAGTACCAACATCATTTGTAATAATGACTAAATTATATATTCATCTAAAACGCTTCAACAAATCGTCCGTAATGATATTTCAACCAAACTACCTTTTATAGTTTTATTGTAGTTGTGGTAATTGTATCATTATTGTCAGTATTTCGGGAGCAAAGCGGTGTTCCACACATATTTTTTTGCGACTAGTTAGTATGTGCGATATGACTAGGTAGTATATCTCCATGTTATTTAATGAAGATATTACTCGTGAAAACCTGTTATTGCCTTCCTGTTAACAGTTTCAAATGTTTATTTATGTGTATTAGCTGTAGTAGGTTTTTCATCATTTGTGTACAGTTTAATTTCATATCCAACACAACCGTTTACATTTTTAAGACAAAAAGTGTCCTACGTTTACATTTAAGAACAAAGTAATTACAAATAAAGTAATATCGACCCAAACGCAGTCACTTTCACATTTATCTATAGTAATTAGAATTAAATTGTTAACTTTGGTATGTACCCTCTGATAGCTAATGTGTATATCAATGTAACTATTGTATAGTGTAGTGTATATCAATATAAATATATTGGTTCATATTCTGGCATAATAACTATGTATATTGTGATATGTATTTCTGGACATTATATTTAATATACTTTTTGCAGAACGCTCTCTATATGGTAGGAGGAGCAGTAGGTTTCTACTGTGGTGACATTCGAAGATTGGGTGAAGATCTAAGTGCATTGAAACCAACGATGATGCCAGCCGTTCCAAGATTACTTAACAGACTATACGATAAGGCACAAGCTGAAATATCAAATTCTAAGATTAAGAAGTTGCTCTTCAATATGGCACTATCTGCTAAGGAATCAGAATTAAAAAGGTGAGTTTATTTACTAACATTATCCATACACGTATTCCGGAATAAAGCGTGTTATTGAATCTGTTGTTACGGGCCTTATTTTTCTTTTTATTGCTGCAGCACAGCACACAGGCTGGCATGGCCCAACTGTGATGGAAAGTGGTTACCGTAGACTATGATTATTAGCAATACCAGAGGTGCTGCCAATGTTCTGTGGTCTGGCAGGGTTTTTCGCCTCTCACGACAGGCCACCCGGCCGCAGGAATTAGTGTTCTTTTTCTGTTTCCGTTCTCTGCTATAATTTTACTGTCAAAATATCTCGACAAAAATTACTTTAATTACCATTTAAACAATAATTGATACCGCATTTTATTCCTTAAAGTTATGGTGTAATAAATTGTTACACTCATACACTAAGAGGCTGCGGTATTTTGTAAGATAATAAAAAGTGTATCTGGTGATTGGATTCAATAATCTTATTCTAGGGGCATCATTCGTGCAGACTCCATTTGGGATAAGTTAGTGTTCCGCAAGGTCAGAGAAGGAATGGGTGGCCGTCTTCGTCTAATGGTTGTTGGATCAGCACCTCTTGCTGGCAACGTCCTCACGTTTGCGCGATGTGCTCTTGGTTGTTTGGTAAGTAATTACATTTAAATATCACTTTATTTTGGTTGTTTCTATAATTGTTAATTCTATCTTTACAGCCTTGGATATAAACCAAAATCATTGAATTTATGTAATTTGGATTATAAGGATATATAATATAGGGTAGCTTTTATACTTATTTTTCTTTATGTAAATTGTATGTGCAATATCTAGTCTTATCGAGAACGTATCTCCTTTGTTTAAAATAGTAGCTAAGGAGAGTTGGACGTTTCAGTAGGAATTGATCTTCTGTTCCTGCTCCCAGAAACAAATTCCTTACCTGAATTTTATTTAAATTATAATATTGCACGATAAAATGTTCATTTGTTTCATAAATAGCAAGTAAAGTAGTAAACTGAGAATCCTTTTATTACTACACTTATTGTAATATTAGACATAGATGCACGTATGTAATTGAAGGCTGATTAGTATTTACGTTCATTAGCTTAGTAACTAAATTAAACAGTTTCGTATCATTCTTGTTTGTTATTTTTACAAACTCATGTATCCTATACAACTTTATTACTGTAAGCAAATGATTGTAAAACTTTCAATACAAATGAAATTAATTCACAACATTCCATGAATCTATCTACTTTGATGTTTAATATACTGGATTCAATCGATCTCCCAAAACAGACCAATAAAATTTCCGATTTCATGCATTTAGTTATTATTCAACCGACGTGGAAAACCGCCAAAAGCCATCGCATATTTTAAGACGTGTTTTCCAGCTAAATCTTCCATAACGTGTATTCATATTGAGGCTATACCTCGTTATTTTATAGCTATACGTTCTACATTCTGATTATCGGTTTAGTCATTATTGTTTGTTGCTTTTACCATAATGTTTATAACTTCTACACCATTATTAGATACTTAAATGTCTATTTCTGTTTGTAAAGATTTACTTTGTTTACTATATATCTCTTTTATGAACATTTATGAGTTTCACTGTTACTTTAATGAGTCAGAATCGCGTTTCTTCATTTGGCTTAATCATTACGCCTACTTGGAGTGAACGACCGCAAATTGCAGTTGACACTTGCAATGCCACGTTGAACTTGATTAACTGGCTCACTTTTTGATTGGTTCATTACACTAATGGGAACCAGAATCTAGAATTTAATATGCACTGTTTATTACGTACGCTAGCAAATCTTTCATTCGGTTATTTAAATTGTTACTGTTTGTATTATGCTATTTTAGGGAATATAATCAAATAATTTAGTGGCTTGTTTTCAATTCTTTTTGTCACATGCAAATATAATATTAATAATTTAAACTTAATTTAAAGTTAAGATTTCAGATATCATCTAGGGTTCCCGGAATATTAATTGTTTTCGATAGATTAAGAGATGGGTGGACATTATGATGTATATAGGACCCTTTTTGTCTTTGTTCTTATTAGATAAGTTGCAGATATATTTTACTCTGAGGCTACAGATAAATTTTATTCTTATTCAGTTCTTTAAAGAATACTACATATAAATAGTAGTTGTATATAAAGTGCGTGGCAAATTGATTCACCAAAAATACCTTCTTTTTGATCAACAATACACTTTCTGTTAATCTGCAGCGATATTAATTTGAAAGATATTTCCTGTTTCTAGAATATTTTTTGTTGTAAGTCCACAGTACGGTTGACGTAATAGTTACGGTATTTGATTAGCATCATCGTAGCTTTGGGTTACATTCGTTTAGGGAAAAGGATATGAGGCGGCCACTTTGATTTTTGCACTACGCAGTGAATTTTCAGCGAACGCTACCGAACGATTATTGTCCTTATTTGGGCCTGTGTGTACTACGGTTTAAACCTAGTGCAGCAAGTTTTCTTTTAGAGATGTAATTGGTTGTACTTTGTCACTCAGATCGTGGAAGGGTACGGGCAGACGGAGTGCAGTGCGCCGATTACTCTAACTGTTCAGGGAGATCATGTACCTGAACATGTCGGGCCTCCTGTCGCTTGTTGCAAAGTGAAGGTAAGATACGCTTCCGTATATTTTTGAATTTAAGCAACTGGCACGACCGAGATTTATCCCAACGTCAGGCGAACAAATACGCTCCTGTACGTAATTGTTGTTAAGGACGTTTGTCTTAAAACCTTAAAGATCTGAAAAGGCTTGAGGTTTTTACCTCAGCACTGTGATATGGGATTTTTTTAAAGACGTTATTTGATCTTACGGGGCCGGCCGGACAATAGTCATAATAATAAATTTCCTAGATATTGCAAATCTTTATAGGTGACAGTAACCACTTTCCATGAAGTGGGTTGTCAGCCCATTTAATGTACTCCAGCAATAATATATATTTTGTAAATAACTAATAAGTACTTTGAGGACAATTTTTGAAATACGAAGACACTAGATTCTGCCCCCCCGACTTCGTTTTGGAAAGTTTTTTTAATTATCGCACGGGAACTCTTTAATTTTTTCCGGATCAAAAGTATCCTATATGTTGACCAGGGATATAAGCTAACACCATCTAAAATTTCATTTAAATCGGTCTATTCGTTTTGGAGATTAGCCTGTACAAATAAATAGAGAAACAAAAAATGAAAAAATACAAATTAGTTCTATTTCACTTCTTACATCCTCCTGACTCGGTCTCTAGCATTTTTTCATTGTACAGAAAATTTCTTTGTAAATAGATAAACCGTAAACTCTGAGCATATTCTGATTGTGTTACGGATGTATAGATATATAATATAATGATAGTATAATGATAGCATAATTGAATTATACCCAGAACAAAGTAAACATGGCAGAGGTAGATTTAGACATTACATAACATATGAGAATCTGACCTGAAACCTCAATATTGTATTCAATAAAACAAGCTATCAAGGTTCACAATATTACCAGGGACGCTATCAGGTGTATTTTAATAAGGTATAATGAGGATTATGGAAAATATTAAATTGGAAATATGTCTAATCTACGTAGCATTATACAGAGCTGAACGTAGAATCCATAAATAAGAGAGATATAAAAGATAAAGAATACGCATAAATCAATGGTATTCATAGTTTCACCGAGTTTTATAATACACTTTATTCGCTCCCAATAGATCAGTATTATAACAATTGCGGTAGTGATGTATCTAAATTTAGAAGGTACAGAATTACAGCATTGACAGCTGGCAAAACATGCGTAAATAGATTGATACACGACTAATAAATCTGACGCTATCCAATAAGTCGAATTCCACTGTTTATTTTGATAGGAAAATAACGATCTGATTTATTTATTCCTATTTTTTATATTTCCTTGATATTTCAGACGTCTAAATCTTGAATATAAGTGTTATGTTTTTCACGTATCACCGTGTTTTGGCGGTCAGCACAACATTATTTTATATCGGCACATTAATGTCACTCTACGCTACTTTACACTGTCCTTCATATAAATAAACTCATCATCTTCCCACAAAAATACATTTTAGTCATATTTGACCTTCTCTAGACTTAATATATGAGGTAATTTTTGAAAATTTACTACAGTTACATTCGTTGTTTTACTTTTATCTTTTAAATAATTATTTATTATCGTGCTCACAGTACTGTCGAATAGTTTATAAAATTAAGGAACTCATTATTAAAGATTACAACGTTTGAACATATTATTTGAATGACGTCGAATATCTTCGAGATGCTCACGTGAAAATTTTTGACGATGACGAATATATTAAAATGAATCTGTGATTATTAATGTTTCCTGCCTATTCATACTAATGTTAATAAAATTTTACAACTAATACGATCTTATTTTTTATTATTTCCGAATTGCTTTTAGAGATCTCATCCTGGGCAGATGGCTATATAGATAAATATAAGGATTATGGTTCTTTCCGTTACTTCTGATAGATCTCGTCGTCATTACCCCAACTCTAAATAATTGATGATCATGAATAATCACAAATTTTCGAAACTTCTATAATTTCTAAAGAACCTTTAATTTTAAATCTAGTATTAATATATGAACCTCTTATTGTCGTTCATTGACAATTCCTTTACTAGGTCACTCGACTAGGGAATTAGTCCTATCAAGAGTTTAATCAAAATACCCTATTACTCAAAAATTACATAATTAAACTTCTTCAAACAAGTCTTCTTCCTAATTTAAGTTTTTCGATAATGTTTACTTAAGACCTTTATATACTGATGTAAATTTTCGTTACTTATTTACATGTAGGTTCGTAATTTTCTTAAATTTTAGCTTTTGTGATGATATCACGATTATGTAGTGGTATATTTTTTTGTCACATTGCATTCACATAGAGTAAATTATTTTGAGAAAAATGACTGTAACTTATTATATAAATAGATGGGCGATCATCACACCATAATATTATAAGGGGTCCATCTTTGCGGAAATAGCTATGTAATCGTTAAAAACCATCCAAACATTGTATTATATTATAAGTCATTTGTATTATAAAATATATTCAATTAATTATGTCATCTAGCTTGCAATTATTACATTAACTAAGTGTACACAATACGTTCAAGAAATAGTTTGGCAACGAATCAGATTCGTTTCCACCTGACATTGATGTAGATGTAGACCAATGCGTTGTTAAAATACAAATCTGATGTTATGAAATGTATTTTACTATTCCATTTTTTTCGCAATACTTCATTCGGTTTTGATGTACAAACATACATTATGTTATTTATTTGATAACTGAAAGCGTTTAGAAATAGTATTGGTCTTAAATATAATAAAATATAAACAATATTGGCTATACTTTTTAGACGGAAATAAATATAAAATAATGATATAAATACATGTAAGTATTATATGTTTAACATATAGCTCCACTTTAATATTGTTAATATAAAAGTTAATATATAGGAAAATTGAAAGAAAGAGTATATATATATATATATATATATATATATATATATATATATATATAAATCGGATAATTGTTGATTGGATTTATAACGCACAATATTATTTGTTTACATTTTAATTACTTCTAAAATTCTTAATTTAATTTAATATGATTTGTTAAATGTTTCTTTAACTTAAAGATCGTCCTAACCTAATAAAAGTTATGAATATTGTAATTTAACAAACGACCAATCAGAGCAGAGCATATGGCAGAGCGGGGTCAGACGCCCTCTATACTTTGAGTAGTATCTACTTGGGTAGGCTGAGGAGTTTTTGTGGCACATTTGGTTGATGGCAATAGGTCGAGTTGGACCTTTGAGAATATTAAAGAATGTATTGAAGCTTGGAAGTATGAGCGGTGCCCTGAACCCGCTGCTCGGTCTAAACTATGTTAAAATGTGTTTTAAATCTAAATTAAAAGTGTATATACCGTTGGCCATCGTGTTTTATGCTTGTATTTTATCCTGATGACGCCCACTAAACCTGCAATAACTAAAGGAGATGTCGTGAGAACGAGGCCTTCTGCGACATATATATATATATATATATATATATGTTGGGTCAAAAAAATCGATTTTTTTTACAAGTGACACGGAAAAATGGGTTGCTAGACACCTTAAATAATTCTCACCAACCATGAGCTCTTAATTTGAATAGGAAGATCCTCCGCATCGCAGTTTTGCATTTTTTTCTCAGTCCAATAGAAAAAAATTCATACCTCATCATTTATCGATTGGACAGAAAAATATTCCGAGAGAATTCTTTAGGAAATTTAATGCTCTACAAAAAAGGTATCTTATATTATTCCGTAAACCTCACCATTTGAAAGATATTAAGGATTTAATTTTGATTATTTTAAGACAAATTTCATTTTTGTTTATGAATTTTATAACTCGACAATAAATGACTTTTACAAAATGCGCAATACAATTTTTTATTGGAAATTAACTGCTCTATAAAAATGGTTTCTTATGTTTTGGCGATGAAATTAACCGTTCAAAAGATATTCATCATCAAACTATCATGTGTATGGATTTTAAAAGTTTTTGATGAGATATTCTAATAATTTCAATTTAATAAAGAATTTAAACAATTTAATAATAAAGAATACACTATCATGTCATGAGTGTACTAAATCTTCGTATTATAGAATATCCTGCCTAACCAAACTTTATATATCACTAGCTGTCCCGGCAGACGTCGTCCTGCCCGGTAAAAAATAGGGGTTGATCGTAGAGAGTTGAAAATCTAGGGTTGTATGTATTTTTTAATGTTGTATCATAAAAAAATAGAAATTAAATTTTGTCCAAAAAATAAATAAAAAAATTAGGGGTGGACTACCCCTAACATTTAGGGGGATGAAAATAGATGTTGGCCGATTCTCATAGATACCGGATAAGCACAAAAAATTTCATCAAAATCGGTCAAGCCGTTTCGGAGGAGTATGGCAACGAAAACTGTGACACGAGAATTTTATATATTAGATCATTTAATCGGTAAAAATGAAATGTCGCACAATTCTTTCATGCGTCATTTATTAAAAATGATTTGTATATTTAGACAGATTATCATGTCAAGCTTTAATTCACTGAAGCTTGAGATAATAATTCATCTACTTCACTTTTAGCCTTCAGGCTAAGAGTGAAAATTAATTATAAAATAACTACGACTTACCAGTATTCTCGCGCGCAACTAGACACTTAGATAACCTTTCCAAAATAGCTAAATGTATTTGAATGTCCATGAAACTGTTATATTTTAATGCTTTGATCTCTTACAATTCTAGTTAGTGGACGTGCCTGAAATGGAGTACTACGCAGCGCAAGGTCAAGGCGAGGTGTGTGTGATGGGTGCAAACGTATTCAAAGGTTACTTCAAAGAACCCGAAAAGACCAGGGAAGTCATCGACCAAGACGGATGGCATCACACTGGTGATGTTGGGAAATGGTTACCTGTAAGTATTTTTATTTTCTTAAAAATTAAGAGATTAATGTATTGTCAGTCTTACTTTGCTATCATCGTCAAAGTACTGGAAGTAAATAAAAAGGCTTAGAAGTTGCTGAAATAGAGTGTTGTGGACAATTAAGTAAAAACATTTTTGATCCAATTTAACTCACTGCAAAGTAGATGTTCCCGGTTAGATTCCTGGTATGGTAAAGTTCGGAAACGAATTTACTGTGTTATTATGATCTGAGTGTCTTGGATGCGCCCCAGAGTCGTCTGTTGTATATTACAACATAACACAAGCATAACTTGCTCAATTTGTGGATATACATATGTGTGTTTGTCTGCTGATTATTTAAATTGTCAGGAAGAAGAAAGGAATATTGAAAATTTCAAAGTTGTTACTGATATTCTGGATGCAATGAAAATTTTCTACCATCGAAGTGTGAGTATAATCTTAACCCATATTCTAAAATAACACTCATATGCTTAAGCGCATGAGTATTATCATCACCTCAATGTGATAATCGGACAAAATGAAATTTTCTAAAATAATTTAAATCAGATCAAAACGTAACAATTTTTAATTTAGATGGATTATGGGAAATAACACTGAGCAATGATTCAGAATAAAGGCACTAGGAGTATGATATAAATTGAAATAATTTTATCTATTAATTTTACTAATGTAAGTCTTTTTGATTTTCAGAATGGGACATTGAAAATTATCGACAGGAGAAAACACATTTTCAAACTGTCACAAGGCGAATACATAGTTCCTGAGAAGATTGAGAACATTTACATAAGGAGTCAATACGTCGAACAAGTTTTCGTACATGGTGAATCACTTAAGGTATGTTTCATTATTAATTTATTATTACAATGTTATATCAGTCTTACAACTAAAGCGACAACGTAAACACCGTATCTTTAGCCCACTGTATTAATAATATTTTAATATACTTATTTTTATTTATTTATTTAACAAGACAACACATGATTACAACTTGTTGACTTATACATAGCATAGAAAACTTCTGGGGTTTATATTAGTGCTATGGGTGTCTATGTAGTATTTAAAATGTTAACATTATATTATTGGGTTAAAAAGTGAATTTTAAGTTTATTTTACTATTACTTCAATGCCGTAATTTACACAACTTTGGTTCAATATTCGAAAATTTCTGGTTGGAGGTGCGCGTAGTACATAAGTCCTACTCGCCGGTTCTGCAATTAACTTGTGTTGTTGTGTTGTGTTGTATAGTTGTCAGGTACCTATATAGAAATTTATACAAAAAAATATATGTTAGGATAAGGTATCAAACTTCGTTACAATTTTAATATTCTTCTCATTTTCAGCCTATAATATCCTATTACTCCAAGAATAAGGACATTATGTATAGTGATTCGTAAATATGATTAACGACTAATCAAGACAAGCATTTTTGAGTATTTTTCAACTTGAATAAGAAAATGTGTTTTATAGGATAACAGTTTTCTAACAAAAATTAAACCGATTCCAAGAGAGACTTAAAGATAAAAATGTCAAAATTTTGATTTTTATGTTTTACTTCGCACCGACTTCAAAATGTAGAAAATTTTTATTTTTTGCTGTTTAGTTACTCTGGAATCCGGTTTAATTTTTTCTAGAAATTTCAGTTTTAGATTAAGCATAAAATTACTGCTGTACTGAATCTAAAACAAAAAAGTGATTAAAATCGGTTCAAAAACAGAAAAATTAGGTTAAAAAACAGCAAATACTAAAAATGATGCGTTTAATTTCAATGATTTTTTTGTTATATGTTCGGTTATCAAAGTCTAATAGCAATAAAAAATTATATGAGACAAATTTGAAAATTTAATTAATCCAATGCAAGAAGAATGATCTAAGTCGGTTTAGAAACGAAAATTTTCTGGGGGGTTCTTCTTTTGGTCCTGTAAAGGGGAAATATTTCCCCCCTGTTGACAGTTGTGCACTGTGTGAATAAATGTCTGATAATATTTTCTTATTGCAGTCATGCGTAGTGGCAATCGTAGTGCCAGATGTCGACGTAATCAAATGCTGGGCCCTAGAGAACGGGATAAAGGGCACGTTCACACAATTGTGCGAGAACGACGCCGTCAAGAAAATGATCCTGGAGGATATGCTCCAATGGGGCAAGAATGCTGGGTTGAAGACCTTTGAACAGGTAATTTTTAAACACTTCTAAAAACATCAATTTGTTGTGGACTGTAACTATTCTAACAATAAATAAACTGCACGTGCGTCGTATATAATGACGATTTTAATATAGGAGAAAAAAATGACGTAACAAAAACAAAATAACATCTATGTTCTAAATTGAAGCGTTCAGTATATTTGGTGGCCAGTACTATGGCACCAAATAAATAAAAACTGTTTGTTGGAGATTTCGAATTTCCAACAGTAACATAGGGACTTATTTATTAATTTTCATATTCTAATGCAGATATAAAGATTTTTTTATTCGTGAAGCGATTAAACAGACAAACTGTGCAGCAGGCAGAAAATGATTATCTTCGTGTTTAGACATTTACATCCCTAACCTTTTTTGAAACTTAAATCATTTTTATCCGTACAGGAATGCAAAAGAATACTATTTATTTCCTGCGGCCGTGCGGCGTGTCGTAGGGTATTTATCTATCTGGATGGTTACCACTCCTGGTCTAGAGTATGCATTATAATTGTCCATAGGTAATGGATACCGTTTTCCATCAGGTGGGGCGTCTGTTGGTCTCCATAAACTCATGCAACAAAAAGGGGTAAACAGACAGCGATTAATAAAAAGTGGTTGCTGTCGTCTATAGACATTTTTACCCCTATGTTATAGCGTTGACCTTTAAGATGCTATAGATGGGATATGAGGAATATGATAGAGGATCTACTTTAAGTTTAAAAAATAAATTTTGAATAAGAAGACGTTATTTGAACATTTTAATTGAAATTTTCTATGAAAGTAATAACGGACTGGTGGCGCCAACTATGATAGTAGAGTGGTTACTAGTTACATTTTTACTGCGATTATAAATATATATAAAGTAAAAAAAAAAGCTTACTTTAAAGTCTGATATATTTAGGATATTACATGCAATTTCGTTTCAGGTCAAGGACATATATCTCCACCCAGACCAGTTCTCAGTGCAAAATGGTCTACTGACACCGACTATGAAGGCGAAACGGCCAGAAATAAGAAGTTATTTCAAGCCTCAAATAGAGGACATGTACAAGCAACTCGAATAACAATGGCACACCTAATAAACTAATAATATACAATATTCATATAAGTTTATTCATTGAAGAAATAATTAGATATGCAGAATGGTCACTTTCTTTTGTACTATCCTGTTTTCTGACAATCATAATAAAATATACAGCAAGTCACACCATATTACCGATGTTTCAAGGAGAAAATGTGGTGATAAATTACTGATAAACATTGCAGAGGATATAATTACACTAATAAGAATGACCTTTCTGTACTAATAAATATTCAATGATTATATAATATCGATGAGTTAAGCAAGATTAATACTAACATAATATTCTCACAATGGTCTATGAAGAGAATTTATTACTTTTGAATATACATCTATTTCTTGCGTATAAAATATGGTAAGTAATTGTTATTCACATTAAAATTATGTTAATACTAATCTTATTTAATCAATCTTACTCACTCAGATTAATATAGAGGCTAAATAATATTGCGATATATGTATCAGGATAGAAACTAAAATTCACCTGATTCATAAACAAATATACAAGTGCCCTTTGAGGAAACTAATGGTTTGAAAGTTTTGTCTTGTATAAGGTCCTAACACGGATCTTTTATGAAAAATTCTGCGAATATTATCGCAAATCTAACTATACTAAAGTACAAGTTTTCGCTAAATTAAGCACCTTCCAATTATACGCTAATGCTATTGAATTATAGTATAAGCTTTTTCATATTTCATTAGCGACGTATTAATCTACTCCTACAAAAGTTCCTGAATTTTTATGAATCACAAAAGGTAACAATATGGGACGATTGACCAATATGAGAACCAGAAGTCTGCAATCATTTGATTGTTTTTTGACTGTATAATGTCAATGGTTTCGTAGAAAATATACATGGCATTTTTGTGTCTATTACAGACAGGCTTTGATTAGATGTCAGTCTGGTGCAATCTGTCCTTTGTTTGGGTACGTGTAAAGTATAAGAAATAATGGTCTTATTAAAATAAAGAATAGAGATTATTAAGGTCAATGTAATTTACAGATTTTGATATTGTTATACACATGCTATGAAAGTGTTGGGTACTTCACAATATATACATTAGTCTTAGTTCATAAATATATAAAAGTTGATCAACAGCCCTCATTTAGCCATATTTCAAAGCCGTCTTTTGTATTGATGTGGTTTATGTAGAAAGCTCCAGTACATATTAATTTAAAAGAAATATAATAATAACGTAAATTGATACGTCGCTAAATATAAAATAAAAAATTCTAAATTTATATATTACTGTAGTATTGACATTGTATATAATCAAGTACTTATAGATCATAATAGTTTATCAAGAAATGGCAATAACATAAAATAGAAACGACGTTTCTTGTCCAGTCAATTAGAAAATTTTAATTAACCTTCTCACAAGATAAACCGCATTTTCGCTAACGTGTTTCTTATACATAAGTAATTTTTACATAATATTTCCAAAAAATTTTGATCTTTTCTAACTCTCAAGAATTAAGCGAATTTTACAACTTTTTCTTGGTTACTTTCAACAGTATAAATCAAAATAATGGGATTTTCAATTACGATCGAAGAAGAACCTTGTAATATTCAGTGAAAAAGTAACTCTAAGAAGTATCTGAATTGTAAATTACTAAGTACTCATTTACAATTCAGAAACTATATTGAAAGTTTGAGTAAAACATACAATTAAGATTGATTTATTATAGATGAGTAAATGGGTAAATTAAAAAAAATATATTTGCACGTAGAGAACGTTTTTGTATTTGATTTTAAAATCGAATTGTTATTTTTAGATGTAAATTGCAAAAGCAATTATTAGCAAGTGTAGATTAAATTTGATTAGATTGTGAGCGACGGAGGTGTTTAGATACAATTTGAGATTAGTAGCTCGATATTATCTTAGAAGAACACTAAGATTGGCCAGTAAAATCGTAACTGAGAAAATCTCCTAAATCCCGTATGAGAGTAATGGTCAGAAGCCATAGGTCATTCTTCTCTCCCTTTATGCTCCTTTAAGCATATTTCTTAAACCAAATTATTGGAAAAGTAAAGTTCTAATTAGTAATTTACGTTTACATTTTTGACTTTTTTGATCTAAAATTAGCTTTTAAATAATAACGTAAGCGTCAATAATTGATGAGTGGAATCTATAGGGTAGATGACAGCCAAAATCAACTAATACACTTTTTATCATCTTACAAATGGACCATAGAATTTGCACAGGTGTATCTACCTTTCTACATTTCTTCAAAATCTACACGATGAGATAAATAGAAATATCATAACTTTTTGTGACATCATCATCATATCAATATTCGGAATAAAATACATATTGTTAATTTCACTATTTAATGACCGTATGATATGAGTTACATTTCCAAGAACTTATTATTATAAAAAAAATACCGACCAAGTTGAGAACCTCCTCCTTTTGGAAGTCGGTTAAAAATACAACAAACCTTTAAAGTACAAACATGTGATGTTTGATGATCATAATTTTGTAAAAGTAAAAAGAATCAAATAAGTGCATTAATCATTGTCTAACAATTAATTAAATGATTTTAATATTGTTATTTTAAAATTAATACTTATCATATTAAGTGATATTTTAAAGTATGTTTTTTATAAAGATAATATTAGAATCCGTGTAAGAACGGAGAAAGAATACAACTTCCTGCGGCCGAATGGCTTGTTATAACAGGCGAGAAAACAACCCATAGTCAAGTTGTATGGCATTTTCTCATCTGGATGGCTAACAAAACTGGTCTAGAGTATGCAGCCGTAAGAATCTTGTGTTGTGTTGCGGCATTAGTGGCCAAGGTTCCGGTATCTCTTTCTTAAGAGATGCTCTCTTGAGCAGCAGTGCATTTGTAGCACCTTTGATGTTGCAAATGTCCGTAGGCGAAGGTAACCACTCTAACGGCCGTCTACTTGTCTGCTGACCTCAAGCAATAAAAAATATAGTGTAACATGTCATCAGCTAAATCTGGCGCTTTTAGTCAAGTAGAAGTTTTTCATAGTTGCGATTTTACCAGTAGGTTATTTTACCAATTTTTCAATGAAAGGGCTATAAGTTATGTCTATTTAGTATATTATATAATTAGTTTCCATGACATCAATTAAGCAGTATTCGTCTTTTGTCTGATGAATTGTATTCTTGCAGTATTCAATTCAAAGATAAGTTGTTAATATCCTAGAGAATACTCATATAATGTGACGTATCTTCTTCAATAGTGAAAATTGTTTAAATACAAGTTAAAACTATTTAAAAATAGTATATGGTTAGTTGCATGGTCGCGAATCATGCTGTAGCTGTTTATGTCTAAGTATTTTCTTTTAGTTTTGTGTGAAAGTGTGAGATTGGTTCTAAAGTTCTTATTCTAGAACACTAAACGCGAAAGTCGACGTTATGAATAGTAAAATACACGTTTTTGATGCAACGTGTACTTGTAAATCCTTTTTAATTTAACGTATTTCACATAATATGGGTCTGCAATAAATTTTTATTTAGAGAATGTACTTTATAGGGTTTGCAGTCTATAAACACTTAAACTGGATTTATTTGTGCATGTATACTTTGTAATAGTTTGAAAAATTGACTACTATTTTTTGAGAATTTAGATACTGTCCTTGTGCAAAACGCGCTTGTATTTGAAATTTAGTACAAGATAAAATCGTGACTGTCATTTAATTATGCAATCAAGCACGAAATAAATTTATAACCAAATTTTTAACTACATCTATTTATTTCTATACGATTTGAAACCGTCGGATCGGAGTTATACGTAGTACACTTTTTTAGTCTTTTTTTTCATACGTATGCTTCTGACTGCTTTGACTGGTTTCAAGTTGTGTTAGAACAGAACTTCCAAACTGCAAAATATTTAATGACCCATATAATTAAATACGGATTAACTTAGCACAGCGCCATCTGTTTTAAAACCTGTCAAAAGCCTTTTAAATAAGGCATATAAATATTTACCTATATTCAATATTCCATGAATTTGAACCATAATTATCCCTAAATTACTTTCAAATTAGACCAGAGTCTTAACTTTATGTGTCACGTGGAAAATTTGAGTGATTTGAATGCTTGTCACGTGATAAATGCGTACTGCGTAGTAGTAATTGAATACCTACTTTTCCAGTGCGGAATACTGCATAGTGTAATTGATTTATGTACACCCAATGTAATTTTAATAAGTTGATCCAATCTTTGAGCGAACGTTGCGGTTTTCATGTTGTTCAAACCAAAATTTTGTTGTTAATGGTGCAAGTTGTACGATAATTTATTTTTAAATAAAAGTTTCGAAATTTGTTTGTTGTTTTATTTGTATCGCTTTTATCACAACTATGATGCATGTAAATAAACATACACGTTGTATTTTTTACAGTTGTCATTTTGGTAACGTCGTCGCTGGGGTCGATCCCAGAAATATCCATATTAGAACAATTCTAAGACGCGTTATTTGCGAAACTATCGCACGAAATTTAGATATATTTATACAAAAACACTTTACGTAATACTCGATAAATATAGAATATTACAGCTCACCATGATTATTAAATTTTTTATAAGAACGTTTATTCAAAATTTAAACCCATCGAAACTTTACTTCATATTAAAAACTTAGCTTGCCACCTAAGGATACATACACGTCTATGTCGTCTCATTTATTAAAAGGGCCACAAACCTGAATGCTGAATACAAAATTAGAATCAAAATATACTTGCTTTTACTATTTTCGGTATCAATACGTTCTTGGAATCAATATACAAAAATGCAAAAATTTAAACCATTTTTTTTATTTTTCTACATAATCTCCCTCCAATGCAATGCATTTTGAATAATGCATTGCGAAAAAAAATGTTTTCTTGAGTCTCAACAAACTACGGTAGCCATAATTGTGTTTGTGTGTAGTGTGCTAACTTACTTTGGGAATAAGTGAAAATCACTTAGGGCTAGGTCCGGAGAATATGGTGGGTGGTTATGGAGTTTGAAGCCAGCGTATCGGATTGCCTTCAGAGTAACTTCTGATCGATGAGTGGGAAGCGTTTTCGTGAAGAAACAACACACCCAAAGGCAATTTTCCGCGACGTTTTTCTTTAATCGCTTCACGCACTTTCGGAATTAAATTTGCATAATAGAATCCAGTAATCGTCTGGCCTTTTGTTATGTAATCAATAAAAGGATTTCTTCACCATACCAAAACTCTGAGACCACAACTTTGCTAGCAGTATGAGCAACTCGAAATTTCTTAATCGATGGATAGGATGGTCGTTGGTTGACCCGCCAACCTAATCAAACAAATTCACGTTGGACAAGTGTAGCAGTCATAATAGCCGTTCCTTCAAATATGATTTTTCTGGCTCGATAATTGCAATTTTATCGGCGGATATTATAGCTGCTAAAATTTTACAACCTAAGGCGGTTGTAAAATTTTATATGGAGATTTAAGTCACTGTGACCTCACACAAATTGTGTTATGATTTCACGCAGGTTTTATAATATTAAAAGCAAATTTCAAGACCATAGGAGTAATAAATTCGCCAAAAGCGGTATTTTTATAACTCCCGCAGTAAAATTTTTATTAACCTCGGTTTTAATTTTCATTAATTAGGGCACAAACAGCAATAATTATAATTATCGTTAATTCGCAGCTAAAAAGTATTCTTTGTAAATTTTTGATACATTTGTTTCAAATTATATTTATGCTATCAAATAAAGTGGATAAAACTTTGCATTCGTAGGAAGCTCCATGTGCGTGAAATAAAAAAAACATTCAGCGTTTATAACATGTCTTAGTAACAGGATGGATGCACAATATTACACAGTTTTCTTATGATACAAGCACGTACTATAACGAAGCTTGGCTATCTTGTGTGGTACAAACATTTCTATGCAGTTTCAGTATTTTCTGATCAAACGTATAGACCCAAGAAAGTCAGGTCGGGAACTTCAGATTATAAGCATGATGAATAAACCGTAATAACAGGTCTTAATATATCTAATTAAATAAATGAGATTAAAAAAATATTAGCTGATCTCTATTTTTACTACTAACGTCATCTAGTGTCAAGTAGCGTCACCATTACATTTATAATCAGGCAGGCTTATTAGCACTATTGACCGATGTTGGTGTTGCTTAATTAAATGTAAATTTGTAAATAAATTATCGCGATAGCCAACGTGTTTATTTTTAGTCTTATTTATATACATGAGCTATTTTAATCTTTCCTGTTGTTCCTAGTTGAAAGCATAATTAGATACAAATAAATATGTTAGTATAATGAAATATAATATGTAATTATACAATAATATATACATATTCTTAATTACACAAAGCATATTGGTACCTTTCTGAATCTACTATAGGAAATCCTAGTTCATATTCTAGAAGTTTCTTAGACTCCTTAGGATCTGTAGATAAGCTATTTCTAGTTAAATTAATATGATTTTGTAATATAGTTAGAAAATAAAATAATTTGAAAACCTTGGTAGTTGCAAGGGTATATGTAGGTGAAATATATTGCCTACCCTATAAGTAAATAAAGAAGTATAGGAACTATAGTAAGAATGCTTGTTTAGTTAATAGAAACTTGTTTACCTACTTGACTTGGACAAATGACACCATGTTTAACGGGCGTTTGTTTCCTGTAATTGAATATTGATTAGTGCTGGCATCTAATAAAATGGTAATGGATAAAATGACGTAAAGTTGCCTGCACATTCATTCATTATTCACAATGCGTCGCGTTTTTATTTATTCTATAATACCGCTTATCTGGTCGCATCACGGCGCAACCGTACCTACCGTTTCTGTTTAGTTGCCATACGGGCAGCGTGGTAGCTGCTCGTATTTGCCTCGTGCGCGTATTGTCCTCTGCCGGCGTTTCACCGCCGCACCGGCTCCAGTGACCTTGGCGCGTCGGCCCGTGCCGTTCATTGGCCGCGGAGATATTGGACCTGTTACGTTCCTCTACATACTTACCCTTAAACTATGCGATTCAAGCACAAACCGCACCAGCCCAACGGGATTGAGATGCGTCCCTAGCCCGCGGTGACATCTAACGTCATCTGTCATCATGACGTGACGTTCACAAACAATCGTGTTATAACCTCAATGTGTTTCGTTGTTATACTTTTTAGTGCAAAAACATGAAGGTTGGCAGAATGTCGACGGTATACCGAGGCGAATACGGTGAGTTGCCATTGCGTTTGGCTTGACTGAATTTTAAGGTTATGTAATTCATTGTTTTGATCGCCGGCGCGCAGCGACTCCAAGCGGAGACAACTAGTGGTTAATAGTAATTTACATTACTTATAGCAGACAAAGATGTGATCTCTGTGCGATATCTAAAAATAGCACAACGTAATGGCGGTTAATCAACAGTTTACCACTTTACTCCCAGTTCAAGCACTAATATTACTACTCCTTCGATGTTTACAGTCCAAAGTTGCACGCAATCAAACAGTTTGTTATTGAATAATGAAAGTTATTTATCAGTTATACGTAAACAAGGTTTTAACAGTAATATGAATACTGTAACGACGTCGATAATTTGATAAATGACAGGAAGTTTGCTAATTTAATTGGTTATAGCTATTGCAATATTACTGTATCGATTTTAATGATATGGCGAAATGTATACAAAATATCTAAAAGTATCAATTAGTCTATTGAATCGATGTAGTTAAATTACAACTGCTGCATAAACTTCGTCGATTTTACATCAAAATAGATTCATTCAGATTTCTTAGAGAAATTTGCAAAGGTATATCATGTCGTCTAGTAGATTTTAAAGAGTCCAGTTTCTTTAAGGTGATCAGAAGAGAATATCACACTATGTAGTTGAGTACATACATAAATAACTTCACGCCAGGTCCCTTGCGGGGTAGGCACGAACAACAGAGCGCCATTCAGGCTTATTCTTACACACCTCACTTGCTTCTTTCACATTCATAGCTCTTGTCATGCACGCTCGTCTGTTCTTGAGGCTCCTGACATCACCTTCTGCTAATACACGATCAATTTCTAGTTCAGTAAATACATAAAAAACTATTTTTGAATTTCGAGGAATGGGAATACGAAATGAATTCCGCGACGGTTCTAAAATCAGACGTCAAGCTTAGTGCAATTGGATCTACTTATGCAAAATGGAACCAACCCACATAATGACAGTTTTGAGAAAAAGCCGTTTTTATTAAAAAATTACATACAAAGTTAAATAATGCGTCTATATTTTTGAAAAAAAAAATAGAATATTGTACATTAGAATATACAATATTCTAATATTTTTTTTTTGCAAAATTTTAATAAGAACAGCTTTTTCTTAAAACTGTCAGTATGTGGGTTAGTTCCATTTTGCATAAGTAGGTCCAATTGTTTTGCTCGAAATTTGTTGTAATCTATGGAACTTTATAACCTATGAAGTTTAATAGATTTTGAATTTGGTGTGGAATGAATTCTAAGGTACACACGCTTCCAAAGAGTTCCGTGTGTTACAGATTTTGAGGAAAAAATTGTATTGAAATATTTTAATACCTACCCACTAGGTTTAAACTCAAAGCATTCGAGTAACTTACACAAAAAATACGTAGGTATCTAACAGTTTGTTCAGAATCTAACTATGCACTACACACATGAGTAAACCAATAAATAAATCAAAACTTCTAGATAGGTAATTTAGGTTTTACAACGACTCAGAGTAAAATTTTATGACTGGTTTTAACTTCTGATTATTTGATTTTAAGTAAGTTTTGTGGTTTTGTTTCCAAGGCCTTTTGAACCCGTCTCATCTTTACATAGGTATTTTGAATTTCTGTTTTTGTATCTAGTCTCAGACAATTAAAAGGTCTTCGTCCGACGCCAATAATCGACGGCCATTTTACTATATCTACCGTTGGGATTTCCCATAAAAATACTCAATTATTGCTTAAATCAATTAATATAGTACAACTGTTGTCCATTTTTTTTATTGCTAGAGCAAACAGGCAGTCGGCCTATTTGATGAGAAGCGAGTACCATCGCCTATGGACATTTGCAACACCAAAGGTGCTACAAATGCACTGCTGCTCTTTTAAGGAAGACTGGAACGTGGTCACTAATGCCGGAACATAACTCAGTTGTTATGGCGGCATACTTTAGTCAAGGGTGGTAGCCATCCAGTCGGGCAAACACCCTACCACCTGGCTGTGGGTTGTTTTATCGTCCCTTACGATAGACCGCCCGGCCGCAGTAAATTGTATTCAGGTGCGGTATAGATATTTATTTATTATTTGAGATATAAAGTTAACTTTGGGTGGTTATAAAAAAAATAACCACGAAGTCTGAGGCGGGCGCTCTGCTTCGCTTCGCACCCGTCTTAGCCTTCTAACCTACATTAAAAAAGTTCGAATCTGTTCATAATAAATAAATGTGCCGTATATCTATACCCCACCCTTGTACTCTTTCTCCGTTTCTGCACAGATACAATTTTCCATAGAAATTAAGGCTGCACAAAAATCACCCTTTAAGTTACCGAAAAATCTTTCGACCTAACTGATAGACCGTTTATGACCGGTTCCTATATCTTATCGACAGTTCATTTGTCTTACTATCGGTTAAAATTTGGCATTAACTCGATACAAGTAATGTTAAACATTATCCGATGGTTGATAATTGGTAAATAGTAATATATGGGAACCGGCCATAAATCAGCATGTGAGGTTTTAGTCTCTGAATATTTTATTGAAATTGGTAGCTATGTTTGCTGGCATCCAATTTTAGTTTTGAAGCTGTGCCATGTTAATAGATTACTCCACAAATGGCCTTTTCCTACATCCTACTATTCATTCACTTGCCTTACCATCGGTTAAATTTTACATTACTTGTATAGATAAGATAAATGAACAGGCCAGAAATCGAGTTGAATATAAGAACGTATAACACTTATTTTAACTATATCAACAAGTACAGTACGTAATTGGTAAAAGCATCAATTAAAAAATAAACCGTTTGATACTAGCAAAACTGCAAAGTAAAATGCTATTTTTTTTACCGAACAGAAATATATTTAATCATGTTGATCATAAACTTGCGAAATAGATATATAAATGTTGTTTCAACTTTATATTTCCACTAAAACCCAACGAGAAGTCATAAAACGTGTTACTACTTCAGTAATCACCATAAACATAAATTAGCATGACTGGCCTGAAGCGATGTCTGCACTTGGCACTGTTTATTATTTTTCATCAAACACGTCATATCTATTTTAATTAAGAAAGACAAACATTTACAAATAGGCTGAAAGAAGATAGGTAGAGAAATAATTCATACTTTTTTGTATTTCTCTATGTTGTGACCTTAGCGAAGGTTCCTTACTATCCTCTACTCACCTATTCCGAGATTCAAGACTTCATATAGAGGAAACAGGTCTAGTATAAACTACATAAGAATTTACTAAGAACCAATTGAATTTATTGACCCGGTGTACTTATGGGAAGATTATTCTTAAAGCATAACGACGTCACGTCATGCTTTGAGAAGAATCAATGGTCTTAAATTAAAATTAGCTAAAATGAAATTTTAAATATTTTCTTATAGTCGCATCTTAATACAACTATATGTTACATACATACATATTGTCACGCCTGTTTCCCATTGGGGTAGGCAGAGACAATGGATCTCCACTTGTTACGATCTTGACAAACACATTTCCCTTCATCAACTTTCATTAATCTTCTCATACATACATACAGGCTTATTTAAACTACTTTTTATCTGAACTTTCTTCAAAATATCTTCAATTTGATCATGGTGAGTACGTCTTGGTCTACCGGCACTGATTCTTCTAGTCACATGTGTTAATGTCGAATTATCTGCAGCTAGTATAATTAAACAGCAACCATTTCATAAATTAGTTGTTGATATTATAGAGTCCAATTTCACTGCTAACGAAGTGGCAATTGGATAGAATATAAAACGAGAAATATTTTTGAAATCTAATATAAATTTTTTCCTCGTAGACGATGATGACAATGCTGGTAAGAAAAAAGTGACTCAAGAAATTTTGTCAGTAGGTACAATTTTATCACATCAATGTAGGTATTACCTAAACTAAAGCCAAACCAGACATGAAATCAATAAACATGTCCAATAGAGAAGCAACAAGATAATGCAGAACATATCTAAATTAATCAAATGTAAGGATTTTTATTGTATCATATCAGTGGTCGCAAAATCGATATAAGCATATCATGGCTTATGTGACTAAATTTTCCGAGTGAAATTAGAATGTTATCTATGAGAAGCATTTCCAATAAGCCTTCCTGTAATAAATAGTATTATTATAGGTATTATTGCGGATAGAGAGGAGAATTAAGCTCTGACAAAATAAATGACGCTAATGAATTGGTAGCTGGTTTTGGATAATGTTATGAGAATGATGGATCTTTGTTATTGACATATACTCCCAATGTTGTACTTTTAGTTTGTGAGTGTGGATTTCGAGTTGTTTAAACAATGTCTAAACATTGCTCGCTTAATGTGCTTTAGTCTCGTTAACGCGTATCACTACTTTACAATGAAGTTTAAATAATGTTAACTGTTCTTTAAAACATTGAAATTCAGTGCAGAATTAAATTTGTAATTAATACTTCTATGGAGTACTAAAGTAAAGATAATAAAAGATCTTGTGGAAAAAATCGCATAAAATTTGAATGAAAAGGTAAGTAATAAACATCCATCTTAACAAACGCTCTCGTATATAATATTAACATGATTGTCGTATTAGCTTAGTGGCTAAGATAAAAACATAATTATATATACTAGTAAATACTTAAGCAATGCATTTAAAAGCAAATGTATGTAATGTTATATTTTATTTAACAAACATATACTTAACATACTCATTAGAAAACAATAAATCAAAGTGTCTTTGTTTGGTTAGTGATTAATTAGAAATCAAGTCTCAGCTTGGAAATGGGACGTGACTGCGAATCAATTTCAGTAGGATAAGCAGATAGCATGAAAGCAAGGTCGATTGACCACAGCCAATTTGTCCATGTTGCAATTATTGTCTACGAAATAAGAATAAATTATCTATTTTACTTTGCAAACTAGTAGTGCTTTGACTAAAATAAAATTTAGATTAGAATTTTGATGCGCTCTGTAGCATTTAGTAAATAAAGTTTGATTAAATTATCTAAGAATATTGTTCTAAGTTCAATAAAACCGGTGCAGTCATATTAGAAAAACAAATGAGAATCTTTGTTTGTTTGACATAAAGCTTGACTTATATTTACATGAATTAAGTAGTTATTTTCCGAATAATTCCTTCTCGTTTGGATGGATAACTTTTATCGACTTATTCCTTAATTGGAAATTGTATATATGATATGAAGGACTTAACTTGTTAGTTTCGTAAGTTAATTAACTAATGTAACACGGAGGTTTTATCCATTAACACTAACGTCTACCAACGTTGATGAAATAACGAAGTGTTCATGAGGTAAAATGAAAACAATACCCTTATTCCGCCGTGTAAGAAGGTTCTTAATACAAATCTAAAAATACTTAGGATTTTATTTAAAATGGGTTATAATATTTAGGATCGGATAAAAGTTATTCATAGAGTGAAGTATAATTTGGAAAAAATTATAAATGTATAACACAGTTAAATGGTTTCACTTTTGAATTCACTCAGGTTTTAATTTGTTCGACTAATATTTTTTATCTGACGATTGATAAATCGGTCCTTAAGCTACTAATTTGGCGCCCAACGTGGGGCATTATTAAACACAAATGTAATTTGGGCTTTCGAACGCGTATCTTTATTCAAGTCAATATTGCAAAAGTTCGTCTATGTAGATATACAATACAGTGGCCTTTGTAGAATAGAATAAAAAACACTTAATTGTTCACCAAATAAACTATTACAGAAAAAAATAAATTACAGTAATATAAAGGCAAAACAAAAGGCGGCCTTATCGCTCAAAGCGATCTCTTTCAGGCAACCTGACTGAGAGGATACATTTAAAAACTTATGTCTAGGTATAATGAAATTAATAAGAAGTAAAATAAAAACGAAGGACAGTACAATGTTTGTACAATGTACAATGTTTTGTAGTTTATGTTATAAATTCATTTTCTTTCCATGATTTCCAAATGCCAAAATTTTTAGTGGAATCTACTATTTATTTGGCGCCTGATTATAAATTGTCATTTTTAGAATTTTCATTTCACCAATTTCAATGAAAATTTTGAGTATTAATATAGGAATTTTATCTTAATTATAAGCTTTTATTTAATTTGCAATGGATGTATCTATGTAAGTTCGGGTGGAATCTTGCAAGTTAAATGTGACCAACTTCCCGGTTTCCGATTGAACTGAAATTTTGCACGCATACGTATATCGCGTGACAATGCAATAATATGGTACCATGGAGCTGATATCAGATCATGGATGGAGTCTGAAGGTGGCCATACGAACTCCTGTGCTAAACAAGATAGACCCGTCGTGTTTAGGCTCGTTTTACTTGGCTTAGCTAGCACTCTGCTGCTACATGATATCCAGGATCTCAAAAGTTTGTATTTAAAAATATTTTTAACAAAATCTTATTTTGGTTTTTATTTCATTTCTGTATATTGCAGTATTCAGAAAATATGAATGTAAATATTCAAACAAAGTTACGAGTATAGATATAATAAATATATGTTTGCCAAGTGTTAAAAAATACATTTTCATCACTGGAAAATAGGAACTCCTACGAACTGTCGATATTTACAGTGCGCTTCTTATTTTTCGCACGTGTATTTATATTTTAATAAATGAAACGCTTGTGCTTTACTTTATCATGCGTGTCATGTTATCAACAGTCGAACGGTTGCTTCGATGTATGTATATTTATATCTAAACTACAGATTTTCTCGCGGCTTCACGCAGTTAGATTTTTGTAATAGATTGACAGACAAATAAAGACTATACATGTTTTATAATCAAATTTAATTAATAAAATAAAAAATAAAAGAAACTCGACACAGAGCTTACTTATATTCCGAGTCAACAATAGGATACTTTTTGTATTCATCAATAACGTTGTCTCCGTGCCGTAGACATAGTTATTAATATTAACGTTTTAAGACGGAAACAAACTACAAATTTGGTGCCGAACTGTCACACATGGGTAATTGGTGCTTACCACAAATTTGTGGCCAAATACAGACAATTTAAACGAACGTTGAACTGATGCTTTCTCCCTCTTACTACATATAATTTGTATTAGAATAAAAGAGACTATAATATGATTCTCTTGGTTTTTGCGCGGCAATTTTGGTGGCAGCAGGCCGATTATGGCATATTATACTCGTAAACGACTGGCTGTACCCGCGACGGCGTCCGCGTGGATTTTGTTTTCAAAACTCCCCGATTTTGAAACATTCTTAATTGGTGCTCCGCTCCTATTGGTCTTAACGTGACGATATAATATAGCCTTCCTCGGTAAATGGGCTATCTAACACTGAAATAAATTTTCAAATCAGACTAGTAGTTCCTGAGATTAGCGCGTTCAATCAATCAATCAAACAAACTCGTCACTCGTCACTTTATGTATAAGCATAAGATGTTGAGAAATCTTCACGTCTGATTGTTTTTATTGATGACAAGTATGAATTTATTTTTATCTGCACTGTGTCGACTATTGTGCTACCGCTTGCACGTTCCTTAAAGTGATTCCATTCATACCTATTGAATCTTTTTATAGACTAGTTTGCTATAGAGAGAAGTTGTTTACGGATACTACTGTGATCTATGACACCATGATACGGATGATAGGTAGATTCTTTTTGTTCACCAAGAAAATTTAAATCGAGTTATAAATAAAAAACACAATAAAAAAACTAAACATAAAGTTTTGTCTTACTGATAACTTTTTATTGGAGACGATAAGTTTTACGTTAATATTGGGTTGGCTAAATTCATTGCGGATTTTAAATAAAAACTCAGTTTTTTTTTCAAAATATAGTTTTTTTGAAAGATGTACACGACGATACATTGGGCTTTTTTGAAATACCACTTAAGTCGGTTTGCTTCGTGTTAAAAGATATAAAATTAAAAGATAAAGAATACTGTATTTAGTTCTTTGTTTAACTCAATATATCAAATGCTCTTTGGACCGCGTAAAGACCTACATTACAACTTCCTGTGTCAATTACGAACCCGTTTGCTTCATGGGTCAAGTGTGGATTGGTTACATTGGCCAGTTCAAAGTCACTAAGATGATATATGACTGCCGGTTTTGTTCGAAAGCTCTGGGATTAACTTCTTAGTGCTATCGAATGAGGCTTATTTGGCCGGCAAGTCGTTATTTTTGTAAGTAATTAATATGTAATTTTACTTTTTAAAGATAAGTTATATTAAAAGGCTTTCTTCATGATCTTGTCATAATTTTATTTTGTTAGTCTGTATTATTAAACTACATTAACTGTAAGAGGCTTTAGAAAAATTATTGCCACTTTACGTGTAAATATGTATTAATCTTTCATTCATCTTAACACGCTTGTATTAGTTTCTCCTGTATATCGATGTAGTGGAATCTTTTAACAACATTTTCAACCACTTCCTGAGATCTGATTTATTTTAAAATTTGCATCGTGATCAGGCCAATGTTTTGACTTTTTTTTAAGATCAAAAAAATTAAAAAATAATTATAGTTTGAAAATACACGCTTTATTAGCAAACCGAAATAAAAATAAAATTGGTGCATATAGGTATATATATTATTCTACAAAAGCGTGTGTTAGAAAATAAATACATATATACAGAAGAATTCAGAAACTTCTCTTTTTTAAAATCGGTTAAAATATACCATAATTAAGACGGAAAATAAGATATAATCGCTTGATAACTAAAAATGAGTAAGTATTTGATTTAATAACATTACGCTTATATTAAAGCCAATGAACAAATAATTATTAAAATACATACATCTCATATATTTGCATATAGCACTAGCCGATCCTATTAGAATTTAATATAAACTTCACACAATTCCTACTAATCTCTAACAGCACTAACCATAACATTTAGATGAAGCACTTCAATTCTAAATCCGTAATGATTCAAGTGAATTATAATACTAATAGAATTGATTTCAAGTACCCCAGACATTGAAATCGATACTATTTATCAAATTCAATCATCTGAATGCATTAAGAAGGTCAGAATCCATATTATAATAAGGTCATCTCTAGTTTTGTCAGTTGATATTGGATTTAAAAATAGTCGAAGATCACAATCTGGTATCAAGGCCTGTCTAGTCACCGATGCGGCAAAATTAGAAAGAATTATGTTTTTGTTTGTTGCGTCTTTTTTAATTTTGTGATTTAAACAAGTCTCTTCACACTCACGTCTCCTACTCTAGTTCCGCACTTGACGCAATGGCATCAGTATAACCTCAAAAAATATTAATTATATTGTTACACACCGACAAGCACATCTGGCATGTTGTAAAAACGAATTCTTGATCGAAGCTTGCCAGATGTGTGTGAACCCTTTGCCGGTATTATACAGTTAAGTATAAAACAGTGCCCGAACTGAGGGGTGTGGCGACGACGACTACGATACGATTAAGACTTTCGATTACCGACATATATAGTGACGGATTTTGTGCGTGTTGAATTGCATTGAATCGTGCAGTGTGAACTGGTTGCATTCAGTATTATTTTGTACTTGTTTTATACGTGTTTGTACAGTTCTAATAAACTCTATAGTAATTCCAAAGGCATTTATTTTAATTCGAGTTCTGTAGCTCGTTACAATATGTTTACCCGTTGTTTTCAAGTTGAAAATATGTCAAGTAGGTACACGGGAACATGCTTTATTTTATATAAATATTTCTATGCAATCCAACAATTCGCACTTACCAAACCTAATCCGGTACTCCCTAGTTTTTATTAGTGCCGGATTACTGAGATTCTACTGTAATAAACATTTGCATAAGACAACGCCATTATACTAACATTCTCTTCAAAATAAGCAATTATGAATTCACCCAACACCACATTTTTAGAGTGAAGTTTAAGCAACCTAAATTTTAAAATAGCGCTATAAGTCGCAATTTGCCATGAATAATGCATTAATGCATACATGTAATGTATTACTTCGACAGTACACGTGACTGGAGTAAATATCAAACCGTTCTTGGTACTGCCGTGTATCGAATGGAAAACTAGTAAAGTATTATATTATTATGAGCGGTATATCATGTATATACTAGTAGTAAGACAGAAGTTATATCGATGTACTGGAACAGAGATACCTATCACAACATCTAAAATTTCTATTGGACGGTGGTCTCCATTTTTAATTCACAAGAATATTTATTTCGTTCACAGGATGACAGAAGGTCTTTGCAATCGAATACCGATAAAAGCCTTTTTTATTTAAATTTTCTTTCACCTGTTACTTTACTCTCTATGTGTCATTGGCAAAATCAATGCCTATGCGTTGGCGCCACTTGGAAAATATAGATAGATAGACTTTTATTTTGACGTTTCGGCCACTTTTCAGTGCGCTCTGATCACGGAAGACAAAGCCGTCAAGTTTTAATTAGTAATGTTAACCTTTTTATTTAAACTACCCCCAACTTCTTAATTTTAATTATTTAATTTTGGTTTATGGTTATTATATTTTATTACTCTTTGGGAGCCTAATCTAATTTACCACCGCTTCGCAAGATATTTTGGCTTAAAGAGAAGAAGTGGCGCAAAAAACTCTTCAGCAACATGCTTAGTAATTGTAGATTGTTGGACGAGAGCTGAAAGTTACCTATTTAGGCATGATATAGTTTGGTGCACGAGCGAGAAGATTCTAATGTTCGAGTGCGTAAATAGCAACCTTTCACCCGAGGTTAACTCTCTGCTTTTCATTTCTAATATTAGGAAGGTAAATAAAAACTGATTAGTAAAACTAACAGCTACTTCTCTAATGAAATCAGGAGTTAAATTCATATCTAAATCTAATGAACACATTTAATACGTCACATGTAAAAAGTTAAGTAAATTTCTTTTGCAGTGGCATTCTAAGGGCCAGTATTTTATTTTTTGTGACTGATAATAGTAAATTAAGCTCAAATTTATGTATATTAAATAAAATTATTAATTTAGTTAAAAGTAATTTAAAAGTATAAAATGATGTACTGTCTATGGTTCGTATAGTTTTTAAAATATTTGACAGCAGGGCATTCCCAGGGAAATGATTTCCCTGCTGTGAAATTTTTTAAAACGAAAAGTTCTATTTTTATCCCTGTGATTAGGCAGCTTCAAATGTACTTTCAGAATATGAGAAATGATAAATATATTTTCAATAAGTAGGCTAGAAGTTTTTATATATTGTTCACCCTTTTCTACTGGCGCGTATTGAAAGAAAATAAGTACAGTATTGAATTGTTAAAAGCGTAGTCAAATTGTAAATTACATGAATTTACTAAATTTAGATTCCAGTAGTAGTAGTACAATTTGCCACAATGACAGGCAAAGGACTTAGTCCATACAGTCTGTTCTGTTGTTAATTTCAGTTTGCTAGTAAAGCGACATCAGAATATTATAATATGATGGTTAAGGATATAAGTTATTCAAAGCATACACAAGGCTGATCTTTGATAAAACGTTCCCTAATACAACTGGCTTTACCCAAAACGGCGCTAAAGGTTAGAGAACTAGCAAATCATTGGACAGTGAAATTCGAATTGACATGCAGCATTGAGAAACACTAAATAAGTCCTTACATTGAACACAAAGAATACTAATCATTTTACAATTCTAATACAGCACCTATTCTAAACCAATTAAAATGTAGATTCTAAGCAGCAAGGTGATACTTCTAAAAACTATTCACGTATGAAATAGTTTTGCAATTCAGAATTCGTGTACGTCTATCCGCGTATATTGTGGTACGATATTTTGTAGTCTATTTACGTCTACTCCATTACACAATGAGAAAAATTCGGACACGGTATGCCTATGAAATTTTACATGCTTTGTTTCGTGCGCGTTAGGGTTCCATATATCGTTACAGATAATCTAGAGAAGTATCTATACCAATACTAATGATGATGAGATGAGACTTGCGTGGACACGTTGGCCTCATCCCATTTACGAAAAACAGGTCTAGATCGCCCGCTTTGGCACCCTCGATAAAAGTTATATGTTGGTACCATTTGCTGTTGATACGGTTGTTCCGTGGGGTCCTGAGGCCAACAAGCCTCTATAAAGATATTTCAAAACGACTTATTGACTCTTTAAGAGATCAGAGGGCTTAACCTGCATCCCATACCTGCGCTTGTCATCATGACCAACTTCACTAACAGAGGTTAGACTCGCCGCATTCTCATTATACAGCGGAGCCCTGCGATGGAATCATGGGAGGAGATTTTGCGCATACTTACGTCTGCGGAGGCCAATCTGACGACGGTGCCCAGGATTCGTATGCGCAGATTGCTGCCTCGCAAAATAAAGAAGTCGCCGACAATGATCGTCGCCGTGGAGTATGGTTGCAACCAGTCCCCCCAGCGAATCGATTGGACTACAATGGGCTCGAGCTAAAACCTCTGAGGTTGCTATGCAGCGTATTTGACCAGCGTCTGAATCGCAGTGTCTAGTGCTCCACACTCATGGCGTTAGGGGAAAGACATTCTACGCTCTGATGCAGATACTTATAGAAGCATCCGTGCCTGGTAAGTATCTGCATCATCCAAAGGGTTAGTCCCGCGTTTCCAAAAAGACTATGATTTGAAGTAAATTTTGTAAAGTAAACCGCTACTGTTATGATGCCTAATCATAAAATACCGTTTTAAAAATCTTTGTAATTCAATTTTAGTATGAAACATTATCATGAATATACTCCAAAATTACTCTAAAAAGCATAACGCATATATATACATACATATATATATATATATATATATATATATATATATATATATATACAGAACGTGAATTCTGCCATTGTTTGAGGCAACTCGTTGTAATGAGAAATATCTTAGTTACTAGTTTATCAAGTTTTATGACTAGAGAACAAGTCTGCATAATTAAGCGCTAACTAACTGCTGTATATAATGGAATACAAACATTAAAAGACTTGCGTGTTAAACTTGTTGAGTTTGCGAATGTAATTAAAATTATTACGGAACCATTCCAATGTAATATTGATTATTACGATATGTTCGTGCCTACCCCGCAAGGGACCTGGCGTTAAGTTATGTATCTATGTATACACGTACACAACATAGGCGGTAAAGGTTTTTAAAAAGTAAAGATAGTATTCATTTGATGTTTCATCTTTTCTTGCAAAGTCCAAATGTTAGGTTGAAATGAAAGGTTGATTAAGAATCGTTAGCAGTGTTCAGGCGTAGTTTTAATTGTGTTTAACATTGCGAAGACTTAAAATACTGAGGGGAATAAAATCAAATACTGCCATTTTATTATGCTTATACTGCCATTATATTTTATTGTATTTTGTTATTTTAAACTAGGACTTTCTATGCACATTCACCCGCGTAAGAAGGCATGTACATCAGTATCAGTCAGGATATTTTAAATATTCCGCAATAAAAAAGATCCAAGTTCAAAACAGTTGTCAATAGTTATTAATTTTTTTTGCTTACATTTTTTTCTTTTTAAATTGTATTTTCAGTTACACTGGTGTTGCGAATGTTCATATAAGAAGGCAACAAGTTACTGCGGACTCGTTGGTTTTCTAAAGAACATACAATACCAATATTATCACTATTACATTATGTAATTACTGGTATATGCCCGGGACTTCGTCCACGCTTGACTTAAAATTCCCACGGAATTCCAGGGTAAAAACATCAAACATTTTATTACACAAAATTTGCTATCGACCAGTAAAAAATCACTTTGATATTTGATTTCTTTTAATTTGGCCATTTTAAATTATTATTAGCAAATTATTATATAAATCAGCCAAAACCGCATCAAAATAGGTCAAGTAGTTTTTCCCTGAATCCCGAACGAGCAGATTAACAGACAAGAAATAATAAAAAAATTACATCGTGTTCTTCATCATTTATATAGTGTATTCCATTCGTTTTTTAAAAATAGATTCAATGTACAGACATGGCATGTTTAGAATATTATATTATAGATATAGCATAAATAATTCTATACTTAAGATATTGCCTGAAAGGGATCGCTATAGGGATAAGGCCGTCAATTGTTCTATTGGAAATGTATTTATATTAATTGCCTTACTTATAATCGTTTGTTAAATTTTAAGAAACTGCTCAACATCTGATTAACTGAAATCTTAACCATAAACTCCTCTTAAGGATAAGAGGTGGTGGTAAAATAACTCATAAATAACTGTAAAAATTACCAACATCGAGAGTTAGTTCAAGTGACTGCTAAAGGGTAAGATGGCAAGTTTTATTTGAAACAGGCATTAATTACGGGCATAAGAATCTCTTATTTAAGAGATGGCTAATCCTTTCTTAACGAGATTATTATAAGTAAGGCCCTAAATGTCTAGGTTTAAGTTATGGTGAACAACAAAGAGTTTTCATTCATTTATTGATTCATTCATCACATGCTTACACTATACGGAGTTTACGAAGGATAAAAAAATATACATTACATACATACATACATAAAATCACGCCTGTTTCCCATGGGGGTAGGCAGAGACTATGGATCTCCACTTGCGACGATCCTGACAAACAACTTTCGCTTCGTCTACTTTCATTAACCTCTTCAAACATGCGCGTTTATTTGAAATGCTTTTTACCTGACCTTTTTTTTTATAATTTTTTTTATTAATATACATTAATCCGAACAAAATACTTTTACACGAAAGTGATATTTTATATAACTATTAGACTGTAATGTTCTAATAGATAAATTCTTCGTCTTATTTAAAAACTTAAGACGGTAGAAATCTATTTATGTTCATTCATCATTTTACGTATTACACTCTTGCAGAAAAATAATTTATAATAAATTCAAGTAATATATTATTAGCAAAGCTCAATATCATTTTGGGTGTAACAAGAGTATCTAACGCTATCAATAGAAGACCGGTTGGTATGAATAATTAAGTTATCATAAGCTTTATTACTGTGCAATAAAAAATATATTTTAAACGGCAGTGAAAGACAGGTATTGATTGTTTGACAAAGCAAACTTGCTGCCAAATCATAGTTATAGATGCTTAACCTATAGAATAAAAAATAGATAGATAGATAACACTTTATTGTACACCAATACAATCATGAACTTAAAGACTAAAATTATATCTACTTATGTACAAAGGGCGGTCTTATCGCTAAAAGCGATCTCTTCCAGACAACCCTAAATAGGTCCTGAGTGTGCAATTCGCGCACATATTTCAATAGGTTCCGTATAGGTGTCAATTGTTTTTGTTATTTGACATACCCTAAAGTAACATTTAATCAAAGTAATATGATAGATAGAGTAATAGATAAAAGATGTAATAGATATACAGATAAGAAATAAACAGACATACAACAGATATAATTAATTAGATAGATTTTGATATATTTGAACTAGCAAATAAGAAATATGTATTAGAAAGTAAGACTGTTTAAAATGAGAGTCTCTTACTCTCTAACTCTTCTTTATTTAGTATAAGAAACCAGACATGAAAAAGAAACGCTCTGTCTTGGACTATGACGGAGGAGTTAGCGATAAAAAAACATAAACAAATACCCTGTATCTCAAAACACTAAAAGAGTTTTGTTCAAACCGATCATCGACATTGAAAGTATTTTTCCAAATCTACGCCTTGAATTACTTTAGTAATTCTTGCACCTAAAATCTACCTATTGACTTAAATTAAAATATTATAACTCCATAATTTTAAACATAGCATTAATTGCCTTTTGCACCTTAAACCCATTCTTTTTTTGCTATAATGGGAATATTATATTTTTGTTCCCACAGAAAAAAACGAATACATCGCTTAAAATGCCAACTTAAAAATATCTAGGTCAGTTAAATTACAGGGAAAGAAAAAAACGATTTCCTGTTAACACCAAAATGCGATAAACTTTTAGTGGATTTATTATTAGCGATTTTGACCTTATCCACGCACAAAGCGGTGTTAATTTTTCTGTATAACATTATTTTAATAATAAAAAAAATATGTAATAATTGCTTTGGCTTCCTGGAAATGAAATTGAATAAATCGCGTAGTAGTTCTGATCTGCTTGTCAGTTACCATACTGTGAAGAATTATGTATAAGTATAGATATAATGTAATAGGTATAAATGTATGGGTATAAAAATAAGTAGACGTAGGTAGACAATTCTTTAGGTCTCTTAAAGGCCGTTTACAAATACCGATAACTGTCGTATAGGTAAAGGACCATTTACATGGAGAGAGTTTATCGCATGTTATCGGGCGAGAATCGTATACTATTTTCGTAGGAGACACTCTTTAGACAATAGTCGCATTGACATGTTTACACTTAATCAAAAAACAAAACTCGCCTACGCGTGTGACATACGATAACCTTAAGAAAATTATCAGCAAGAGTTTTGTTAACACTACGACACAAATCGTATTGAAAGAAAGAAAGAAAGAAAAATATTTATTTCCAATAGCAAAACACAACACAAAAATAGTACAAGATAGCAAAGTATATATAAAATTCTACCGATACAGAAATTGTATGCCGCAATTTGAAAATGAGGTTGCCACTCAGCATTTTGCTTTGCCCAATCGTAGTCCGACACAGCATTGTTTTTCAGTGCCCACCTTCTCAATCACATATGGCATGCGATCTGCATTAACCGTAATAAACGCATAAGTACTAAAGATTAAAATATAAAGAACAAAAAACAGAAAAATGTAAGTTGAAATAAGGAGTATACTGTAATATTACCTATCCTTAGAAATCCTTACCTATCCTATTGAGATATGTGCCTACGATTTCTCGACTTGTCTCAACTAGAACTCGTATGATATTTGAGACGTCCATAAGCAATGACCAGGCGATTATCGCCCTGCTACGTACGATATCGTATGTTTTGTTTGCATGATAATATTTTTTCTTGCTTTCGACAATCGTATCTTGGAGGCAAGAAACTCTTAATGTAAACGGCCCATTACTATAGTAATACAAGTAAGTATTATTGAGATAAAAATAACTGAGTCTTGATTCTCGCTTAACCTTTGGCAAATTGTAAATCCTATTTAAAACAACAATTTAATGTGCTCATTGGAACTTTATTTGAGAATTTGTACTATAGGTGAGGGAATCATAGCGAATGCCAGCTACATAACTAAAACAAACACAAATGCACAACGTGACGAATTTTTCACGAACTTAGCAATCTGTACTCGTACGATCTATACTAATATTATAAAGAGGAAAAATTTGTATGTTTGTAACGAATAAACTCAAAAACTACTGGACCGATTTCAAAAATTCCATCATCATTAAAATACTACTTTATTCCTGAGTAACATAGGTTATATTTAATTTAAATTATCGGCTCTTAAATGTTTTCAAGGCAGGGCAACGTCTGCCCCGACCGCCAGTGATCTGATATAATTATAAAATGAACTTTATGATTATCACGGGAAAGAACGTATTATGATATATTTTATTCCGGGATAGTAGCGAGAAACATCAATAAATATATAGACGACTGTATTTAATTATACATCGCTGCTTCTCTGCCAGAAATGGTTCATTATTATTATTAGTTATATCACGATATTCGACTTATACATAAGAAAAGTCGCAGTTAGTCAGTAATCAGTCTATAAATATTTTGTATCGCGCCCTTATCTTTCTTTTCTTTTCTTTGTTATTTCTGGTGATGGGAAATGTTTTGTTTATGAATATTTAAATACGTAAATGTATTATTAACTGGCTATATTTAAATAGGACAACAGAATAATTTATTTGAACAGTGCCCATTAAATATACATATCTCCTATAAATAGTATTAAAGTCCGTTAATATCAAATCTTTGTTCTATAAATGTAAATGTTCAAAAGTGGCCGCTGTGGCTGAGCGGGCTAACTCTTAGCCGACCGTACTCGCTGGAACGCAGAGGCATCGGGTTTGATTCCTGGCATTATAAATTTTGAAAACGATCTTTTTGATATTTATTATGATCCGGGTGTCTGGGATCGCCCCAGAGTGGTCCGTTGTATACCACGTAACGCTTACCTTGGGGATATACAATGTGCTAGATAGATAACACTTTATTGTACACCAAAATATAGAATTACACACACACAGACCATATTTACACAATTTTCTAGGCAATACAATAGGCGGCCTTATTGCTCTGTGTTAGTTCGTTTGCAGATTATTATTGCAGGAGTTCAACAGACAGGCAGACTGCCCACTTGATGGAAAGCGGTTACCATGGCCTATGGACATTTGCAACACCAAAGGTGCTACAAATGCGCTGCTGCTCTCTTAAGGGAGACTGGAACCTGGTCACTAATGCCGGAACACAACTCAAGGTTGTTATGGCGACATACTTTAGACTGCGGGTGGTAGCAGTCGGGCAAATGCGCTACCACCTGGCTGGGGGTTGTTTTGTCGCCTCTTACGACAGGCCGCCCGGCCGCAGGAAATTGTTTTCTTTCTCCGCACGGATAAATATCTTACTTCTTTGGAGCAAAGGAAAAAACAAAACTATAGTTGTTCAAACGAATTATTTGACTTTACTTTCCAGTTACGAGTCGAGGTCGTGGTAGCGTAATGATTAGCGCACTCGTCCTAAACTCAAAGGCCGCGGGTTCAATCCTGGCTGGAACTCATGCACCGCTTATGCTCTTTTCTGAACTAATGTGCATATTGTTATAATTACCACGTGCTAATAACGGTGAAGGAAAACATCGTAATGCAACCTGCACATCGAGATAACCGATGTGTCAAACCTGCCAAGCCTTGGACAAGCGTGGCGGGTATTCTGTCCATTCTCCTACAGTGGGAGGCCCGAGCCCAGCAGTGGGACAGTTATGGGCTGCTGTTATATATATACGATTAGGTACAGTAGTGGTACAAAGTTGTTCGAGAGCTTAAAGTCGGTTTTTACTTGCATGAGTATAAGAAACAGTATTGCCAACATTTAATAATTGTTAAGTTTATAAAATATATAAAAACACGAAAAAAGGAAATTGATAATGATAGACACTGAGATTACCAATAGTTTTATACGTCAGAAAGACTTAAGCGATTTAGCTTGATTAGGTAACATGTGCTCCACGCCTAAAGAGCTTGAAGATGCCGGGGGACAAAAATAGTCCCCCGGCAATGGAAGTGGCCTCGCGAGAGCCACGCCTGCCATGGCTGCGGAGAGGCTAGGTCATATACCCGTAGCCCTGGCATAAGGCGAAGGACGGAACACCCAGGGGTTTTAGTGAGTATCCCTCATTGGGTAGTGGCAATAGTAGGCAACAGTTCTGACTGGGCATGCTAGTGCCACCCCCGATCTGGTGAATCCCACACTAGGTCGCGAATTATCCCCCAAGGTTTTGCCCTTGTCACGGCTTAGTCCTCAAACGGATTTCCCCTGGTAAAAAAAGGTAACATATGCTCGTGTAGTGTTAAATGAATCAATTTGACAACTGGCAAACGCTCTCATACCACGACTGTACATACAAAAACACCGATCTTCATAATAGTTTTTGATTAAAAATCCAAGTAATTCCGACTGAAGAATATTAAAAGTCTATCTATCTATAAGTCTTGTTAAAATAAATAAAAGCATTTTATGTCAGCGCTATCATAAATCAAAAGTTATAATCTGCGAGTTAATAACAAATTAGCCTTTGTTGCAAAAATAATAGTTCTATGACATCACATGATGAAGATGCATGGCTGGAAGCCAAATCTGAATAAATTATACCTCAGTATTACTCATAAAACTGTGAATTGAAAAAAGAAAATACTCAGATCATCATTCGATAGACAATTTTATATTAACAGAAACATCCTGTGGTTCGGATATATCACTCACTCCTTTATTAAGACTCGTTTACACATACATTTTATAATTTCCTCCCTTTTCCTACACGTATGTCAGGCTAATTTTTTGAGTAGTTTTTTTATCTTTTTTTATTGCTCTTTTCTCTTTCTTTCTTAGTTTTATATAATAATATACATATTTGTGTCTAATTACACTGCTCTTATTGTTACTTATTTCTATTTCTAAACATGTTACTTTTAAACCATGACTATATTCTATGGTTTAAACATATTAAGTGTAAGTGAAGTTAAGTGGCATAATGCCTGTAAACGATGATTTTAGTAATAAGTTACAGTGAAATGCAATTAAATTTAGTTATCTGCTTACGTATGTAATACGTAGAAACCACCGGTAAAGTTCTTATTACTCTAATCTAAACTACACATATGACCCCTAGCATACCGGCATAGGATAGGCCTAGGTATAGATTCCGCCTATTTTTCCTACCTGATTTAGGATAATTGAAGACGTGAGTGGATGAAGGTGATATGTTGCATATTCGGTTTTTAGCTTTTTTTGCGTAGATGAATGTTATAAGTCGATACCAAATGACTACAGACCTTAGACTATAGATATAAGGCATATTTAAACAATAAAAAGTTGCTAAAGGTGTTAAGTTCAGTTCAGTTTCAAATAAAAGTGAAACTTTTATCTCGATTTACTCAGAATTGGAATTATGCAACTTACCACCTTCATCCACTCATGTCTTCAATTGTCCATGCCGTAATGGCGTAATAACCGCATTCCTACTAGGAACATTGTATTATGGAAAATTTCATACTTGTATTTGAATTTAAAAATATATAAGCTTTATATTCACATACCTACATTTCAATGATACACGTGCTGTAAACTTAGGGTTAACACTCGTGAAATTAGAATATATATAAGAGCATCATCAGCTTATCGTAGTTTTACGGTCATTAAAGCTGCATTAATTAGTTGGCAACTAAATTGTAGCAGTTTTTTTAATAGTTCTTTATTTAACTGGATGTCCAGAAAAAGAGGTTACATTTCTATTTTTGAACTTGGCATATCAATCATTAATAGCTCTGTCAGCTATGTACCCTCTTTATATACAAGACAAATGTCATAAGCAGTTTTTGCAGCCTTAGATAAAACCTTGATTAAAACAGAAAAAGTAGGTATTGAAAATGCTCATTTATATCAACTTGACATTTCATTTTAATGATCTGAAAATTAGCATGAATTAGTATTTATATAAAGTCGATATCTTATCTACAATACAAGAAATCTGTTGGAGGTGTCAAGATTGTACGTTTGTACAATCAATTTAAAAAAGATAACCAATCAGGTGGTTGCCAGGTGGTAGGGCAATCGCCCGATTGGCTACCCCTGGTCTAAAGTATGTCGCCATAACAACCTTCATTTGTGTTCCGGCATTAGTGACCAGGTTCCAGTCTCCCTTAAGAGAGCAGCAGCGCATTTGTAGCACCTTTGGTGTTGAAAATGTCCATAGGCGATGGTAACCACTTTCCATGAAGTGGGCCGTCTGCCCAGATTTCAAAAATGCAACTTAGAATGTTATAACCTGACCATAACCTAGAACGAGAGCATTTATTTTGCCTTCTGGCAATATTCTATTTTATCTGTAGTCAAGGTCAGTGAGTCATAAACAAAGCGAATTCATCCACGTTATTTTAATTTTAACATTGATCCAAGACTAAAGTCCGCTAAAAATAAGTAAAGGAATATGTAATAAATAGGAATAATAACAATTTTCACGTGAAGTATAAAGTGATTTTTAAAGTTTACCAAGAATGTGTAGAGGAATCTGAAGGGTTTGTAATTTTTAGTTGAAATTACATACGAAACACTACTTTTTGATTTAGCTAAGGAACCAAAAAACATACATACATACATAACTTCACGCCAGGTCCCTTGCGGGGTAGGCACGAACAACAGAGCGCCACGCAGGCCCATTCTTACACACCTCACTTGCTTCTTTGACATTCATAGCTCTTGTCATGCACGCTCGTCTGTTCTTAAGGCTCCTAACATCACCTTCTGCTAACACATGATCAATTTGATCATGGAAGGTGTGTCGTGGCCTTCCGCAACTTCTGCATCCATCCACTTTTGCATTGTATATCTGTTTAGTCATTCTTTCATCATACATTCTTTCCACATGCCCGAACCACCAGAGCATTCCTTTCCTTACCTTCACCCCGACACTCTCTTTCAGACCAACTATCTTTCTTACTTCGGTATTACGAACGCGGTCCGCGAGCGTCACTCCGCAGATTTTGCGCAGTGCTCGCATCTCGACCGCGTTTACTCTACTTTCATGCTCTCTATTCCATACCCAACTCTCGCTTCCATACGTGAGCGTAGGTACCAGAACCGCGTTGTGTATGGTAAGCTGGGCCTTCTGGCTGAAAAAACATGTCGTCGAATATATTTCTCAATAACTACTCAAAGTCTAAACTAAAACAAGAACTAAAGCTCGAACCAATTTTTCTTAAAAGTAATTTTAACACTGTATACTTCTATTTTTTTTCAGAATTTAAATTTCATAAAAGTTAGAGTACGAGAAATAATGTTCGTGACTTTGTGAGCTTTAATCTCGTAATTTATAGATTTTATTAAAAAAAAATTGAACCGGAATGTTGCTGTTGTTTCAAGATGTGAATAACCATAAGATAACGAACGCTGAAAAACTTCTTTTATCACACTACATAACTATACAACATCATATTATAGAATACCAGACTACTAGTAAACCTAGTTTAATAATGAGAGATGAGAATAATAATGAGCGTGACAAGCAGACAAATCGATTAATGACTTTAAAAGGCTTCCGTTTTGCCCATGAAACCATAAAAAATGCTATGAGAAATATTTTTTCAGTATTACTTTATTTAAACATGTTCTTCAAATAATTCTATTTTAATTTTGTATAATATATTTTAGTCTCGAACAAACTCGTATGTCTAAAATAAACAAGCATCATATATCAATGCAAGGTGTGAGTCTTCACATTTTAGCACACATTTCTTTGGCACATGATTAGTAGCCCAAAAAGTCATATATTACCAGATGCAACAAATCTTAACCTAGAAGATTGAAATAGAACCATCCAAGATGATTGATGTCCTGAACACTAAATTGCCCTGTTCATCCGATAGACTACATTGGATTCCACTAACAAACTAGTAACTGATAATAGACCGATTTAACCAATTTAGTTTAAAGACACACATTCAGCTCATTCTTAGATCTGCGAGTGTGTCCCTAAAGGCCACTCTAATAGCCTACCCTAAACAATGACGTTGTTTTTATATAGGTATTATTGAACCCGGTGTTAAAAAAACGCGTAATTCGATACTGGTAACCATTTGAAATCTGATTTCAAGATTTGAATCTTTGACACCGCTTTTTCTGTCACTTTATTCTGTTTTGTCTTTCTTATAATAATGTATCACATTTAATTTAATGATTATTTAAACAATATCAAACTATTGCGAATTCTCGATTTATTCATACACCCGGCCTATACTGAGTATGTTGTACTAGTCGTAGTTTATCCCGTCAGATGTTTCGTGTTGACTAACGAAAATGGATTATTTCGCCACTAAAATATCTTGCTTGACATTTGCCGTCCCTAGTATTAGACACATTGCACACTGCTTATATATCATACTTATGCTTGTCTTAATATAATTGCGTCATTAAATTGTTAAATTTCTAAGAATATTTACAAATTGTATTAAAGATAAACTGGATGTAGTTCCGAGAATAATATAATGATGTATAAATACACATAGTCCTTAATTATGTAAATTGGTTTGTTATGTTAAGAATAAACGCAAACATTATATTATATGTATTATACATGCATCGATTGATAAGAACTTTGGGAGCGTAATGAGGCTGATACTTTTCTGTACGTAACGATTCTCAAGAACGTTTTTCGGGCTCACATAAGAGATTTACAATGTGCTTACAGCTAAATCCTACAACAAGCCCTGTTATGTGATGAATTTCTAATATTTTTGAAAAAGTTGTCATTAGAACATTTGGGGGTTGCCAGCAGGTTGCCTGTCTCATTAGGTACATTCTTATTTGGTTTGCTATAATGCAGCTAAAATCAAAAAACCTTGACCCCTTTAAATTAAATCTTGCCGATCTTTTGCGTGTTTTTAGCAATTCGATTGCTCATTTTTTGCCAAATTCTTTCTGCATTTAAAAAATGTTTTGTTATTCTTTTCCTTTTAAAACGATTACGTTCTAATCGAACGATTACTTACAATTATTAAGTTCTTACAATCTTATCATGTATGCCTAATATTAATTAGCAGTAAATATAATAACAGTATACAGTAAATATTTGTACCTAATTATTGTGAAGTATGGCTTGTTGACTAACTTTCGTAATAAATTAATCCTTTCAAGTAGACTGCTCTAGTATTTCATCCCTTAAAGTGTTATCGTACTTTCCACTACTGAGTCTTACTCGTACAAAGAAGTCTTACTCGGATAAAGAAGACAGAGATATGATGAAAGGAGGTACGTTTAGATTAATCTGAAAATAATTCGTATACCTGCTATCACTCAAATAGGTTACTGATCCACTTAAACGAAATGTGGTTACAGTTGTCAGCTGCCATGCTACCGGTTTCAAAATATTTGTATGGCACCTTCTTTTTCGGGCATTAGTACTAGTAGTACTACCTAATATTCGCACCGAATTCATTGTTAGTTTACATCCCCAGTTGGTACTTTAAAAGCGTCCAAATAAATATACGAAGTTGGTGCGTAACATACTCCAACTATTTGGGACTAATTTTGTCATTACATTGTCAAAAATTTCAACTCCCTACTGTTACAGGTACACAACTAACAGTATACATGTCTCGCTCGTTTGGGGCCGATTGAAGGGTTTCACATACAGATTATAAAAAAATAAAAAATGTACACCTAGTTCTAGCCGGCTAAAACTAGGTGTAGCCGCACTTCGGTTTTTAAACCTAGGTGTAAAAGATTTGTTCACGGCTAATATTAGGTGTAGCGGAGTTCATTTGGTTAAAACTAGGTATAGCCTTCTTTATGCTGGCTACAACTAGATGTAGCCAATCCTACGTGGAGTCTGTTGGTCTGTAGTGACGTGTTTTCATTTTTAATATAGGTTAGTTATTTTTTTTATAACCACCCAAAAATAATTTTCCGAAACATACACGATTAGTCCCTATGTGTATACTGGCAGTATTTGCGTACTGCTCTTGTATGGATTGGAAGAACTTCGTAAAAAACTTATTTCCAATCTATACGTGATTAGTTTCATACCCTTGCGTTCTGGCCTTGTACAGAATGGAAAGACGCCTCGGCTACACCTATAGTTCATTGTAAATTATTTACATCGACAATGTTTTAAGTTAACCAGTACGTACTAAAACAATGTGGCGATAATTATTCAAATTCTGTCCCACATTGCGTTGGTCTTCGTTGGCTCTTTTAATAGCACTATTACGTTGTAAATAACAATTAAATTATGTATTTTTGATATGTTCCGTGATAAACTTAACATTTAATTTTGTTCATAACAAATATGCTTATCTCTTTAAACGTAATCACTGGTATATAAATATCCTTCTATTTTTAGACTATCAGAATACAATATCAGTACCGACTACTTTCAAGAGCAGTTAGCTCTTTATTATATACAAAAGATATTTGCCTAAAGGAACGTCATTCATGTTATTTATGGTTTTAAAGACCTGTGAACACTACAACAGATTATATCATGCAGAAATCAAATACTTAGTCATATAAAAGTGCGACTTTGAAATCTTTTTTGTATATTTGTTCTTTCATGGTTTTAGCGATTTATGAAACTTTGAAGTTATAAAGAAATATAATAATGTTTATCTCGATAAACTGGGCCATTCCTGCTCTATGGTGATTCAAAATTTGTTTGAATTTTTAAAGAGTTTTTCACCTATTTCGTTTAGGGGAAGAAGAATAATAGATTATAGAAGTACAATTTAAAGGTAGACCAAAAAAAGAGATTAATATATATTTTTTATTGCAGGAGTTCAGCAGGCAGGCCGTATGGCTCACTTGATGGAAAGCGGTTACCATCGCCTATGGACACTTGCAACACCAAAGGTGCTACAAATGCGCTGCTGCTCTCTTAAGAGAGACTGGAACCTGGTCACTAACGGAACACAACTCAAGGTTGTTATGGCGACATACTTTAGACCAGGGGTGGTAGTTCTCCAGTCGGGCAAATGCCCTACCACGCAGCTGTGGGTTGTATTGTCGCCTCTTACGACAGGCCGCCCGGCCGCAGGAAATTGTATTCTTTCTCCGTTCCTGCACGAATAGAAACATTGTATGAAGGATGATTAAACAAGTATGGATGCAAAATACGTCAGTTGTGCGGACCACAAATAAACGTGAGAAGGTGAAATAAAAGGGAGAAAAGGTTAATTGAGGGAAGAGGGACATTCCTTGACATTTAGGAAGCGAATGTCACACTTGATTTAATAATAAAAAATAACGAACATTGTGATTATTCAAGAACTGTCTAATGTTGTCGCCTACTGACCTGGCCACGACGTTGGACTTAGGAGGTGTACTGCGTCAGTGATAAACGCGACAGGACAAATTTAAAATTAAGAAAATACTAAAAACTTAACTCGCCATGAATAATGGTTATATACTTACTCGTAAAACATCAATCAACGTTTCTCATTGCGAAAATCAGGTTTATTAGTATAATAAAAGCGTTTTAAATTCAACCTTGCTGCCAAATGCTTTTATAATTGATGTAACCGACAGCAAAGTGAAAATTCGCCGAGAAGACGTAATTTCCAAAAACGAATACGGAGTCACTGTATTATTAGCTTATGTTAAAATCTGGATGAATAACTTTTAACTTTACCTTGAAATATTACTGAAAATACCTTCGTTTGCCATTTGACAGCTTTGCAGAAATTGATATAATACATAATGTTTTCTTTCTAAAAGTCAGTCGGTTCGATTCTAGACCCGCCTATTTTATTTTTCAAAAATCTAATGATGTCACTTCGTTTTCATGAAAATCGGCTTTGAGACTACGTTGAGTATTTACCCTATTTCGTATATTTAGACCTGAAGATTCACTAGAAAAAATCATCATCTTATACTAATATATAAAGCTGTAGATTTTGTTTGTTTGTTTATTTGAACGGGCTAATCTCAGGAACTTCTGGTCTGATTTAAATTAAAAATTATTCAAATGATTGCAGTGTTAGATATTCAATTTATCGAGGAAGGCTATAGGCTATATATCAATAGGAGCGGAGCACCAATGAAGAATGTTTCAAAATTGGCGGGTTTTGAAAGCAAATTCCACGCGGACGTCGTCGCGGGCACAACTAGTGTACATATAAAAGTGGTGCGTGTAGAGAAACAAATAAAAAATGGTAGGTATTTGAGTAAACAGAAGTCACAACTTAGTCATATTTTGTAGGATTCGTCTAAAAATACACATGTCGTGATTGATATACTTAATGACTTATGAATAAATGCATTATGTGGGCATGTAATTACGTTAGTTGATTCATTGTAAATTAACATATAAACTTCAACAATAAGGGCAACACAATGACCACATAATTACACGTATATATGCGAGTAAAGCAATAACAAACTATTTTCGTTCCCCGCATTCTATATTTGGATGGTGGGTCGTATAAATATGCCCACTTTGGTCGAGTTTGTCCAGTTATTGCCATACACAATCCCCGTCGGGGTTCTATTTTTAGACCAGTTTAGTCATACGTGACCATTTTTACGTAGCGACACTTTGACTCGCTGTGTTACACTGACATCTTCAACTGGACATACTCATTGTAGCAATCATCTGTGTGTTTTGTGTTTGGAATCATCTGCAGCATTTTGGAAGAGTACTGCTAACCCTGCGTTACATTCAGAGAATTCTAAAGTAACATTATGTATTTAGCGATAACTGATTCTGGAAACTATTTTTAATATTGTCAAATATTTCTTTTATCTAGACAAAACACCAACTACTTTTGCAGACAATTTGAACAATGAAATAAAATACCATAGAATGTAGTAAGTCAGTTAGTTCTTAATTTACACATTTCATTTACATATATTTTACATTAATTAGTGATGTAGTCATTAAATTAACTATGAATAAGTTAATATAAACTATTTAACAAATCGTTGCCAGAGGGAAGCCTACCCAGAAGTCTGATTCTTTACGTGAAATACGAACTAGCTTTCTGATCACGGGCGGCATCAAAGAGTTTCTTACTTTCTTCGACGAAAACTTCGGCCGACTCCATGGACCCAAAGTATCAACTCCATACGGCACAAATTTGTAATCCCTTCCATATCTCCGATTGAAACCTTCAGCAGTTAAAGCAGCGTTGCCAGCCCCTTACTTACTCATTGAAAGATGTGACGGTGCCAGAGTGTCGACATATGTCGCGTCCTACACAAGCAGCCGTCACATTTTCCAGCGGATAAGTGACATTTTATGAGGCCTCTTGCCATCATCGCTCAACAATCCAGTTGACTCTAGGATGGCCCGTACGCCGATGCTGACAAAACTCGGTAGATGATATCATTAAGGCTGGCATGGCGAGATCTTCGGCCAACACTATCTAGACATGATAATCTGTCGTTCCACTAGCAGCACTGTGATACTCAATTTGGAGCCCCCAGGTGAAGGCTCACAGCTAACCGAAAAGTAGAGTTATTTAAAAGTTCGTGTAATTATTTCTAAACATCTATATAATCTTTTGTCTTTATGTAATATATAAAATTCTCGTGTCACGGTGTTTGTAGTTAAACTCCTCCGAAACGGCTTGACCGATTCTCATGAAATTTTGTGTGCATATTGGGTAGGTCTGAGAATCGGAAAACATCTATTTTTCATCCCCCTAAATGTTAAGGGTAGTCCACCCCTAAATTTTTTGATCTAATTTTTAGATATTTTTTATTTTTTTTATGATACAGTATTAAAAAATACATACAACCCTAAATTTTCAACCCTCTACGATCAACCCTTATTTTTTCGGACAGGACGAAATAAAATATAAAATTACGATATAAAAATATAATTTTCTGTTAACACAAAAAAGCAAACATAAACAAATATAAATCGTACAATCCTCAGCCCTATTTTTAAAAAAGCGATATCTTCCAGGCGACTCTAATTTAGGATTGATAAATTCTAATACTGATGGTGATACATTCAGCAGTTTTATGTTTAGAATTAAATGTAAAATTATACCAACACAAAAAAGTTCCATTACTGGGATGGAGTCGTCCCATTTAAGTATTGACGGTACACCACCTGATCCATGATGGACAGACGATTTCCATATTATATCAGTAATCTAGATGTACAAGTTTAGTTATGTTATTTTGCTTCACCGTCAGTACGTTATTATAACAATATGCATACATAAGGCCTAAGAAGCTACATAAACAATGCGTCCTCTATAACCAGGCTTTGAACGCGCTGTATCAGAATGAAACATGTCTGCTTTATCAACTGAGTATTCAGAACTTATAATATCAATATCTGCATTATCTGAGAAAGCAATAATAGATAAATGTATAATGGACATATAATTGACATCATTCAACGCTTCATTTGAGAGATCTCTATAAGATACATTCCAACATTATACCTTAATTTGATTTATTCTTAACGTATCATTCTGATGCACTACACACCATATTTTAAGATGTTATTAGTTCTATGTAAATGTTGAAAACAATGTTATTTATATATTTTTAGAGATCCATAGATAATTTGGCAATATCGGAATTCTCATATAATATTCATCAAATGACTATACATTTTAAGAATTTGTGATAAACAGTGCCAAATTTTCAAGAGGATTCAGTTTAAAGGTTAAAACAATTTAAGGTGTTGTATTTCAATTAGATACAACGCCTTTAGTTTTTTAAATCTATAATCTTTGAATTTTAATATTCTTTTGGACCCTTTGTCTTTGTACAAAAATAGAAAAATAGATAACTTTATTGACCACTACTACAGAAAATTTATATCTTAAAAATAATCTAAAAGTACTCAATGGGCGGTCTTATTACTAAAAAGCGATCCCTTCCAGGTTCAAGACCTGAAATAGTATAAAATGTGTTGGAAGTGGTATGTGAGTACATATGATGTTAAACAAAAACTCTGTATTTAATCTTGGTACATAAGCACGCAACAAGGATGTACACAAGATAGGATAGTTTGTACGGGATTCAAGTATACACGAGAAACATCCAGTGAACCGATTATCACAAATTTTACAAGAAACAATTACTTTAATTATATTTTATGTAATATTAAATATATAAGTATGTACTAGTAAACACATATACTAATATTAACAGTCCCAATTAATATTCAACACATATACGTAAAAATCTATTTACATTAACACTAGGCTTCTGTTTATAAATCAGACGTTTATATATATGCGTAATTTTATATTTCCAGTTTAAGAAGTTCCTGAGATTATAAACTGTGAGATACAGTTAACTTTTTACCTTAGGTCGTAACCGCAACAAAAATATTTTTTTTTCATATCTCTCTGATCTTATTATACGCTTATACTACGGAAAGTAATAATTAGAAGGCAAGATCGAATCTTATCATTGTATCTTTATAGTGAAGCTCGAAGCATAACAAACTTGCAACCGATGGTTTTTAGTCGAGACATTAACTACTACTTGTTGTACAAGAATAGCATTTGCAGTGTCATCCTTCGTTGGACTTCGGCCAGTAATAACATTATTTGCTTTCATAATTACGATTACATTATCAAGTGGTCACGGAATGGCTTTTATTTATTTGAGGTCATTTTCAATAATTCTATAAATAGAGCGTAATACGATACTAAAATTACACACGTTTGGTGTATGTATTTTTCACACCGCTATCAAGCTCTTTTGTCGGGCACTTGGAGATAGAGACTTTTGATGTGCTGTTTTATTTTCAGTGTAATACAGGTTAAAAGTGGTATTTAACTCTATTAACGAAGAATTATGTGTTTGTATTGAAAATCTAAATTGTTTGGCGTGTACCAAAGAAATACAAGTTGGCTTATCTTTTGCTTGAACATTGTTACGACATGCCGTCACAGTCTTGGAAAACATCCTTTCCTGGCAACATTTTCTCTTGCTTACCTTTCTTCGGCCGGCCACCAGCAGAGGGCGCTGCGCACAAGCATGCGTCTCATTGGTCGAGCAAATTCATTAATGGCCGCCTAACTATCGCAACGACGCCACGCTCGTCAATTAGTGATATAAGAAAAGTTGGAAAACTGCTGAATTCGCATCAGGTCAGGGTTTGCTCCGACTAAGTAGCCATTCATATTCGTTCAAACATAGTTCAAATTTTACAATTGTGTTGAAATCTTGAAAATTACACAGCTTACATATTGCCATCTTGTTTATATTTTTTCCTTTTAAATTTAATTTTGTTGTTTATCCATAATTTGATTATCAGCAAACGAGTTAATAATATGTTATGTAGTCCAGGTAAGGTATATACATATATATCTACATATAACTCGATTAACAACGATAACGAAATAACATACCTACATACGTCACATTCCAAAACACCATGCAAGGAGAATCGAATAAATTCTGAATACCATGAATGCTTTTGCAGAAACGTTTTTTAAATTGTTCTTGACAATCTGAAAGTTTACCGCAGCCACTTTAACATCCACAACATATTTTAGGTTTTTATAAGTTCTTGGTTTGTTTTTGTACCTATCCACTCTACTATACTGCGAAGTAAAACATAATAAAAATTACTATATTTTGCAAATTACTAAGCACCGACTTTAAGATGTTTTAGATAATATATATTAATAATAATAGCTTTAGAAATAAGTTATTTCATACATTTTAGTTTTTTAGTTTTTGAAGTTGGTTTTTTTAAACGAAGTTTTTATTTTTTTAACGTTATAAGTAGATCGCATTTAGAGTCGCAGGTGGATCAGGGCCATTAGAGATACTCCTAACGTAGCTCGCACCATAGCTATATACATATGTACTTACTAACAGCAATAACACGTTGCGAAGCGGTGTACATGTAACTTACATGTAATTGACCGCCAAAAAGTTTTCTCCAGTGGAACTCATTTTGAATAACAACATTTGAATTTTGAATTCTTATTTATATGTACACTAGCTGTCCCGGCAAACGTCGTACTACCAGAAATAGCGTCAATCGATATGCTGACTGCAGCGCCACCTACCAGGTCCAATTGTGAACCAACTCAGAAACCTTTAGCTCATGCACAATTTTGCAAAAGATTATCACATGATCAAATGTATTGTTTACGATTCTATAAAGGTCACACAGACAAACATTAATTTTTTATACATAAAGATTGGTTAAAAATGTTTTTCATCAAATAGTAAAGTATACCCCAGCACTGGTCTAGCATAATAATATGCTTATAACGATGTATATTATATGTAGTATTGTACAGTGACTGTACAATACTACATACGAACGCTCTGCAACATTTTTTGGTATTATAAAAGCTCTTACCGCTCTGGTAACCGGTTTGGATACCAATACCAACACTATAGGTTGCGAACAGGAAAAAACACCGCATCGAAAGTTATCTGTCAGCGTTAAAAGTCGAATAACTATTATTTTAAGTTTGCATTTGAAGGTTTAGAACTGGTTCTTTTTTGCGTCTAGCTTTAATTAATTGCTGCTCTTATTTTAATTGGGGCTACATATTTTATTTGTCATCATGGTCTAGCAAATAGTCTAAGAACTGTATAGTGGAACAATATTCATTATCCAACCAATAGTTACATCCATAAATGTCCCGGATTGATAATAATTTTGATCTATCCATATCGTATAACATGTTATGCAATAGCCATTTTACACGGAAACTTGTTACTATAAAGACGAAATGTAGATGATAGGAGATCTTTTAGGATATACAGAATTTTAAGTTCGCTGCACATAGACATGTATCATAAAATATAATTTTGAAATTTCTTAACCATGTTTTAAATGTTTATGTAGGTACCTCAGTTTCCTGATGAGACATGCACATTTAAAGATGTAAAAAGCCTCTTCTATCTTTTTAATTCCAGAGTTAAATATTCGAAATAATCCACGTAGAACATAAGTAATATTTTCAGGGGCAATATACTTGAATAAAATAGTAGATTTTTCAATGTCGGCTAGTTTCACTTATACGCTCTCCTTTTTATGGAGATCATCCATACCCAAATGTCAACAACGAAACTCTCCACTGTGGCCTGATCTATACACATTTAAGGTCTTATTCATATTGAGTTAGAGTAAGTTTGTAGGCTTCTTTATGGTTCTTATAAGATTATTATAAGATAGTACTTTAAAATAAATATCAAATGTTAAATCATTTTAGCATCTGGTAGGTGTTTGAATAGCAACAAATCTGTTAATCCCAACTTGACTGTTTTATAGGATATTATAAATTGTTTTATCGATTGTCCTGATCTCACTTCGTCTTTGAATGTCAATTGTTCCTTCAACAGTTTGCTATCCCAGTTTCCAAAACTCACTACGGGCAAAATGAATATTCGTTTAATTAATAATTATTATTAATAAAATTAATATTCATAAAATATAATAATAATAATTATTATATATGAATATTTTAGTGACATAGACAGGTTCAATTCTTTTAAATTACTAAAGTTATTATAAGCTTCGAAAGGAATGCAATGTTTATATAATGATTTTAGTTGTGTTTAGTTTTCCCGTTCAAGTCGTGGTAGCGTAACGTCTAGCGCACACGTCCCTCAAAGGCCGTGGTTCCGATCCAGGCCGGAACGCATGCACCACTTAGGAAATTTTCTGACCTAATGTGCATATTGTTACGATTGCACTAATAACGGTAAAGGAAAACATCGTGATGCAACTTGCACAACGAGATGACCGATGTGTCAAACCTGCCAGGCCGCCTTAGACAAGCGTGGCGTGTATACTGTCCGTTCCCCCATATAATGGGAGGCTCAAGCCTAGCAGTGGGACCTTTATGGGCTGTTATTATTATATATTATATATTAAAACCAAAAATCTTGAGATTTTTGAGAAAACTGTTTGAAGATGATGGTGAGATGATAATGCTTTTATGTAATCGTCAAAATCCATTTGTTTGTACGACGTAATTTGTTGCGATAAAAGGGAAAAACAATATATATTTTATCAGTATTTCCTGATTATAAAACCGTAATCTTACACAACCGTACAACTACTTTGGGTAAATGACGTCGTTTTAAAATATACTTATTATATATCGAGAAGTTATTAATTACACCAAACTATACCTTTCGAGGCGGTTTTGTTTGTATATATTGTTACCCGCTACAGGACTCGAATTAAAATGCCGTTGAAATTACTACAGAATTTATTAGAACTCTAAAAATACGTATAACATAAGTACAAATATAACAAGACACTACTAGTACAAACTGCATGATTCAATAACACGCCCAAAGTCCGTCACTATATCGCTCATCGAATCTACGTCTTGCTCGTATCGTAATCCTCGCTTGACTGCCCCTCTCCGCATTGGACCATTGTTTTATAAAGCACCGATGCCATACCTGGCAAGCTTTGACGCAATACAATAACAACAAGGATTAGTTCGACACTAATGACGGCCATAAAACCAAGTACAATAACAATAGAATGTTTTTCATGACTACAAATTCTAAACACAAAGTATACAAAATAATTCCTAAATCCGGGTAGGTAATAAACTGCGCTTTACGACAGGCAGGTGTGCGGTTCTTCGTCATTATGTAACAATATTTAGTTTTTTTTTAAAGAGAGTTTAGTTGTTTTATCCGTGCAGGAACGGAGAAAGAATACAATTTCCTGCGGCCAGGACAGTCGTAAGAGGCGACAAAACAACCCACAGCCAGGTGGTAAGGCATTTGCCCGACTGGATGGCTACCACGTCTGGTCTAGAGTATGCCGCCATAACAACCTTGAGTTGTGTTCCGGCATTAGTGACCAGGTTCCAGTCTCCCTTAAATGAGCAGAAGCGCATTTGTAGCACTTTTGGTGTTGCAAATGTCCATAGGCGATGGTAACCGCTTTCTATCAAATAGAAAGAAAGAAAGAAACAAAATAAGTCCTAAATTGGACCCAGCCTCAGCATAATGCTAGCTAACAAGGACTAGCGCTGTTCTTCCGTCTGGGACCATAAAGTGAAGTTACGGTGAACAATACAACACATAACAACAAAATATATAGTGTAATGCATTTCATTAATAAAATTCACACTAAAAAATATATATGTATATAAAAAGCAATAATTTAAAATCGTTACACAAACATAATATATAAAATAACTGCAGCTGCAACGAAACAAATAACATATATCTATTTATAAATTGACCATATTATAATAAATTAAAATAAATAAATTCATCAAATCATATAGCACTCGTGTCATGTCTAAGTTCACATTGTGCGTTCTGATGAGCATTTAGAAATGCCTTGAGTTTGAACCTAAACAATGATATTGACGTTATATTTCTAATAGGTGGAGGGATATGGTTCCAACATCTTGACGCTGCATACCGGAAGCTTCCTCGGAATGCTGCTGTGCTGTGTCGTTCCATTGCCAGTTGTATTGCACATTGCCGCGTTCCTATTTGTCTTCTGCTAGAAGCCCAAGAGAGCTTCTCGTATAAATAGGAAGGAGACTTGTGCTTTACAACTCCAAAAAGCAGACATGCTAAATGTAGCTTGCGACGATGCTTCATCTTTAACATTGAATTTTTATTTAAGTAAGGTGTCACATGAGCCCTTAACGGGATATTAAAGCAGAACCGCGCACAAGCATTCTGAACTCTTTGGATAAGGCGCTGAGTTCTGGCCAGCAGACGAGGACCAATAACTACGTCAGCATAGTTTAGACGAGATAAAACTAAGGACATCTGACAAATAGGACGTCTGCCTGTCTCCTAAACTTATGCAATTAAAAAAAAACTTAAACTATTTAATATTGAAATTTTTTAACTTGACAAAAGCTTAAGTTATTACTTAAATTTTATGCATATTAATATGATAATGTAAGGAAATGTTATTTATCAATAAATTTTTTATTGATTATAAAATATATTTTATTCTTAGTTACAATTCTTGGATTTTACATTAGAATTTTGTGCATGTACATTATTAGTATAATTATTTAATCTAATTACCGAAATACGGCTAGCGCTGTGGGTTAGAGTGAGACAGTAGGAGCCTGCCTACCGCTTCCGTATGCGTGAGAGAAAGAGAAGCCAGACAGACTGGCACCGTAACGCGTTACGTAACGAAGCGGTTTACCCTCCAGTAAGACGTTATCACTTCAAAACTTGTCTCACCATTTCACGAGAAGTGACTACAAGTCGACGTTTAAGAAAATAATAAGATAAAAATCTATCAGGTGTTATTTACGTGTTTCGTCTAAAACTGACATATAATTAATTAGGCGTAATGCGTGATAATTTTAAGTCAAATTTGTTATTGCGTGATAAGACATTGGGCGTTGTTTTCTTCACGGCTAACGACCCAACCATTTGAGTAATCTCAGACAAACATTGTTGCTAAGTTTGTCTACCGCTATAAGTTGCCAGGCAATCTCAATTTGTTGGTTGGTTAGTGTCTCGTCATGTCCAGGCCCAGTCTAAACACGATACTTTAGCTGCTAAGATACTTGCATTGCATTTTAATGAAGTATCTACAAATCTTTACCAAGAAGCATGTAGAGCGCTTAGGCAGTTTTTTTCTGTACTGAATGTGCAATTGTGCATACTGTTACAATCTAGGCGCCGACAAAAATAAATTCACACCTCCATATCTGTAAAAGCACATTTATTACCCATCGGTATTTGAACTAATAACATTGAAACTATTGGAATTATTTTATGATCGTTCTCTTTTGTTTTCTTATTTATTGGCATACGGCCTATTGTTGTAATCATTAGCAAGGTGTTACGGATTTTGAAGTACAAGCTGATTCTAGGAATTTCGGTCCACGTTGCGGGGCGGACATATTGCATTTGTGCAGTATAAAATAATGGCCCGATTGAGGGAAGTAGCAGTAAAGCGAGAACCACGATCAAGGCGAGACGTGTGTACATTCGGGAATATCTATTAGTGAAGGACTTTGCGCGTTTTATTGAATTACGACCTTCTGCATTACCTTGGATTTGTTGTGTTCGGTTATATTAGAACCTGTGTTATACGTGTTTGTATAGTTCTAATAAACTCTATAATAATTCCAATGGCATTTTAATTCGAGTCCCGCAACTCGTAATAATACTATTATAATTACTATATTTTGACAGTGAAAGAAGACCTCGTAATGAAACCTGCACATTGTGATAACCTGTGTGTAAAACTCACGAATCGCCTTGAGCATTTTCATTTTCAACAGTCAAATAGTGTATGTAGCTTTGGCAAAGTCTGTGATTATAGAAGTATATATATAGTGTTTGACAACAAAACCTTAATAAGGTTCAGACTTATAATTTAAATACATTATTGTCGAATTTCAACAAATCGGGCGACCACTAGTATACATTAATTCACATAAAATTAGTTCACAGCCCATTTCCTCTATCCGATGCCTTCTGTTTGATCCCTCTATCCTATATTTATTCCTATTCCATCCGTTTTTTTATATCACTGAGAAATCATTTAAACATGTTTAAATGATTTCTCGGGTCATCGGGGGTGGTCTACGAGGTATCTGAGATTTCCAGGAGTCGGCTCTGCTCATATCTTACATCAGGAAGAAGTTGTGAGATGCCGGCCGCCAGACTACCCACTAAACCTGCTAATGTCGCGTTTTGTGAGGCACCTTCTCAGTTCGCCGCAACGCTTTGACGCAAACCGTCTCGAGTGCCCCAAGAAACAGGGCATCCCACAACCCTTGGTTTGGCTTGCGGAGGAGGTCGCCGTTCTCAACCCGGTTCTAATACATCATTGATAGGAGGTAAGCGTAGCGGCGCCTCGAACCCGTGTTTACTGCAACAGGGGCTTGGTAGTCGTCTTCCTCCCTAATCTACTCGGCCTGCGAGAATGTCATGCTGCAGAAGAAGCCGACCGATTGCCACCTTCTCTCGCTGCGCAGCATTTCGCCCACTACACTACGTAGCGAGAGGTCATAACGTATGATGGACGTTAGGTATCTTGTCTTTGCGTCCATCTACCAGTTTGTCAGATTCTCAAAAAAAATACACCATAAGAGGACATCGTTTCTTTAATTACACAAACTATATTTGTGATCACGTGATAGGGGTGCATGCAGTCATAGCGTAATGTCTTTGTGTTATTGAAATAAATATTTATAAACTTAAGCAAATATTTTTGTTCGGTCTCGCTCTTTACTCGGTGCATTCGATTACCGTAGGTTCTGCTTTATCTGTCGTTGGAGCTAAAAATAAAACCGAAAAGTACAGCGCTGTTAAACATACCGTAGACTAAGAACCTTATTACTTTCTTAGATAAGGCCTGATAAGAAATAAAATTTATCCAGCTAGCTCCACCATAGAAAAAAATGTTACTCTCCCATGGCTAAACTTACTTTTAGTATTTTAATTCCAATTTTAAAAAACGTGGAACTGTAGTGATGTAGCGCCATCTAGTAATCAAGTATTTACGTCTTAGTTGATATGGTTCAGCTACTTGACACTAGATGGCACTTTAATATGTTTATTAATATTTTGTATTGGACGATAGAACGATGGCAATCCAGCGAGGAAACGCAGCTAGCCTTCTGGGCACCTATCTCCAGAAGACGGTGACCTAGGCTGATATTCTACTTACAGTCTTAAACTGAATTTTCTTCTATTGTAGTAATCAATATTATTTAAGAGTTTTTAGTTGAAAACATATATATAATAAGAATCATTTAAGCCGCGCGCAGGTTTTCCGCTGACTACTTACTATTATTTTGTTTATTTATGTAATCTTTTTTGTCCACCCTAGTGACCATCGAAGCGTGACATCATGAGGGTATCGGCAAACCTTCTTCGCACGGATACTAGTAATGCGTAAGCTGCATAGCGAACTCCTTTTACAAACAGGCTTCAAGTTCAGCGTTCTCCATTATTTGCGTGTATTTCAAGTGACCGGAAGCAATTTCACGCTCTAGTGACAAATTTCCGGAAAATATAATTCAACATCATTTGTATTATTTACACGTATTTTTGTATAAACAGTCTACTATCTAATCGATGCATGCAGTTCTCTCAAAATGTTTTACGTCTGAAATTAATTTATTACGTCTTTGAAACGTGTTTGCACTTTTTTGAAAAAAAAAATGTTTGCATTATTTATTTTATTTCTTAGTTTCATTTTAACGATTATGAACAATATTCACATAGTATAAAAAATGTCGCTTTCCGCGTCTGTCTGTCTGTATATCCGTATCTGCTCCTACACCGCGCATTGGATTTTTAAGCGGTTTTCGCAATTGATTTGATAATTTGACACTGAAGTTTTATATATTGTTTTATATGAAATATGAAGTTTTATATGAAACATGTGCGTCTCTCGACCCCCGACAGAAGTGATAATTTAAAGCCAGGCGGACTGGCGCCGTAACGCAAGGAAGCTGTTTACCCTCCCATAAGAAGTTATGTAGGTAAAATACCTATATGATGATGATGATATTACCTATATTCCAGAGTTCAGGGCCTACATCTCGCGCGAGTCCTAACTAGACTGTGCAATAAAATGGACTTCTTTTTTAAATATATCGAAAATATTATTTTGGGCGCCACCAAAAAAGATAATTTTGAGAATTCGGATCGGATCCTTAATATTAATAGATATATAATTCTTTACGGGTTGCCTCTGTACTTCCAAATCATTGACTCAGGAATTAAATTTGTTGAAAATTTGTGAATTGCAAATAACTTTTGAAGTTGTCAATTTAGCCAAAAATGTGAAAAACATTTTTTTAGAGCATATGGGAAACATAAGAATTCTGTCTGACTTTTACATGAATTACAAAATTTCCAAATTGAAAGATCAAATGGTTAAATTATAGCAATAATTAAGGCATGATTGTGAAGAAACGGTGCAAATGACGGTAATTTTTAATTAGGCCTTTTTTGTAGGGCTTTCAGTTTCCTTCAAAAAATATCTTGAAGACAATTTCGTTAAGTCAATTTGGAATTTCTGAGACAATCGCGAGATATCGTTTTTTATGTTTGCTAATAGGCAAACTGGCAAACGGACCACCTGGTGATAGGTGGCTACCGTCGCCCATGGATATCTGCAATTCAAGGGGAACCGATGCGTTGCTTACCTAGTTCCTCGTTTTAATAGAAACTGAGTATCTATATGTTGATTTTTATGCATCCAAACAACTTCAAATAGCTCCCAGGAATGTCCTGCGGGAATCCTGAGATAAAAAATATCACACATTTTATAACATTACAATTTGCTATCGATCAGTTAAATCACATTGTAAATCGATTTTTTTAATCTGGTCATTTTAAATAATTCTCAGAAAATTTTCCGCGAGTTTCCCGGACTAAAAAGTAGCGCAAATTTTGAATCTTTTATCCGTGCAGGAACGGAGAAAGAATACAATTTCCTGTGGCCCGCGGCCTGTCGTAAGAGGCGACAAAACAACCCACAGCCAGGTGGTAGGGCATTTGCCCGACTGGATGGCTACCACCCCTGGTCTAGAGTATGTCGCCATAACAACCTTGTGTTGTGTTCCGGCATTAGTGACCAGGTTCCAGGCTCCCTAAAGAGAGCAGCAGCACATTCGTAGCACCTTTGGTGTTGCAAATGTCCATAGGCGATGGTAACCGCTGTCCATCAAGTGGGCCGTCTGCCTGTCTGCTGATCTACTGCAATAAAAAAAAAACTAAGAATTTACCGTCCATCAGAAAAAACCGCATCGCAATCGGCCCGGTAGGTTTTACATGAATCCCGAATAAACAAGACAAGAAATAAATAAAAAAAATGTTGTGCATTCTAGTTGTTTATTTTAAATAGCTTCAATGGACACGGCATGTTTAAAATTTTATATTTTTGATATTTTATTTTATTACAGATGTACCTATGCTTTGATATTTATTATATTACTAGCTGATGCCCGCGACTTCGTCCGCTTGCGGCGGTTTTTTAACGATCCCACGGGAACTCTATAAATTTTCAGGATCGAAAGTATCCTATATGTTATGCCTATATATCATATCCTATATGCCATATTAAATTTCATTTAAATCGGTACAGTCGTTTCCGAGATTAGCCGTTACAAACAGACAAACAGAGAAACAAAAAATTTGAAATAATCTAAATTACTTTTATTTCACTTCTTACATCCCCCTGACTCTAGCATTTTTTTTCATTGTACAGAAATTCGACCTCTACAATTTTATCATATGTATATAAATATAACATACATAACATATGTGTGTGTATGTATGTATATCGCCTTGAATAGTACCGTAAATCCTCATATTTTTTTTTATATAACAGTAAAAGGATCTAGAGATATTTGTAATGGGATTCTATTATATTCTAAGTTTACGCATGCATACCTGTGTGAACGATTATGGTAGTTCCTCGATTTCCTACTAACATCATTGCATTAATTAAAAGGCCTTAAAGCAACTTAAAGTCCTAGATAAGCCAATAAAGGTGTTGACGTATAATACTTATGCTAACAACAAGTTAAATAAACACCGAGGTTCTATGTCCACTTAATTAGCAATGGTCAAGGAATAGATGTAATAAAAGTTATTTACTAGCAATCATAATGATGAAGTTTGTTTATTAACCATACTCCAAGGACGCTTTGTTGTTAATAATAAATACAGGACAATTGATAAGTAAGGTAGCAAAAACAGTAAAGATGTTTCTTGTTTCATTTATAGTCTACTAGCTGTCCCGGCAGACGTCGTCCTGCCCAGAAAAGCTTCAATCGATATGCCGACAGCAGTGCCACCTACCGGGTCCAATTATGAACCAACTCGGAAACCTTTGGCTCATGCACCACAACTTTGCTAAAGATCATCACATGATCAAATGTGTAGTTTACGATTCTATAAAGGACATACAGACAAACATTCATTTTTATATGTAAGAAGAAGTACAAACTTTATAGTAGCTTTAAGGTATGATTTCCACCAAAGCACAAAGGAGCAGAAAGGAGAGGAGATACTTTTGTTATTGACCAATGATGATAGATCATTGTTTTTACAGCTACTTTTAGCGTATTAATTGGACATGTTTCAGTCCGAAAGGAGAGCCGTTTTCGTATTTTCCTAAACGCATTTCAATATAATAATTACAGCATCGGCTTGAACAGTAACTGAAAAACAAAAAAAAAACAGGGGGTCGGCGTCACGGGACGTCCGACAGAAGTGATTATTTAAACAAATCTAAGTTTAACTATTTAATATTGAAATTAACTAGAGAAAGCTTAGGTTAATACTTGAATTTTATGTATTTTAATATGAATATGGAAAGGTTATTTATTAATAAAATCTTTTATTGATTATAAAATATATTTTATTCTTAGTTACAATTCTTGAATTGTACATTAGAATTTTGTGTATATACATTATTAGTATCATTATTGAATCGAATTACCGAAATACGGCTAGCGCTGTGGATTAGAATGAGAAAGAAGGAGCGTGTCTACCGCTGCCGTATGCGTGAGAGAAAAAGAAGCCAGACAGACAGGCGCCGTAACGCGTTACGCAATGAAGCGGTTTACCCTCCCATAAGAAGTTATTACTTCAAAAATAAACATTTTCTACGACATCTTGAAATCGATGCGAAGGAAAAAATAGATTTTTTTAAATTTTGCAAATACAACTTTTGAATACTTAATCAAGAACATTATGATCGCAAAATTAAAATACATCGATACTAGTGCCATCTAGTATATGTGTACTAGTGGTATTCCTCAATAAGTACGGCGAGAAATACAAACAAATGACCATTCTTCATGACTAGTCCCGATCAGTCGGAGGCATAACAGCCGTCTTGTTGTTTGAAGACTCGTTGCCTACGCAAGTATTCAGGTCCAATGTCGCCATTTAGTGTTCCCACACGATACCTATTTCTGTATCACGTGATGAGTCATGAGACCGTTTGGTTTTCGTAATATTTCTTCAATAAATTTCAGATGTGTGATCTGCTTTGATGTGATCGAGAAAATTTTGTTGATTCTAATTAAGAATTTATGGGGAAATTTAGTTATTGCAATTTCTATTTGTTTATTGTTTATTATTAACTTTTAACAAATAGAAGGCTGGATGGATTATTGAAATTTATACAGATTGTACTCTGGAGAAGGACCTAGGCTATATTTTGTATGAATAATAATTATATAAGGGACAATTACCTTGAGGAACGTTCCCCACGAGCGACAGTGGTTTGACACCGTTTGTCAATCGACTTCAAAAACAAAGAGGTTCTCTATTCGTCTGTATTTTTTTTGTATATTCGTTACCTCGGATTCTCCGTCAGTTGTAGACCGCTTTTAAATTATTTTAATCGAAAGGGTATATATATACATATACTTCTGAATTGTCCTATTTTCGCCATGTCAGGATCTAATGAGGGGTTTCCAGGGAAATCGAGAGTAGCATGTTACGCGATTTCTCCGTCAATTGTGGCTCGATTTTAATATATTTTTTTTAATTAAAAAGCCCTTTTCCTGAAAAAATAACTTTTGGGAACATTCCCAAAGTATTTTCTAATATATAAAATTCTCGTGTCACAGTTTTCGTTGCCATACTCCTCCGAAACGACTGGACCGATTCTCATGAAATTTTGTGTGCACATTGGGTTTTTTTTTTACCGGGCAGGACGACGTCTGCCGGGACAGCTAGTAATATATATATATATATATATATATATATATATATATATATAATAGATATTATGATATTTTAGCACCCGCTCTTTTATACGAAATTATTATTGGGAAAAGTGTCATCTACCCAGCTGCGTTTATACTTCATTCATACGTTAAAGTTCCACGAACTGCAATTGCGAAACGTTTAATCTTTCCTTGCCCGAAATAGCCTAATCGTCCTATCAAGCCGAGACACATCTCCGCTTATCTCTCGTGTTTCGGTCCGGCTCTCAGTGAGTTATAACCAGTAAATCTGACTAGCTGCACTTGTCGGCTCTATATACATTTATTGTCCAGTCGACGCTCTGACGTGCACCCGTCTCATATTATAGTAATTGAAAAAAAAGATTATATATCGTTGTTCAAAGTTTAAAATCTATTCGATATTCAAAAGTTTGGTTTGATATTCAAAGTTATATTTTAATCTGTTGGATATTTCCAGTGGACTTTATATACTTAAGGTGATGTTAGTGTGTGTGTCGTAATTTAAGACTGCGTTATATTGAAAATCAGTTTCGCATTAATTGAAAAAAAAACCGCTGTTCGAAATTCGAATCTATTCGATATTCAAAATTTCACATTCAATTTTAGAATTTTTTTATCTGTTGTTTTTCAAGTGGACCTTTTACACTAAATAGGATAATATGTGTTTCATCATTTAAAACTGGGCTATATTGGAAAACTTTATTTCATTTAATATTAGTGGTAGGAACAAAGAAATAAAATAAAAAAAGAAATAATAAAAACAGCTATTCATTTGTGATACAAAATCAGTGTTGATAGCGATAAGAGCGGATTAAACGAAAAATAATCAGTGCATTGGTTTTAAAGAAGTGTTTTAATGTTTGATTGTTTTTAAATTGTTATATGGATTAATTGATATATTGGTAAGTTTGATGAGATATATTTTTTGTTAAAGTACTTATTTAAATTAATTATACAATTTCACTGTAACAGGCAATCCTTTACAATGGTCAAACTGTAGAATTGTTTTATGACAATAAAAAGTCGTAAAAACTCCCAAGCAACCCACAAAACAGTAGCCACATTAATAGATATTTGTAGGCATTCTCTTTAAAAAGTAAAAGCGATATAAGAAATACAAAAAAAACTCCGGTAAACTTATACTCATACTATATTGATAAAGCGAGGAAGAAAACAAAATATCTTCGTGATCTGAAGGCGACATAAATTTGATTCTTTGTTTTTGCCTGATATTAGTTACAAGGAGGTTAATACCTCCTACTTACCATTACTACTTTGGATATGGTCGTAGTAACCTTATATTTTAAAGGTTTCACTACACCATTAGGGGCCATGCATAAATTACGACAACGTTAAAAATGAAGGGGGGGGGGGTTTGACGAAGTGTGACAAGGGGTGGGAGGGATCCTTAATTTCGTGACATCACATTTCAAAATGTAATATATTTAATCACATTTGATGGAGTTTGTTGCGCCGCTTCTTCTCCTTTAACAGTAACTAAAATTGCTTTGGAAGCGGTGGTAGAGTCATGACTTTCAATAAGTAATCTGTAAGATTCCATTTTGAAATAAATAAATTCATTTTCATTTTCACGAAATTTGTACTTTTAACGAAAAACTTCAAAATATTGCCAATTCTATTTGTATGCACATATTAAAAGATAATTTATAAAGCTAATTACGGAACTGCTGTTTTAATTTAATAATCATGTTGTAAAATTGCAAAATATGTGGTGCCACTCTAGAGGAGTCTCTTGAATTTGGCCAGCTGTGACAAGTTCAGGGTAGTGGTCAAGAAATCGTGAAATTCGTGGCGTAGCTTGTAAGTCCATAGGTCGCTGGTTCATATCCGGCTCGAAGGACCACAATTGCCTGTCAATAAAAGGCAAATATTTATTTAGATATTTAATTCCCAATCACACTGTTTATACACTTTTTAATGCTACATAGCAATTTTAGCATATTGTTAATACAATGGTTTCGCCGGAAGAGGATATTGTAGGTTAGAAATATTAAAAACCAAAATACTTGGGGTTGCCGCTATGATGGTAAATAACAAAAAAATATTATCTGTTTAATTATTAAACAGATGATGTAGTGATAAATTATAGAATACATTTTTCTATAAAATTTTATAGTCCCAGAAATTTTATAGAAAAATATTACATACACAAACAGGCAGCGAATCCGCAGAGGGACAGTCGGATATGACGAGTTACAAATATGTATGTAGGTTACGTTTTTCCTCAAATCTACAAACCTGTAAAACAAAACTCCAAAAACAATTTTCAGTATAATAATTATACAATTATACCAATGTATTTCAATTTACCACACGCTTCTACACAAGAACTCGAATCAAAAGCATTAACTTTTAAATTGGTTTCAATTAAGTTGCCTGCACATATAAAGGACACAAACATTCTCGATGAATAAGCACTTACAAGTGTAAATACAGCAAAGTCATGCTTAAATATCCCGAGTTTGACAAACTGATAAAATAATCTAGAAAAATTCTGAGCCATTGAAACATTTGTATATTTTATAAGATTGGCTTTTATAGTCTCTGTGGTTGAGTAGTCTAAAGCTGAAATGAGACGCGTTCATTTCTGTCTTTCAAATTATATAGAAATGAGACATTAAATCTAAAAAGTAAAAAATAAATATTAAATCGACTTCTTTCTACATCTTGAAATCGGTGCCAAGTAAAACATAAAAAATCAACGTATTTGTAAAATATTGTTACGAGTTGCAGGACTCGAATTAAAATTCCGTTGGAATTACTATAGAATTTATTAGAACTATACAAACACGTATAACACAGGTACAAATATAACTGAACACAACCAGTATAAACGTAATGCACTATTCAATAACACGTGCAAAGTCCGTCACTATATAGAATATCGAATGTACCACGTCTTGCCTCACTTGTGGTTATCGCTTGACTGCTGCACCCTTCCGGTGGGGCATTACTTTATAATGTACAAATACAATAGGTATATCTCGATACAATACGCGACCGCGTGGACAGAATTTCCAAAAATCACACCTAGCTAATGACTATCATAAATATTACAATACACACTGAGCTGTTTTTCTAATCAATTTTTTTAAACAAAGTAAACAAAAGATGTCCAAATGCGGCAAGGTAATAAACTGTAGGTGTGAATTGGTCTGTGTCGGTCGTAAAAATATAGTAATTTTTATGTTTTTACTTCGCATCGACTTCAAGATGTTGTAGAAAGAAGTAGGTTAAACATTTATATTTGCTTTCAGTTTAAAGTCGGTTTCTTTTCTATTAAAAATACATTTTAGTTGCGCAATAACGTGAATAGCTTTAGAAATAATATATTAAGCGCCTGTAGAAATTGTACCTCTTAATAGTAGCTTAATCCTTTTAAATGTATCCAACGTTGAGTAACTGTTCATAATAGAGCGTTCGTCTTCTGTCTATCATCACACCGCTCTCCTTTGGATGGGCGTTCATCCAGATCCTTAAAGCTAGCAGTCATTGTGGCACAATCAAGTAATAAAATATTGAAAATCACGCATCTTTTTATTAATGAATTGAGTGCCTAGTATAAATATCCTGGGACAGCCACAGATGAAATACTGCTGAGAACAGGCCATTATGGAACTATCAACTATAAATGTGGTAAAATCATACTCTTGCCATTTTAATTGCTTGAAAAACAAATTAGAGCATGATTTTCCATATTGTTTTAGTTGATTTTGCCATAATGGCTGTGCTTTAAGGAACTCGTCTATCCTCATTTCCTTGAGCCATTTTGCTTATGTACCACTATCTGAATTCCCATACAGATTTCATGCCTTTCCAATATAGATTTCCATACAGTTTCTGGAGTAGAAAGGTAGGATATTCCTCTCAAGGCTATTACAAAATATGAAAATTATTTTAAAGGCACACACAAATTTTGTTACTATAGATAGATGATTAATCTAAGAATCCTTCCCCGATGGTCTTCGGGAACATATTTTTATCTAAAAAGATTTTAATATCTAAAAGCTGACGAGGTTAATGACCTTTATCATTATTGATGACATTATTAAGAAGCATAAACATCCGGTACTTTTTGGTAGATTGCGTAAATTAGTGTGATATAAAGTCATTTACAGTTCATGCGTGTTATGTATTTTTTTATTAGTAAGTATAGTATAATACATTTTTTTTACTGGACAGTATAGTCCAGTAAATAAACTCGAAAGTTTAGCGTTTATAATATATATATTTTAGAATTTTTGTTCAATATAAAAGCACTAATTTATTAATATTTCAACATAGACTAAAACGATTGATTCGCGTACGATATTGTTTTGGAGGTACTTCCCCGCTTATGTCTGCTCTGTATCTACACGTGGAGAGTAAGTAGTTTAAGAAACAGTAGGGGCTTTAAAAAAACTACAGTCTACTCTAAAATCATGTTTCTACATTTTATAATATGAGCTTGTAGTTGAATTTAAATAAACTTGTAAAATATTCGGAAATTTTTTTAATACTTGAGAAGGGTGTTTTAGAATTTCTTTGAGAATAGCAATGCGTTGGTGTTACTCGCGGTGGTCTACGTCCATAAGTGGCAATTTCCATCCGGTGTACCAGCCAGCCCATTTATCTGCTTTAAGCAATAAAAAAGTCATTTAGTTTTTATTTTAGGAAAAGACATTGGCACGTACGATTTCATATCTATTCAATATTATGATAATAATAACCTTTTCCTCATATTTCATAGTAATAGTTATGACGTTTTTTTCTATGCTTCAAAATATACAAAATAAATTAAATTTAAAACATACATATAACATAATCGCATATAAACATGTCTCATATTAAATATGACCAACTGTTAGTGGAAAGCGTATCAAAGTTGTATAATTTTTAAGATCTAAGTCATTTTTAAGTACATAAAATTTAATTATATTATATGAGTCGGTAAAAGTTGAACTGCATTCATGGTACTCATTGGCCAGGTGTGATACTTGTTGTATACTTGTGAAATTATTGTTACGCGGTCGACTATTGTATTTGTGCAGTATAAAACAATGCCCGAACGGAGGGGTGAGTCAGTCAAAGCGATAACACAAGTGAGGCAAGACGTGTGTACATTTAGTGACAGACTTTGCGCGTGTTATTGAATTGTGCATTACATTTAGACTTATTGCGTCCGGTTATATTCGTACCTGTGTCATACTTGTTTGTTTAGTTCTAATAAATTCTATAGTCATTCTAACGGCATTTTTATTCGAGTCCCGTAACTTGTAATAATATTATATATATATATATATATATCGATTCAGACCAACTATATGCTACTTAAGAAGCAGCTCCTTACATACATATATGCCTGTTACATCCTTGTTTCAAACGGAGATCTTAACCTCAAAACATAACTTGACACTCACTTTAACACAACTGAAAAACACAATTCAGCAGCGCAACAATAGCAAACATTGATTTTTCATTATACATTGAAGTGTACGTCCCATATATATGTACAAGTAATCTAAGATATCACGAGGTTTCAATTACAGTTTACTCGCTAAACGAACCGGCGCGGCGGCAACGTCATGTGAATGTTGTGTTGTGGCATAAACAATATACACTTATATTAATAACTAGGATATACCCGCGATGTCATCCACGCTTGACTGGAAATTCCCGCGGATTCCCGGGCACAGCAATAAAAAAGAATGCAAAGTATCGTTTTAGCGAAAACTGTGTCGGAATAAGCTGTTTTTTAGGGACCCAAACATCTACAAACCGCTTCCGGGACAAACAGAGTTCCCGAGGGATTTCCGGGATAAAAAAAACACATTTTTCTTATATAAAATTTGCTATAGATCATTAAAAAAATCACTCTGGAATACGTTTTCTATTATTTGTCCATTTTGAATTTCATACTAAGTATCTATAGTTCGATAACTATAATATTAATTAATTAATCTTAAAAGCGTTTTTAATAAAAACCTTATAAAATAGAGTAATGTGTTATAAATAGTGTGTTTGGTATTTTGATAAATGAGATCTCTTGATTTGATTTTCGCTGATTATACTTGATAATTTCGGATTTGAAATAAAAACTTCTCTGTGTCCAGTTAACCATTTATTGAAGATGTAAAGTGACACTTACAAACAATGACATATACAAATTCATGTTGAAGTGACAGTTGTAATGTCACACAATCCTTTATTTTTATTTTTATACGTTTATGGCCTTGACATACCGCCGGCCAAGAACTTTATTCAAAGTTCTTATCTCTTTTCTAAGTTATAACTAGGAACACAAACAATATAAATGAGAAAACAAACCTTATGATTAACAAAACATTATGACTAAAAAACAAGAGCAATACATGAGTTATACATAATTGTAACTAAGAACTATGAAACTAAATACTATGCATAATGCATATCTTAGCTCTGAAAAGAAGATCAGTAACTTGGTTAAACTAACAGCTTGTTATTGAGTTATTGGTAAACAACACAATTTTGATACAGGTCTCTTAATGACTGAGCCCTTACATTTTATAGAAACTACTCTTGTGATTTTGTCCAAACCTGGATGCTTTGTTATGATCCTACCTAATAGCCACCTCGCAGGAGGAAGGTTGTCTTCTTTTATCAGAACCATATCACCCACACTCGGTTCCGGTATTATCTTGGACCATTTATATCGTTGCAGACAATGTACAAGATATTCATTAGACCATCGTCTCCAAAATTCTTGGACCATTTTTTGAGTCAGCTGCCAGCGCCTCAGGCCTTGAACTTTGCTTTGTTCATAGTTATATTCTGGTATAGTTACTAGAGGTTCACCAACTAAAAAATGTCCCGGAGTAAGAGCTGCAGGCTCACTGTGGTCTCCAGGTAATGCAGTTAACGGTCTGGAGTTTAAGCATGCCTCCACTTGTGTTAAGACAGTGGCCAGCTCCTCATAAGTAAGGGTGGACTCTCCTATTACACGTTTTAAATGGTATTTAGTTGATTTTACCCCAGCCTCCCATAGGCCCCCAAAATTAGGGGAGTGGGGGGGGATGAAGTGCCAAGAAACTCCTTGATTGCTTAAACTATCTCGGATTTCAGCTGCAATGGTGGAATTTTCAGTGGCAACCAGTTTGATTAATTCCTTGGATGCCCCTACAAAATTTGTGCCATTATCACTCCATATATCACTAACATGGCCCCTCCGTGCTACAAATCTTTTGAACCCAGAAAGGAAACTTTCAGTGGAAAGGTCACTTATAACTTCAATATGTATGGCCTTTGTGACCATACATACAAACAGACAGATATAACCCTTGTAAGATGCATTTCCTCGTCCTTTACTCATTCGTATGTTGATTGGGCCCGAAAAATCCAATCCGCTGCGAAGAAATGGTCTGGCTGGTGTGACCCTGCTGGAGGGCAGCTGCCCCATTAATTGAGTTTTGGTTACTGCAGCATACCGAGCACAAGTCACACATTTGTGTACAAAGGTTTTGACAGCACTTTTCACTGATATAATCCAGTACCTTGTACGCAAGTGGCTCATCATCAAGGCCGGACCGCCATGCATTGTCTTCTTATGAGCTTCGGCGATGACTAAATTGGTAAAGTGACTCTTATGTGGAAGGATGATTGGATGTTTCATGCCTTCTGATATATTTGCGTTTTGTAATCGACCCCCAACTCTAAGAATGCCCTGGCCATCCGTGAAAGGACATAATGGTTTTAAATTCTTTTCAGTGAGAAAAGTTTTCTGGCAATTCCTTATACAAACATTTAACGCTTCATTGAGTTCAACACTAGTGATATAAGGTTCACATCTTGGGTTTCTTTTATAATTAATAAATCTTCTGCAGTATGCCACAACCCTGATCAGTTTTTGTAAGGATGAAAATGTTGTCCAAAGAGGAAAATTATTACTTGGTTGTTCAATGCTTAAATGGACTTTAATTTTTCTTTCTTCTAAATTGGTTGTTAGTGATTTAGACTGATGATAGTCAATGTGAAAAGCACCTAACCAATCTGGACCCTGCAGCCATGACTTGTTGTCTGCAAGCTCTGATGGTGTACAGCCTCTCGATGCTACATCTGCAGGATTGTTAGACGAGTCCACATGGCACCATTGATGGTTGTCCAAGGTTGACAAGATGTGAGAAGTCCTATTCGCCACAAATGTTGACCATCTGCTTGGATGACTGCTAAGCCACGCTAACACGATTGTGGAGTCTGTCCAGCAGTGCAGGTCAGCACTGTTTATGTTTAATATTTCAGCAACTTCTGTTATCAAATTGGCTAGTAAAACTGCTCCCAACAACTCCAGCCGCGGAATGGAAACTTGCAGGACTGGAGCCACCTTAGTTTTTGCTGTAATTAGCTTCACATGAACTATTCCATCTTCGCTGATAACTCTAAGATAAATCACGGCAGCATATGCTGTTCTGGAAGCGTCACTAAACCCATGCAATTCTTTTATTTTATCTGATGATTTAGTGTTAACCCACCGTGGTATGCTACATTTGCCGACTTCATTTAGTTGTGATTTGTACCACATCCATTCCTTCAGCAATTCATCAGGTAACTCTTGATCCCAGTCTATTCCAGCTAGCCATATCTTCTGGATCATGACCTTGGCTATGATGATGCATGGTGCTAGCCATCCTAATGGATCAAACAAACGTGAGATTTCTGAAATCACCTTTCTTTTAGTGTAGGGAAAGTTCAACATACTAGGTTGCAGAGAATAGCAGAAAGAATCAGTTTCTTTATTCCAGTGAAGCCCAAGAACCTTCACCGGTTCATCCATGTTATGGTTAAAAACAATACTTTGTTTTACTTGCCCATCCACTATTTTTTCTGCTAACTGGGTGTTGTTTGTTATCCACTTTTGTAATTCAAAACCTCCCTTGATTAATATTTCTTTCATGCATTTATATATGTGGATTCCTTCTTCTACTGTCTCACAGCCCGTCATCATGTCGTCAACATAAAAGTCTGATATGATGCGTGTGGCTATTTCTGGGTGATCCTTCCCTTCATCTATAGCAGTTTGCTGTAGTGTTTTGATTGCTAAGTATGGAGCTGATGCTGTGCCAAATGTAACCCTTAACAATCTGTATTCTTCTAAATCAGACTGTGGGTTTTGTCTCCATACTAAGCGTTGATAATCTGCATCTTGATTTGTTACCAGAACTTGTCTGTACATTTTTACTATATCTGCACTGATACAGATAGGATGCAGACGCCACCTCATGATAATATGACGTAAGTCTTTTTGAAGCCTTGGGCCCACTAATAACGAATCATTAAGTGATGCCCCATTGTCCCCTTTACAGGAAGCATCAAACACAATTCGAACCTTTGTGGTGCTACTATCCTCTCGGGTGACTGCATGGTGTGATAAGTATACTGATTCAGATTGATGATTGGTGTTACAGCCCGTTGAACTTACACGCTCCATATGCCCAAGATCCAGGTATTCTTGAATGACCTTAGAATATTTTGCCCTGAACTCTGGGTTGATCTTGAATCGATTTTCCAGTTTCTCAAATCGTTTGATAGCAATTGCTCTTGAATTGCCATACTTGCATGGTGGATCCTCCTCGCGAAAAGGCAGCCTGACAATATACCGACCCGAGGTGTCTCTCCGAGTGGTCTGTTGATAAATCTCTTCGCAACGCTTCTCTTCATCAGTTGGTATCTTGGTAGCAACAACATCAGACTCAAGCTGCCAGAAGCGCTTGAGTTGTTCATTGTCATCTACTTGACAATGCATGCTGGTGATGATGTTATGTTGACACTGTGATGAGGGAAGTTGATTATTATCCGGAATTTGAACCGGACCTGATATGATCCATCCCAATGAAGTACACTGGGCCATTGGTGTTCCATTAGGGCCCTTGATAATTCCTTCTTTGATAACCTGACCATAAATGTCTGCTCCCAACAAGATGTCTATTTGGTTGGGGATATGATAATCAGGATCTGCTAAATTAATATCCCTCAACCCTGGCCAGCTGGTAGGTGTAACATTCCTTGCTGGAAGAAGGCTTGTGATGGTACTTAAAACATGAGCATGTGCTTGAACTTCAAAGTCCTTCTCATGTCTTGATTGAATGGTTAACATGACCACATACCTGGAGGCCACAGAACCCCCGGTGTCCCCTACACCAGATATAATACTCTTAGTTGGTATTTTATTAAGTCGAAGCAACTGCACAGCTGACTCAGTAATGAATGACGCTTGAGAGCCTTGGTCTAACAGGGCTCTGAATAAATAAATCATTCCATTTTTTGCTGCCACCTTGATAATAGCAGTTGCTAACAGGACCTGACTAGGAACTGCTTGTTTTGAGAAATGAGTTTGAATATTTGCATTAAATTCTTGATTATTTAATGTGTTATTTATATCTGATGTAACTGCTTTAACTTCACTTGGTCCACTAGGTTGATATGACCCTACCGACTGTGGGTCAATTGATCTGGGGTGAAGTAAAGAGTGATGTTTGTGTTGGCAGATGCGGCATTTAGTTGAAGACAAACAAGTATTAGAAGAGTGATTTTTACCTAAACAATTGAAACAGAGACCATTCTTTTGAACAAAATCACGTCGAGTGTCAATGCTTATTCTAGAAAATTCTTTACAATTAAAGATTTTGTGATTATGTTTTTTACAAAATTGGCAACCCTGGTTACTCAAATTGTTTACATTATTTGAAACTGCATGTAGAACCTTTGGTTTTTGGTTTGAAAAATGAGGTTTATTTTTTATTTTATTAGTATCCAAAAATTCTAATGAACGGAAACGAGATTCGAGAAATTCCAAGAATTGTTGCAATGAGGGCAACTCATCCCCATTGCTAATCTTAGCTTCCCAGCCCTTACGGGATTCTGGATCTAATTTTGAACAAATTATGTAAATGACAATAGTGTCCCACTCATCGGTTCTTATGCCTAAATTTTTTAAACCATTTAATGTTTCATTTGTTATATCTAACATGTCTCTTATAGCTACACAAGATTCATTTCCTATATTGGGTTGACCCATAAAACGCTTTAGTAAACAATTTGCTAAATATTTTTTATTGTTATATCTATTGTTTAAAGTTGCCCAAGCCTCAGCATAGTTTGATTTAGTGATTGGTACATGCCTAAGCAGTTGTTCTGCTTCTCCAGATAGATACCCTTTTAAATAATGCATTTTTTGTACTGCATCCAAAGAAGCATTGTTATGAATGAGTGACATGTATAAATCTCTAAATGTAGACCATTCTTTGTACGAACCCGAAAAGATTGGTATTGAAATTTTAGGCAATTTAACGTTAACACTATCCTTTGGTGAAATATATTTGACATTTGGGCTTGACCCTACTTGTAATTTTGTTAAATGTTCTTTTATTTCTGATTTATAACTTATAACCAACTCACAGATGTCATCATAAACACTGTCCTTAAAATATTTATGTTCCGCCAACGCTTCAGAAGCATCGGCCGTTATACGTCGGTGAGTCTCTGTTACCAACTTCCACTGGTCTTCCAGTGCTTCTAATCTTGTTACTAAATATGAATCCTTTGATAAACGCTCCTTAGGAGACTTTTTAAAGTTTTCAAAGGATTTTGATATCGTCGCCCATGATCCTAATTGATTTTTTATCAATGCAGACATTTTTAGTATATATAAGCAGTAAATCTATAATCTTAGTTCGTAAAAATATGATACTTATTTTTGAAGTGTCTATTTAAATTATTAATTTTACAACGAACACGCACTTTTATATATAACCTTTGAATACCTTTTATTTTAAGTATAATTATTAATTTCACATCTGAAGCCGGGCGCGACACGTGGCGGTGCAGTAGTCTCGGCAGACTCGGGCTTCGGTTGTCTCGTACAGCTGTAGCTGATAGCGGCCGATGACCTCGACGATGCCTCGTTGCCGTCGCTCGTCGTACCTCGCAGCGCTAGGCAAGGATTCCTTACCGCGGAAATTGTCTCGCTGTGCGTCGATTTTCGATTGTAGAATTTGATTTTTCTTTTGTAATTTGTATAGACTTCGTACTTTTTGGTCAAACTCGTGGTGATAATGTCCGCCGTGCCGTGGTGTATGTGACGTGCGAACTTTTTCGTTTCTTTGATATTCTTGAAAATATCTCCGACTCGATGGACCATTAATGTTTGGTATTTTGATAAATGAGATCTCTTGATTTGATTTTCGCTGATTATACTTGATAATTTCGGATTTGAAATAAAAACTTCTCTGTGTCCAGTTAACCATTTATTGAAGATGTAAAGTGACACTTACAAACAATGACATATACAAATTCATGTTGAAGTGACAGTTGTAATGTCACACAATCCTTTATTTTTATTTTTATACGTTTATGGCCTTGACATAGTGTTTAATAGTTAATAGACTGAGGTAAAACAAGTTCTTATCGTCCACGCCCATTTTATAGGCTAACACCGGGTGAATGAAAACTGTGAATCATGTTGGTCACAACATTTTTGTGGTTGTCACAAGGATTTTTTTCTTTTTCCTAAAAAAAACCCGAATCATAAGACGGATCCGGTAGACGTATTTGCGGCTCTTGTCTCTCTTTATTTTCACCGTCTCCCAATTATTTGGCGTCGGAACAATATGTCTTTTGCTTCCATACTCCTCTGATATACGTCTTCTGTCACACCACAAATCATGATAACCTCCTTCACACAATCGATCGAATTTTTGTGTTCAGGGATTGCTAGTTCACTACAATTGGTCTGACGAATGAAATATAACTTTGTAATAGTTACCTTAATATTATTTAAAAATCAGACATATGAAAATAAGTAAAGTTCATTTATTATTTGTAGAGGTTTAAAGCATCTGACAAAAGCTTTGGGCCATGGAAAGTGTCTGACACTTATTATACTATTTTAGAATAATATTCTACAAAACATCATTTTTTTACATATAAAAAAATCAGCCATGTAAATTTAAGTTCAGTAACTCTTATTTTTAATTGCCTTTCTTACCTGGTACCTGCCCAGGTGTCACAAAGCAAGCTCCACAAGCAACAGGTATTCAAAGAGCATGAGACGCTACTGAGAACCTAAGGTTTCATCTATATGAAAATAAGTTATGTCTGATCGCTCTTGGATCTTAGTCTATTAGTAGTTTCAGAGAGTTTATCATTACCTGTACTATTTTGGATGAATGAATGAATTAATTTCCATGAATAGAAAAATAATTTAATGAAGAACACGAAAAACACTTCCGTTCCGGAAATGAGTCTTATCAATTTTGTTCATCGCTAAATATAATCGTAACGTAATTTTTTTAATAAAAGTATTTCTATATTCGTAACGTGTGGGTAGGTGACTTATGTGTTTTTTAGAGATTTATCTTTTAATGGACTATAAATCACGCACTCAGTTTTGACAAGTTGAGATTGATCTCATTAACAAACGATCTAGTACGATTGATTTGTGTCTCTCATTCAATGCCAAAAGTTAACGTGTGTGCATAAATTAGTAGAATTTGAATAAAAATTTCAATATGTTTCGATTGCATTTCTTGATGATAATTTCAACTCACTCGTTTCAAAAGCACCCGAATTTGTGGTTGTAAAGCAGTGAATACGAGTGAATATTGCTCACTCGATGAAATAATGTTTTGAATTTGGAACGCTGTCAATCATTGTCTTTAATTTCATTTGCGAAACAATCACGAACCTATAATAATTGTAGCAGCAGTATTTTTGTATATATATGTATAATTGTGTTTTTCATTATTTGAAGAACATACAAATATCCCAGATCATGTAGCCTCAACATTTATATTCCACTTCTCAAGGTAGTTTCATAAGGCAAAGCATGATTATGTATATATTTAACAAGTCCATAATGGAGAATTAGGTTTATTTTTCCTTAATAGAAAAAAACAATTCCTTTTAAATTGTACTGTAATTTTTTTCTACTTATCACACAAGAAGGATGATGATTATCTTTCTTTTGCCTGTGATTTTTTTATCGATCAATTTTATACTTAATTCAATTGCATTTTATTATGTTCTTTTTGCCAGGGGCTACTGTCAATAAATATATTAAAGCAGATTTTAAATGCTCAGCGAATGTTGCATGTTAATATATAACGAGATTTCAACTGACAATTAACAACCGGAAGGAAAAAATTAACAATGAGCTACTGAATTAATGAAGCAGTCAAACGAATATTTATTTCAGTTAGATCGAAAGTAGTTTATATTCATGTCTTGTGTCATTAGGAACTTGATGAAGTAATAATATGCGTTGAATTAATTTATTATAATGTTCAATAGTCCTACATTGATTGATGAACTTTAAATTTTTAGTTATATAATTCATGTCAAGTTTTATTCTGTTTATATAAGCTAAGCATATCCGTGCAGGAAAGGAGAAAAAATACAATTTCCTATAGCCAGGCGGCCTGTCGTAAGAGGCGACAAAACAACCCACAGACTGGTGGTAGGGCATTTGCCCGTCTCGATAGTTACCAGCCCTGGTCTAGAGTATCCCGTCATGACAAGTTTGAGTTGTGTTCCGGCATTAGTGCCCGTAGGCAGTGGTAACCGCTTTCCATCAGGTCCGTCGTCTGGCTGTCTCTTGAACGCGTGCAATAAAAAAAACTACAGAAGGCTGTACACTATCTGAATTTGTGTGAAAAATAAACTATTGTACAGTATTACACAAATTGTAATTCCGATCGGCAGTTTTGTTTGCGCAGATAAGGCGGATTGCTTTTCGACATGTAAATAACAGTCTATATTGACCTATATTCGCAAAAGGCAGAATGTTGCTTGCTATGCATTCTTAGCTCTTTCCCGCTTACACGATTTCACGATTGGTTTGTTGGTCAGGTACGTTAGCGAGAAATGATTAGTTATTTCATATTGAAAGTATTCACCGAACTTAAGATTTCTTGAAATTTTCAGTGGGCAATAAAATAATATATTATATGGTATAAATATAATTGATTTATATAAATAAGTCAAATGATATTGTATTAATGAACTCCGATGTAAAGCGACTTAGTGATCATTTTATCCAGAGAGAAGTGTTAATAGTTGCAGGTTACTCCAAAATCTTCATGAAACTACCATCTTTACATCTTAAAGTTACATTCTAAGCTTAAACAATGTTTGTTAGCCGCCTATTATTATTATATATTTGTATATATTATTATATTTTTTTTAATGATATTTCAATCTTATGCTTTAAGTCTTTATTAAATATTTTAAGCTTATTTTCGCTGATCTGGATCAGTAATTGGTTACTTACTTCAAATTCGAAGTGAACGCGTACTGACTTCATACTAGTATGGTGTAAATTGATTGGAAGTCAGTGCTGAGTTGGAAGGGCTGTAACTGATACAATGTAAATCAGCCTTTACAATTATATGTCGTAGTTAGTGTCTAAAACAGGCGTATTTTATGACGCGGGTACAAATTTACGTAGAGTACATGCGTCCTTAAGCAAATTCCTGGAACAATGTTGCATATTTCTAAAATGACATGACGAAATCCTGAGAAACCTGTATGCACGTCGATGTTACTCTACCAATAGGACATCTGTGACAGATTCCCACTTCAACGACTCAATACTTAGTGATCAGTTTCTAAGGTGCCTTAGAAACTAATCACTAAGGTACCTTAGAAAGCAATCGCTAAGTATAGAGTCTAGTTTTAACAATATATTTATCAAACTGCCAGACGCTGCTCATTCCAAACAAGTACCAAATGTGGTTTCGGCCTTGTACGGCAGTTACTGGGTTATCCACGCAATTGTGTCACTCACGAATCACTTTGGCCTATCACATATATGTATACCATTCTACGGTCTAAGTCTACGTAGAGGTTTTGAAGGTTGTGTCGTTTGTCGAGCCTCGATTTTTTTGCTGTTAGGGTTTAGGTTTTCCAAATGAAAAAATGAATATTTTTATCACTACCAGAGAATTTATGGACACACTTAGTGGTGCTTAAAGTCTAAACATTTTTAGATTAACCTAGGATTAAGAAATTAGAAAGAAAGAAAAATGTTTATTTAGAGCTTAAAATGAACTCATAATGGTGGTGTAAATAAATATACCCTAAACTTAGCAAATACTAGTTATAACAGGCAGCGCTCAGTCTGTAAGGTCTTACTAGTAACGTCACTTGTACCTAAACTTATATACTAAGCACTAGAATTGCTAAACATACAATTCTGTATATTATTTCTAGAAAGGATGTTAACAATTGAAAAAAAAAAAACTTGTTACAGACTTTTGTGTTACAAAATTAGAAATCAAGTGTAATAGTTTTAGAATAGCTGATGTCCGTGACTTCGTCCGCGTGGTGCGGTTTTTTACCTATCCCACGGGAACTCTTTAATTTTTTGTTCTATCTCAGGGGGTTTTTAACATTTACGACCTTTACAATTTTATTATATGTATTGATTACTAGTATATTAGAGTTATTTCATTCACAGTGGGGCAAATCTTTAGCATTTCTTTCAGATACAAGAAAATGTTACATCAACTAATTTTTTATTCATTTTAACCTTAATAATACCAAATACGGTAGCATACGAGTATACGCCAATTAAAATGCACAACAACTGAGTTGTTTAGTCACGAACATTACTCGTTGTTACTATTGACAGCTATTGTGCATGTCCATTGTATTGTTGTTGACGTTTGCCCTAAATAGGCAATAATTTATGTGTTCAAAGCTTCATACAATGTGAGTTGCACACTCCACACTATCGAATACTAGTATGTTTAATATTCCAACGTGACATATTTTTCATTTCACACATTTCATCACCACATTTGAAGTTATAAATCACGCACTACACGAGGGTGCGTGCAGTAAAATAGTTACTTATGGAAAAAAAGATTATAAGAATTCCCCCAAGGAGTTTCACATTACGAAAATAAATTTGTTGAATAATTGTACCTCCTTGGGAACGTTTTTGATAAAAAAATATCTCACTTTTATACTATAGAGAAAATGAGACGAAAGATATAATATATTTTCACTACACGCACGTGGTACCATTTGCAAATGCTCGCCATTGTCATATCAGAAACGTCAATGATTGATGCGACATTCTGACTGATATTTATGTTACATTACCTATTCTATTTTTTTCTAGCAAATGCGTTGAAAAACGTTGTATGACACACGTACGGTTGTTGGTTTTTATAAACTCGTTACAATGGTAAGCCTTGGATTACAGCTCTGACTTACTATCATCTACTCGTTTGTAAAAACGAACTTACCGCATTAGTCTCACAAATAACTATTGTTACAACCTAGGCGCCGACAACACACAAATTCACACCTGCATACCGGTAGATGTATGTATTACCTTTGCGGCATTTGGACTTCTTTTTGTTTGTGTTTAAAATTCGTGATTAGAAAAACAGCCCATTATATATTGTAATCTTTTATGGTAGTCATTAACCAGGTGTGATTATAGGAAATTTAGTCCACGCGGTCGAGCAGACATATTGTATTTGTACAGTATAAAGCAATGCTCCAATGGAGGGATGCGCAGTCTAGCGATAGCCACAAGCGAAGCAAGACGGCAGTGATGGCCTTTTTGGCGTGCGATTGAATCGTGCATTACGTTTGGAGTGGCTGTGTACAGTTATATTTGTACATGTGTTATACGTGTTTGTATAGTTCTAATAATTCTATAATAATTCCAACGGCATTTTTATTCGAGTCCTGCAACTTGTAACACTATATATCTTCCTAACTCCTTTTGCCTTTTTTACGACTAACGCTATGGTCTTAATAAAATACAATATTTAAAATGAGATCAATGACTCAGGCCGACTGTATCGTTTTGAGTAAAAACGAAACCAGCCATATCATCATTAAACACTTAGCTGAATAACCCGGAGCAATGGATGGTAATTATTCTTGACTGCTTTGGAACCGACATGCTTCTGTGTCGTTTTGTGTCTAGACTATAATTAGGACTGAAAGTGGTATGTCTGCTTGGTACGTATAATGCCTTGGCAAGTATAATTAGAAGAAAGTGACTAACTTCACTTAGGAGTACCTACATAAAACTTTGCATACATTTTACTAAATATAGAGGTATTGAAGTATGAAGTCTTCGGAATACCGGAGACGACCAAACACTGAGCGATATATTTACTATGTAGTCATTTTGCCAAAAGCGGAGACCTTATGAAGTTGCCATATTTGTCCTATGTGATTGTTCGTCCAGTAATGTGTATTTGTATATCGCTACGGGTTTTCTCGATAACTACAGAGTTTTAACTACTGGCTGTTTTAAAAAAAATATTTATGTTTATTTTATTGCCGTCAACTTGTGGAAAATATCACAAAATAAATGCTTAAAATCCGTAGTCGAATGATGAAATAATTATGGGCCGCTTCAATAACTTACCGACTATTCATTTCCCTTACGGTTCCTTCGGTCCCTTATTGGTTAAAATTTGAGATAAGCTCCATACAAGTATGTCAAAATTCAACCGATGGTTAGGCATGTGAATGAATAGTAAGATATAGGCTTAGATCATATAAGCATTTATACCTTTATGGATATAGGAACCGACTATTAGTCGAGGTTTGTCACCTCTGCAGAACTGTGCAATGTGCGTGATCCGATTCTCATTTACCCGAATTATCTGTAACCATGTGAGCTCAATACAATATATTTCTTCCCTTCACACTATAATGTAAAATTCTTGCACTTATCGTCCCTCAATCTAATACGATAGAAGCGTATCTAACGGTTTACCTAACGTTAGATTCGTTACGTGAACCTTTAAATGAAAACTTATCCCCGCAAAGGAACATCATTGATTGGGAACTTCTTTATTTGATTGCGCAAAAATAACATTGATGATATTGTTACGACCTATGTGCCGACAAAAACAAACTCACACCTCCTACCTTTAGAAACACATTTTATTACCTTTTCGGCATTTGGACTTGTTTTGTTTTCTTTGTGTTTAAAATTTGTGATTAAAAAAAACCTATTGTGTATTGTAATCTTTTACGTCTTATTGTTGTATTATGATCACTGCCAGGTATCTCGAATTTAAAAGTACAAACTGATTCTCAGAAATTCGATCTACGCGGCCGGGCAGACATATTGCATCTGTGCATCATTGCATGTGATGCAACCCGCACATTATCTCGATGTGCAGGTTGCATCACTATAATTTGCTTCACCGTTGTTAGCACGTGGTGGTTGTAACAATATGGATATTAGATCAGAAAACTGACTAACTGGTGCATGCGTTCCGGCCAGGTCGACCTCCGCGCCCTCTGAGTTTGGGATGCATGCGCTAGCCATTACGCTACCACGACTTGACTTGAAAAATAACATTGGTAATAAATAATCTTTCAAATTGTCAACACTTGAAAATGATATTGCGAAACCATTACGAGTCAGCTTTACGTATAACGTGATGTTGTGTCCTGCAATTTAATATTTGTCTTAAAAGGTCTTTATTACTTGTCTCGTAAACTACATCATTGGTCACATGACAAGCTTGAGCATTGTGGAATTGAATTTAATTGAGTACCATCTATAAATAGTTTGACGGGGATTGCTTTTATCAAGCTTCATTGTTTTATCTTGACATTAAATGTTTCGGGTCTGGAGACCTACTTTTACAATTGTGACAGAACGGTTAATCAGTGATTTCATGTTTTGATTTGATGCTACACATTAGACTTCACTGCGTACTTTAAATAAACTAGCTATTGAGCTAGCTACGTTGTTTGTTTCTCTTATGGATAAAATAAGAATAATGATGTTCGAAAGAGAACCAAGGTAACCGGTATAGCTCAAAACATTTGCAACTTGAAGTGACAATAGACCGGTCACGTCTATCACAGGACCGATGTTTGATGGAGCAAAGGTTTTCTGTTGTTTTAAATACGTTTTCTTATATATTTTATATATATTAAATATATATTATTATATATTTTAAATATTAATATATTTTTTGTCTACAATTAGGTTTTTTTATACTATTCAGTATTGCGACTATTTTCCACTTTCTATTAAAATAAACCTCCTTTATTAGAACAGTGGTCCTATGTTACTAATTTGTGGTACCACATTTTTATCGCGGCCTGTCGCAAGAGGCGACAATACAACCCAGGTAGGGCATTTACCCCACTGGATGGCTAGCAACCCTGGTCTAGGGTATGCCGCCATAACAGCGTAGAGTATTCCGGTTTGTGTGGTACTTTTAGTGCTGCAAATGTCCATAGGCTATGGTAACCAACTTCCATCAGATGAGCCGTCTGTCTGGTTAACTCATACAATAAAAAATAGCCTTTTTGTAAAGAAAATAATTTAAATAACAAATTACTAAATCATTTCTAGATTCCTAGAGCAAATAAAGGGCGGTTATTGCCCTATAAAGATTGGATTACTTGTGACACTCATTTGGCTAGTGGTTGGTGAGCTAAAAATAACTGATAAGATAATTAATAATAAACAAATATTTATTTCTGTCCATATATCGTATCTGATTGTAAACATAGATTAAAATTAGATATCAAAATTGGTATTTATTGCATTGATGTTTTCGTTTAGTAACTACATATTTAAGTGTTTTATATTGACTTCAACATGTATGACTTAGTATCTATCTATTATAATTTTAATTATCTCTAATACATAAAATTCTAAACATACTGTAGAATATACAATTATACATATACTCTCTCTGTATGTATCTCTAAAACGTCAATAAGCAGTTTCTGAAAAATAAAGGTGAACCGATTAAGAAATATGTTCATAAATATCAGCGACTATAATTAAGGCTCTTTCGGGTACTTTATAGCCGTTTATACGTATTTTATATACTTGCGGTAATTAAAAGGGCGGGATAAGTACCAGTTGTCTCTAATTGAACAACATCTGAGAAGCGATTTTGTACTCATCTACTTCCAAGACGTGCCTATTCTAGAAATAATGCTCAGCTTTAAGCCGATGCTTGAGACAAAATCAGTAGAAAATAAAAACTGGCTGAACGCATAAAGACTTTATAGCGCTGAGGTATTAGCATAGATATAGTTTATAGCATAAGGCTTTATGTCGCCATAACAACTTTGTGTTGTGTTCCGGCATTAGTGAGCAGGTTCCAGGCTCCCTAAAGAGAGCAGCAGCGCATTTGTAGCACCTTTGGTGTTGCAAATGTCCACAGGCGATCGTAACCGCTGTCGATCAAGTGGGCTGTCTCCTGCAATAAAAAAGAGGTGCAGTTCTATTTTCCGAGTTTTATCAACAATCCTCGGAAGTGAAAGATCTTAAAAGTCATAATATGCGTTTTATGACTTACTTATATTTAAGCCTTAATGGCTTGGTTTGGAGTTTTTTTTTATTGCGGGAGTTCAGCAGACAGGCAGACATCCCACTTGATGGAAAAAGGTTACCATCGCCTATGGGTATCTGCATCACCAAAGGTTCTACAAATGCACTGCTGCTCGCTTGGGACAGATACCCTACCATCTGTCTGTGGGTTCTTTTGTCGCCTCTTACGACAGGCCGCTGGTCCGCAGGAAGTTGTATTCTTCCTCCGTTCTTGCACGGATAATATTAAATGTCCCTTTTATTAACTTTACCTTTACCTTTTATTAGCCTATGGGTTAGAAAATTGAAGATGGTAGAGCTTAAAGAATACTTATAAAGGAAATTGGTTTGAATAAAAATTATTCATCAGTTTTTGAGATATGGAGTATTTCTGATTGTTTCATATCTGGTATTTATTTTGGTATTTTTTATGTCTGGTATTCATCATCTTTCGGAACATTTTATTGTACATAGACTAAGACGAACTCGCACTTTGCCAAATAAAAATAAAAAGATTAATGTTAAACATGTATTAAACTTTTCCATTGATCGCATGTTTTCTAATATATTCGTGTTTATAATCTATGAATGCTAAGCTACGTTGGTACACCAAGTCCAATGATTAGATTGATATTTAAAATTAATGTACAGTAATCTATTTATACAAAAAATAATAAAATGCGTATTGGATGAACTACATATATTGGAAAATTCCATAGAGCCGACAACGTCCACTGTATTTGCCATTTGGCTATGCAATCTTAAAAGTCGTTCGATTGTTTTTTTTTTTAAACCGTGAAGTGGAAAATACATAAACCCAAGTTAGTAAAATTTAAATAACACTTTCAACTAAAATCAAAATCCAATTACCAGAAAAAAAATGCATTGAGTAATTTTCCTTTATTTATTTTAGATTATTGTAGCGTGTTTAAACTCTAAAAAATAAATCTAGAAATTAAGTTGTAAAAAAGGGTACGGAACTCGAGTCCGAGAAAGATTTTGTATTGGTGTAAAGTACGAGAGAATTAGTATTTCCCATTGTATGGTTATTTTATAGTTCCGAAGTAAAATAACAAAAAACTCGTCACAACGGTCCGATAAGCACATGGCCGATTTTTTTTATTGATAACACTTAACATTGATTACCCTATGGTTTTACATGTAAATAAATAAATTTTACCACCTGTGTTATTAGCAATGAGATAAAATCTTACTTTAAGCCTCGCATTTATATGAGAAACGATTCAGAAAACCCTGCCGCTCGGGTGTAATTGTATGGCAATTTAATGTATGATTTATACTAGTCAAATTTCACTCAATCGTGAGGTTTTCGCTAAGTTATTTTTCAATTTTCTTCAGTTCTCTTTATTATTGTAGTACTTTTAATTCCGCAAAAGAAACTTGAGCGACACAAGCAAGATCTAAATTGAACAAGACCAAATCACGGAGATGAATATGCTGCTATAGAGGTGATGAGTCACACGGAAAAACCGTGTCATCAACTTCTGCGTCTGCGGCAATCTTCATGTCCGTGACATAGCAGACAAACTGCAAGTGTCATTGACGCTGGTACGGCCACGGTTTATGTAGACCGGCTAATTATGCGGAGAACGAATGTCTAGCCATTTCACCTCCGCCAGATCCCGGTCGAAGGGAATGGCCCAAGAAATGTTGGCTTGACGTTGTGAAGTATGACATGCGTAATAATGGTGCAAAAAGGGCATGCTAAAGATCGCGCCAAGTGACGTAGATAAAATAAGAAAGCGGACTCTGGGCGTCGGAGTAAACGCCCCGAACATAACCAGGATTTAACGCTAGGATGATGATGATGATGATAATGGTGATGATGTTCTTGAGAAACGATAAGTACCCAACCGAGCGTAACAGCTCAAGGAAGTGAGTATTAACGCCCAGCCGATAACAGAATTTATGACCATAAACAGTGCTGATAATGATTTTGTTTAAATGACTAAAATTAATTACAATAATTTGTAATTTTTTTTAATATTCAGTATACAAGCAATCGTCATCAAAGAGTTGACCGCCTGATCAAAGATATATGGAAAATGAATTCAAACCAGTTTTGACAACTTACGTTTTGATTATCGTAAGCGATATGTCTGCTCATGTTATATCAAGATAAAGCAGTATCTCCAGTAGCTTTGTATCACTCAATCAATATAACATTGAAACCACTGGCTAAAATGTTATGAAGTTGTGACAGTTAAAGAAAATAGTTTATTTGTTTGCTGCAGCTTTATTAATTCTTCGAAAAATAATTGTATAATATAAACTTTAAAAAAAGCGTGAGACAAACAAATATGAAGTGAAGTAATTTTCCGATCGACTTGTTGCTGGGGAGTTTCTTGCCAGTTCCCTTAAGCAGCAATAACACATTGCGAAATGGTGTACTTACAATAGCAGGCAGACTTAATTTTTAACACATCTTTGAACTTCATAAATGTTTTCCAATGATACTTAGTTTGAATAAAACGTTTGAATATAATCTGCCTAAAATTATAGCACAGACTATAACAAACATAAACAAAGATATTGGTAGCTTATTTGGTAAAGCTCGCGCATCTCATTCCAGTGTCATGGGTCTAAAATTTAAATCCTGGTCGCGGAGTATCTACTGCTTAAGCAGTTTTCTGACAAATTACTCCTTACATATTTACTTCTATATTCGTTACAGTTATACGTTGTACGTTCATGTATTTATTTAAAAAGACAAGAACTTTATAGACTCCACTACAGAGATTTTACTTAACTGATAAAATTACGTCGAGTATAATAATTTAACAATTCCAATATGCCGTTTTTGGTTTCCAATAATTGGCAAATGTGAAGATAGGTATGTCAAAAAAACTGTACTCGAACAATAAGTTATTTGTTGAATTTATCGGTTGTTGTACCGAGAAATGACATTAAGCTGTTAATTAGTTTCGGTAACTTTTGAAAAAGGTATTTAAATGTTTATTTTAATAAATCATTACTATATTCGGAGGGAGCAGTTCTGCTCAATAAATTTAGCATTTATATAATGAACAATTTCTTCAATAAAAATATAATATTTCGATTTTGTACTCGTACAATTTATTCCACATTCCGAAATTATTTTACACTTGTGTAGTCGATGACATTGTGCAATACATAAATGTGAATAATAACAACTATAAGCTGTCTAATCCCTGCACTAAATAGAAGTTAAATAGTTTCACAATATGAAAATCAGAAACATTTTATTTGTATCTCTAAGTAATATAAATTTATTTTAATTGTATGTACGTAGAAGCCATGGGCATTTAGTTTTAATATTATACTTAAATACGAAATTGAATATAAACTTAATACGACTTTAATTTTTTCGTTAATTCGATCCAAATGTACTTTAAGCAATAAAACGTTGCTTAAAAGTGTTTGTAAAGTTTTTATGTCCAAAGGGAGAAAATAATGACTTATAGTGGTACCCTCTAGTTAAAATAATAAGTGTATCATTCAAGGGCTTTTTCAAAGTTAAGGTTTATATTGGATATTTGCTAGCCTACTTTTCATATCATCTTTTCTATAATAATAACATCCCATAACTGTCCCAGTGCTGAGCTCGAGCCTCCCACTGTAGGGGACGGACAGTATACCCGCCACGCTGGTCCAAGGCGGCTTGGCAGGTTTGACATATCGGTTATCTCGATTTGCAGGTTTCATGACGATGTTTTTCTTCACCATTGCTAGCACGTGGTAATTGTAACAATATGCACATTAGGTCAGAAAACTGCCTAAGCTGTGCATGTGCTTCGGCCAGGCTCGAACCCTTGAGTTTAGGACGCGTACGCTACCCATTGCTGTAAATCTTTTCTATGGTTATCTAATTGTTTCCTCTTATTGAATTTTAAACATAAACGATTTACAGAAAATTCGTTGATGCCATTTTATGAAAATGGATTTTTAATTTAAGCTTTAATTAATTCATTAAAGTAATTACCATAAGATGTATTATGACCCGCAAAATTAAAATATTCCTACGAGAAGCGTTGTTAATATCAAAATTTATTTCTGAGGTACAGCGTTGTGCACTTCACTAAGGTTTAATGTTGTGTCGAAGGGCATATCAATCTCGGATAATCTAGACGTGCTAGTCCTTTGTGGCCATGACTGAGGTGGCATTTTCAGTCTCACGATGTGTGGAGCGATTGTGTGTATATTAGATGAACTTTGTTTACTAACATTTGGCAGGGTTGTGTTTATTTTCTTATTTTCTGGGGTTTTATATTAAAATAAAGATTGCAACACGATTAGTTATTGAGTTAAATAAGTTTTTTAACTTATTGTTAAAATACTTTAGAAAATTGAGTGGATACATACCTAAATATTATAGAGTTGCTTATATAGATAAGACAATAATAAATCATAAATTTGTACGATGTTTAAAATCAAAAAGAAGAGTCGTTTTTGAATAAAAGTATAAGAGATCGAAACTAATTTTAGTTCTGCTATGAACTCCAGGGAAATATAAACTTAAATAATTTCAGTAAATCAGAAAGAGAGCCAGTAGAGCTTTTCATGCGTATGCACAAACTGTCTCATCATGTTCTGTGGAAATTATTAACTTTTCCAGGTTAAAATATAAACTAAGATGATCTTCATTATAGAAAATATTCCTATTCAAAATTCCATATCTGGTCCCCCATGTAAACCTCCTTTCGACCTATTGATACTTTTCTTTAACATATTAAATTCTTCTTAAATTGTGACGGCGCGTTCCCCTTTCGCACGTCACTTAAGTCACTCATTGTCATATCATAAAATAAAATACATCGCTCCGCTATGTAAATAAATAAAATACTATAAAATAAATCTCCCCGCATACATAAATATATTATAAATAACCCGCTCCGCGCCGCCATTATAATATATAATAAATTAATATTAAAATACATAAAATAAATACATATGTAATACTACTATAAAATAAATATAACAAGTACAATAAGGTGTGTGTGATAGTGGATAGTGGAGAAGAGGAGCCGCGGTTCATTCCCATTAACCAGGTAAGTGCGTGCTCGTTTCGATTCCAATTCCAAATTGTCCACACTTCTTTTCCCGCAAAGTTGACACAGTTCGCTTAAAGCTAAATCCAGCGCCGCCGTAACAATATCAATTAATTCACTCCCAAGGTCGCGAAGATGGAATAATTGCTTATGTTATTTTCACGACTTGGGCTTAAAATAACAATCACTGGAAGCCGCTTTTAGGTTGACAAATACTCTATATTACTGAATATGAACATAACACTTAATATGAAACCACGCGTTGCAAGGAACTGTAATCTACACGTCAAACCCGAAAAATCTGACACATGGCGCTACACATATACTCCCTATAATAAACTGGGCAGCTATACTACTTCTCGTGCACCAGGCTCGTATTACTGTGCCAGCAGAATATGACAATAGTTTTCTTTATAATGACAAGTAGCTCTTGACATTATATCTTGACAAAGAACTGGATTCTACACATCAGAACTGAAAGACCTGACACAAGCCGCTACATATATTGATAGCTCTGTATTGCTCAAAAATATATATGTGTAATGTAGTTAGTAACTTTGTGTTTGTGCTGTCTACAGATTCGTAAAAACACATATAAATCACCGACCAAAATTTAATTGCTAAAGTTGCACTTAGCAAACTGTCTTTTCTAAAATGAAATTGGCAAAATCTACGCCGAAGGCGTTGGAGCCATGATCAATAAACATATTCGTGGACAGCTATATTGCTTCTCTTGCACGCTCGTATTCTTGTGCAAGAAAACCATAATAAAGATGGCCGTCGACAGATAATATTTCAGAGGAATTATCTCGTCTTCAAGTGCTCTGCCAACCCTGATCTCAAGCGCACTACTGCTATGCATTATGCACGCCCACCGGAACTAAACAATTAACAAACGGATACACCTACAACTTAAAATGGAGTAAGGTTATTTTTCATAACATTTATATCCTACTAATAAATACGTAACTCTTTCTGAAAATAATTTGTCTTGTATTATCATACTGTGGATATATTATGTTTATACATATGTATATTATTAGGAATTTTGATATAACTGCTATTTACAAATGATCGCTTACGATAAACACGTGATAGGGAATTTGGTAAGTTATGTGGGAAACAATTGTTTTAACCATGAGATTGCTAGGCACAAGAAATGCTGGTTCAACGTCTCAGAATACGGGATGGCAAAGACCATGAGAAAGTGGGCTCCAAGCTCCGAATGCAAGTAAGATCTAACTCAAGGATGATGTATACTTGATTGAAACTACATTTTTTTTAATAGTAACAATATGATCTTTTTCTTTAATTCCTCATTTTGAGACGTTAAGTATAAAACTGACTTTTCGATACTATAATTAGACTGTTTTATTTCATTTAACATATCAGAGTTTTTGCGTATCTTCTCATTTTGAGAGGCCATCAGGGACGTGATCATGGCTTTTAACTCTTCTTCAAAATGATACTTTTCAGAGTTAATCTCGTCCTCACGTCTCTTTTTAAGTCTCTTGGTCACGAAAATCGGTGGAGTCTTTTTTTGAATTTGGGCAGCCTGAGCACGAAGTTCGGAGTTTGAAAGCGATCTATCCATGATGCCGACTTTTTACATTACGTTGAATAGTAATGTATGAGATTTAATTCACAAAACACTTAGCTTAACAAAAGATCCAACTTGGAGGTAGTTGAAAATTTTTATTGTTATGAAAAATAATTTTATGCATTTAATTTGAACACAAATAGGTTTTAGTTATTTAATACACCGAATATTATTCAATTATATTAATGCACACTTTACCTATTTTTTTATGTTCACCTAAAAGTGCTGAGTCGGAAAAATATAAAAATCGCTTAGAAGTCTTACTGGTTGGCAATAGCGTGCACAAACTCTTTAAGTCTCGCTAGTCGAGTCTTGAAAATCACAAAACCACTACCTTAGCTTATAATGTTTTTTTTATATTTTATTTTCTATTCTTCTTAACTTAGCTGTTTACTGTCCACATTGAACTGTCCTTCCTTTTTATTTTACTTCTTATTAATTTCATTATATCTAGATATAAGTTTTTAAATGTATCCTCTCAGTCAGGTTGCCTGAAAGAGATCGCTTTGAGCGATAAGGCCGCCTTTTGTTTTGCCTTTATATTACTGTAATTTTTTTTTGTAATCGTTTATTTGGTGAACAATAAAGTGTTTTCTATTCTATTCTATTCTAAAAGTGTTTTAAAGTGACCGTTGTATAGGATATCCGCTTTTGAGTTCTACTACTACTAATACTAATACTATTCTGGATATAAACTTCAGATATGAAATGGCACAGAGCCAATAATCATGAAACTATAAATAAATTCAAATGAAATTATAAAAATCTTTAGAAAATAAAAACAGAATCATTTCCGCTCGCTTACTCTATAAAGACTTTTGATCCAAACATGGTAAACTTCCTCTTTCTCAGTGACCGAGAACTCATGTATATAAACATAAGGCGAATTCTTGGAAACTTTTTCTCGGACTTAGTTTAAAATTTAACTAGAAGTATAAATACTCTGACTTGCATACATGGCATGACTCGAAGACATGCAAACTACAATGTTATAAGGTAGTTTGTAGTTCTTCAAGAAATTCTTTTTTCTGAGTTTTATTGCTGATAATATTAGCCGGATCAATTCTGTCTATCAATTTGGATGAAGCAACCAGTGATCCATGTCAACTAAAAATCAAACGATTCAATTTCATTGAATCTCATCGTTTCAATTCTTTTAGTTACGCACGTACCAATTTGCTTGATCTATTAATATTTAATATTGCTGTGCCCGCGACGCCGTCCGCGTGGAATTTGTTTTCAAAGACCCCCCCCCCCCGATTTTGAAACATTTTTCATTGCTGTTCCGCTCCTATTGGTCTTAGCGTGATTATATATAGCCTATAGCCTTCCTCGATAAGTGGGCTATCTAACGCTAATTTTTCAAATCAGACCAGTAGTTCGTGAGATTAGCGCGTTTAAACAAACAAACTGTTCAGCTTTATATATTAGTATAAAATTAGTTACTTCCTCATTTATTTTAAATACATTATATATGTAACAATACGTGTGTGATTCTCACTACAACCATTTTTGTGCTAATTTTAATTATTTAAAGTAAAAACTTGAAAGAAAAACAGAACTATAGAAAGAATTATAAAATTTAATTAATTGTATATTAATTAAACTTTATTATTCTAAACAAATTCAATTGGTGATCGCGTTGGGTGTGAGAATATTTATTTGTTTACGCCGTACTTTGTTATCAACGTCTCATATGTTCAAAATAAAACTATTAATGAATTTTTGGTTAAGTGCTTTATATTATGTACATTAAAGATAATAAAACTCCCAATGTGTACGCGCCATTACAATAGTTGGACGCAATCATAATTAATATATCCACTGACTAAAGGAAAACTGTGAGTACCTACGATAAGTTACTTTCGAGGCCAATGTCTCAAATTCAAGTTGACTGTCGTTAAACGTTAATTTTTGTTATAAGTCATTTTAAAATGTACCTTCATATTAAAGTTATCAGATGTTGGTGAATACTGAAGAGTTGCGATTAGATATACAGATCATGTGGCGCTGGCAGTTACCGTCACGAATCAGGTGATCAGTGATCTTTCTTAATGTACAGATAAACAAAATAAATATATCACATTATCGACGGACTGGAGCAAGATAAGGTGATAAATAGCAATTGTATTGTAAAATCACTTCAAAAGGACTGCGTCAAAATAACTCTGTTATCAGACTAAGTAGGCTTACGTTAAAATTTGTATTTGAACGTGCATTAAATATTACTAAAGCCCTGGTACATTAACGTACTTTTTCTCTGACGTGAACAATTAGGATATCTTCAAAATCCATTATACAATACATTACAATAAATTAGTATAATGAAGAAAAATTAACCTATATTTATTCTACCCATAATCTCTTTGAGACTGTAAGTAGAATGAGCCTAGGTCATCGAAGTCAATGGGTAAGATTCCCAGAAGGCTGACTACGGTAGGTCGCTGGATCACCATACATATTTGTTGTTCGAGGAACCAGCCCTCAGATCAGAGGATCACCCAAAGAGTCGATGAGTTGTTTTAATAGAAAGTGATATTAAATTTACACCACTAAACGATTGATTAATATTAGCATATTTATTACATTGTAAATTGAGAATGGCGCTCAAGGAAATATTCACCATTTAATGAGCTATAATACTATGTTTAACTACGCAATAGTTCTATAGAACTACTAGCTGTCCCGGCAGACGTCGTCCTGCCCGGTAAAAAATAGGGGTTGATCGTAGTGGGTTGAAAATCTACGGTTGTATGTATTTTTGTATGTTGTATCATAAAAAAATAGAAATTAAAAATTTTGTCTAAAAAATAAATAAAAAAATTTAGGGGTGGACTACCCCTAACATTTAGGGGGATGAAAAATAGATGTTGGCCGATTCTCATAGATACCGGATAAGCACAAAAAATTTCATCAAAATCGGTCAAGCCGTTTCGGAGGAGTATGGCAACGAAAACTGTAACACGAGAATTTTATATATTAGATTACACCACAGGACTATTTGAAGGGAACTTCAAATAGTCTACCATTTGAGCCGGTAGGTGGCACTACAATCGGGTTCTATTTTTTTCAAAGCAGGACACAATACACATTATTAGTCAATATTTAATGCCATTAATCATTAATAAGAATATTGTGTCACAATTAACATATCAAATTCATCGCTACATCCGCGTGAAACTGCTTATAACTATAACATTATCCCAAATGAAACAGTGAAGTAATAATTGAGAAAATCGTGTTATTTCAATATATTCATTGGCTGTACCTATAATATGTAATTATTATTTTTTTGTTTTTGTTGAACGACGTCTGTTATTAGGTTTAACCTGTTACTACTAGTAATAAAAATCATAATCGTTCTCGTCTAATGTGAATTTAATAACTGGCAGATTAGTTCCCACTATTTTTTTTTAAGATAAGTCCAGTCACAATAATACTTTAGTTTAATTATTTAAATTATCGTCTAAGGCTTGCTTAGATACACAGCTATTACAATTTTTTACCGCTTTAATTAATAATAATGGTTTGCATATAAAATTATTATAATTGTTTTTTCAAGTTTGTTATAAATAACATATAATAATATGCTTGAATGTTAGACAAAAGGCGATTCTTTTAAGTGTTACAATAATTTCCAAAATACATTTAACTAAGGCTTCGCTCGTTTCCAGGGCTTCCCTCGTTTATTTCGTATTTATACCATATTTAAATATTTGACTTAAAAATTAATTATATCTCCATCCTTATCATTGAAAGTAAAAATATGTTTATATCAAGTTTCATAAGTCATCACTTCGTTTTCTAGTTCCTAAAAACAGAAAACAAACATCTAAGTATAGCCCCTTTCGGATGTATTTATATAATAGTATGGACAGTATTGCTTTGTATGATATTTTGAAAAAATAAACATTTTGTTGCTTAATGCAATCAAAGTAAAGTTAATTGAATCACGTTTATTTCTAAAGCTTATAATGATTAGAATGAAAACAACCAGACAAGATTTTATGGTTTCAGAATGCATTTAATTGTTTATAGTTGTTTGTATTTAATGAAAATTTATTTGTTTTCAGGGCGGTGTCGAGGCACGCGGGGCTGATTCTACGGCGGCAAAGACCAGCGCACGCCTATCTACACAACATCGTTTGTCAGCGCTCGCGCCGCACGACTCGTACGCAACCGTCCTACACATATCCTGTTATAGCTCCCCTCCGTATTGTGCTTGCGGACATCTAATTTACAAAACAGTGCTAGTGAACAAACAAAACCGTCCAAAAACCAAAGTGCAATCCTCAGTGATTCAGTTTTAGTGCTCGGTAGTCGAGTGAATGCGCGTGTGTTTCGACACCCTCTGCTTTGGATCGTCACAGCGTACTGCTGCTGACGATGAGCCGAGGGCCCTAGTGAATTCTGGAAGTGGTGCTTTAACCGTGGCTCCCACTGTCAACGGTGACAGACGTGCTTTAAACGAAACTTATAGAGAGACAGAGTTAAATGGTATAATGGGGACTCCGGGAGCAATGAACGCTGACTCGGAGAATTGTGTTGCAAACGCGACTATGGCTAACGATATGCAGCCGCTTATTGAAAGGATTAGAGAGCTGGAAGCGCTGTTGAAGCAGCGGGACCAGGAGATGCTTGAACTGCGCTCGCAGTTGGATAAACTGCAGAGCGTGTTCCCCTATCAACAGTATGTCAGAGTGTCACGAGGACCGAGGAAACAACGTGCTCAGGGTATCTCAGCTGAGCCGCAGACCAGCTCGTCTCTGCAGGATCTGACCCACCAGACCTTCCCTGTCGTCAATAAGAGCGAAGCGTGAGTATCTTTAATAATTATTAGTTTTAGATAAACAATTTACACACAACAACATTAAAGGTAAAATTTGTTGACGTGTATTTATCGTAATAGCCCATCATCACTATAATATATATTTATTACAATATTGTAAACTAATACAATAACAGGCAATAAACCTTAAAGGAATCTAATTAATTAATATTAGTTATGTTTTCATTGATACCTATAAATAAACTGAAGTGAGTGTATACTGCAAAAAAATACCAATGTCTAAAATGAAAAGTGCTTTTAATACAATGCTTAATCATATAAGAATATATAAATGACCATTTAAATAAAATCTTAATTAGGCTTTTATACAACTGAACGGATTTCAATATAAACTTTAAGAATTAAACGTATTAATAAACTTGCAAGCTCCATTTTGATAACTACTTCTTGCAGGAAGTGGCGGTCACTGTTAATTCTTAATAAATCTTTGTTTATAGTTCTTAGGGCCGCTTGCATAAGGTTGCTCAAATTTATTTAAGAAGCACGAGACGTATTTAACACTCTTAAATACAATTAGCGTCTTGCACAACGAAAAATTTGCCGCTAAATATGTTTAAAGAACTGTCAATAGGTTTTGTGTTAAATGTATTTTAGGCAGTTTAATATGATTAAATATTTTTATTTAAAGGCGATTGTTATGCAAGCGGGCCTTAGAAACTGTTTCTAAATCCATCCCTCAAGTCCTTTCAATCAAAAACAAGACATGATATAATACATAATCTTATTATAAGAGAAAATTGTGCTGCACCTGTTACAATCGAATGCAAGGCTATATTTTAAATAACACGAACCATTACAAGCACATAAATCACCAGTGAAATAAAACTCTTTTAGTACAAATAAATTTTGATTTCTGCAATATCTTTTTATATGTCATTAAACACAGCTGCTACGATAGCGTTCTACTTCAACATGAGGTTTAAACGTTTCTTTTTATATACGAATCGTCAACATCTAATATGATAAACTAGAATATGTTCGCGACTTCGTCCGCGCTAGACTTGAAAATTCAACGGGATCCTCGGGACTCAAAATACCGCAACATTAAAAAATAAATTAATTATCAGTTTGGTAAATGCTGAAATTGGTTAATTTTATGCACCTAAACAACTACAAACCGCTCCCGGGAAAGTTCCCGCGGGATTTCTAGGAGAAAAAATAGCACAGATTTTAAATTAAGAATTTGCTGTCGGTCGTTGTTCTCTATTGTTTATATAGTGTATTTCAGTTGTTGTTTTTATAGCTTTAATATGCAGACAAGGTAATTTTCCAATTTTATAATCTTATAGATATCAGAATTAATAACCATGTCAATATTTATTTATTCGTATCTAAAAATAATAAATCGTTTTTAAAGCGTCTTGATTTATAACTAAACTGACATTAAAAATAAAAGTATTATTTTATCAATATCTTGGTGACTCATAATCTAAACTTATGATTGTTTGAACTTTGCAGATATCTAGTAAAACTCAGAATAAACATGATTTTGGTTAGAAAACTAAGTCTCTGTTCCTATATCTTACCGGACGTTCATTTGCCTTACTATCATTTAAAATTTGACATAAGCTCCTGTGTTAAAATTTAAACCAAGGTAGGGCAGGGCACTTGAGTGTATAGTAAGATATAGGAATCGGCCATAAGTTTGCCCGCCACTTCTCTCGTGCTCGCTTGACTTCGGCTACGTTCCACACGAGGTTCACAACGACCACAATCAAGACCGCGATTTTTTCCATTTCACTTGCATGCGGGCATTACAAACGTAAACTCAAGTGGAACGGATTATTTGACCCACTTCCTGACGTCATTAGTGACGTTTTCGCGGCGAACACAACGACCGTGGTCACTAGGCTGAAGGAGCATTTTCAGCGTTGTGAGCTACAAGAGAAATAGGCTCTTTGTGTTCGTATCTTCTGAAGATTTTGAAAAAAAACATCTATACGCTATTTTAGGAAATTCCCATTTTAAATCATGTTTACCTGGAAGAGTCCTATACAGTCATAGTTTAAAATCCTTAAATTGTAATTGTCAGGACAATAGTATGCAATAAATTTTAACTTTTATATTTCAATTTGATTCAGATTTATACGCTAATCTTGTAAGATGCGTTACTCAGTAAGAGCTTTACGCATTAGAACAGGCCTTTTACTTCGGCCGGATTTTACCCCAAACTTTGATTCACGACAGAACTTTGTTTAAAATAAGCGTAACGCTACTCCTGGGCAAACCAATATGCTCGATAGTAATCCGTCTACATTAAAAAGTATTTTTGAACGCACGAGGCTTACAGAGATTTTCAAATTTTACTGATTTTATAATCGTAACCGTCGTTTTGCGTATGAATTTTCTTCTGGCCGTTAAATAGTAATTACATGTATCAACTGAAAATAAAACAAGTTGACGTTTGTTCATTTCAAGAATTTAAAGTCCTCTTTACGTTATTAATCTTTACACACTTACGATACATGGATATGTAAATTAGGCAGATATAAACATGGTGATCGCCATGTTTATACCACATCAAATATGTACGTAAACAATACAAAATATGTTACATCCAAACTGTCATCCAATAAGTGGATAGGAAAATTCCACCATACCTTAAAGAGAGAAAATTGAAATCCTAAAATAATATTTTGGAAAACAGCAGTAAATAGTTCGTCATATTTTTTTTAGCCAAAATATAAAATGAAAAATAATAACTGTTGTCTTATTATATGGGAATAAAACATTTTTTTGTAATTATTATAGATAAATAAAATTCATAGATGCTGTAATTTCTTAGCATTTCACAGATCTTTCAGGGTTCTTCGTATCCGTCCCCCCTTGTCGTTTTTATGAAAATCTACTGGTATATATTTATATTACTTTTTTAAACCAAACAGTAAAAATAATATTTTCAATAATAAAAACAAATGAAACTGACAAGTAGCGCAACCTTGTGATGTAGAATTTAGGAGCTTTTCAAGTCACGTTTTTTAAAAGTTTATCATTTTTCGAAAGCAAAATCACTTCAGCGTAAAATATCCTTAGTTCGTTTCCAAAAGGTTCGTTCCCATTATCAAATACACAATATTATTGCAAACCGTCTTATTCCGTTCTGTGAAGGGAAAACTCGGAAAAAACTAATATTCAACAAAATAACTTTCATATTTATATACCCATTTATATATATTTCATATTTTGGCTAGGAATGTTTCATGAAGTATTGTTTTCATAACTTTCTATAATATTAATTGAAAGTAAAAAATAATTGTAAGATATCGAAGAATTGTGTTGAAAATCTCATCTACTTAATGAAAAGTCTTTTAGACTTATCAAAAGTTCTTCCCTATTTGACGTCATTCAAAAACTTAATTTTCAACATTGCAGTGCAGTGCCTCATTATTTAAGAAGAGAAGAATTCTTGATGACACGTCCGTGAGGTTTTCAAAGCTGTGCGTTTATAGCACGACAGTGACAGCAAGCAAAGTTTTTATCTGTGCAGAAACGGAAGAAGAATACAATCTCCTGCGGCCTGTCGTAAAGTAAAAAAAACAACCTGTAGCCAATTGGTAGGGTATTTGCCCGTCTGGATGGCTACCACCCCTGATCTAGAATATGCTGCCATAACAACCTTGCGTTGTGTTCCCGGCATCTGTGGCTGGTTTCAGTATCCCTTAGAGCGCTTCAGCAAATTGAACCTTTGGTGTTGTGGTGTATAAATTTCCATCACGTGGGCCATCGGTCTATCTTTTTTGTTGTTGTAGGAGTTCAGCAGACAGGTAGACGGCCCACTTGATGGAAAGCGATTACCATCGCCTATGGATATTTGCAACACCAAAGGTGCTACATGTGCGCTGCTGCTCTCTTAAGGAAGACTGGAACCTGGTCGCTAATGCCGGAATACAACTCAAGGTTTTTATAGCGTACTTTAGACCAAGGGTGGTAGCAATCTAGTCGGGCAAATGCCCTACCACCTGGCTGTGGGTTATTTTGTCGCCTCTTACGACTGTCTGCTGAAATCATGCGATAAAAGAAACAAAGAACCAATAATACATACATCTCATAAAGCAATGAAGTTCTCTGTAGGTACTTTGCACTAGACGCGCTGGGATTTTCTTTGGTCTGTGCAAACATAACATGTGCTAACAAAGTATACATGTTTACAAATAATAGCACCAATCAGTCGCTGAGTCAAGGTTTTGAGCTAATAACAGTAGTATGTCATAAAGATCATTTCGAGACGGATGTTTAAATATAATTATCAATAATTATTTTAACATCAACAATAACTTCTTATTATGTAAACAAATTTAAAGTGTTTGTTTGGAAATTCGAAACAAGTGCTTAAATATAAGTAAACTCTATTATTTATACTTATAATATATTACAATGATATAAGAGATTAAAACAATAATTTTGTTTTAAATATTAGTGTTTTTCAACTTGACTTTCTTTATTAATTGTAAATACAGATCGACCTAGAGCGCATCACAATTTTTGTCGTGCGATAATATTGTCGTAGAAATATAAAGAATGGGTTGTTATGTCAGTTTGTGGATATATGAGAAAAAAACCGCCGCGATTTTAAAATCATGATTCGATGCGATTGTCGCAAAAATAAATTGCAACATATGAAGTGGCATGGCACCGCGCGCAACGCGACAATAAAGTCGCAACCCAGGCCAGTCGGTTTATACCAGTGTTTCCAACTGCACCGTAATTAAAGTAAAAACACCAAATCAGCATAGATCTACCACCTAGCGTCGTATTATAATTACGGAAGCAAAAAACATTGTAAAACACATTGACGATCGTAATTTAAAAATATTGTAGTTAATTGTGATGATCTTAATAACTTACATAATTTCATACATTTCATTTTGCATGACAAGAACTATGAATGTCAAAGAAGCAAGTGAGGTGTGTAAGAATAAGCCTAAATGGCGCTCTGTTGATCGTGCCTACCCCGCAAGGGACCTGGCGTGAAGTTATGTATGTATGTATGTATGTACATAATTTCAATGAGTTTGAATTTTTATTTCTAACAAGACAACTTGCATGATATCCATGTTAAAAATGAACTACTCATATGAATTTATAGTCGCAGTGCATGCCGTTAATTTACTGCGATGTTTTACAATATGATTTTAAAATCGTGTACCAAAAACAAAAATCGTGGTGCGTGCTAGGCCTTCACTCTCGATGCTGTTCGAGTTTATGGAATGACTAACTTATAACAATCAATAATGTATATACAAGGTATTAATGTTCTTACGTACTATTTACGATCTGATAAACTTATCAGTCAACTAAAAGTAGGTACATAGTTTAGAAGATATGAATTTAACGAAGTAGCGGTCCCAGTAATATACTAGAATACATAGGTATGTATGTATGAATAGCATGAGTATCAATGGTCTCATAATAAATGATGTTAAAGATCGCGTGAAGTAAGAGTAAGTAGGAAAATGAATCCTGGGGTTCGTAGCGAACGCTGCGAACGTAACTTGCATTTAATATTGGGATAGTGATGATATATTAATTTTAACATCTTACCTTTAATTTGGATACTGAAAATACAATTATTAATTATTTTTTAACAAAAACCAAACCAAGCGAAGTAAAACATAAAAGAACAACAACAAATTTGCAAATTATAGTAATTTTTATGTTTTACTTGACACCGACTTCAAAATGTTGTAGAAAAGAGTCGCTTAATATTTATTTTTTTGATTTTAGAGTCAAGTAGGTTTTGTGTTCGTTATAAAACATGTTTTTTTACTTTTTGATGAGCAAATACGCTAATAATGCTGTTGAAAGTTTTAAAAACAATTTATTAAGCATCTGTATAAATCGTACAACTTTTCGGTGTACAACAAGGATTGGTCTCGACACAAATTAGATCCTGACTTATAAGTAAGTCCTACTAAGTCCCATAGTCCCATAGAATTCGAAAATCGGTCCGCAATTGACGGAAACTCGCGAAAAACACAGTACAAAAATTTTTTCCGCCTGTATATTATTGAAGTTTATTACAATAAGAAACACTACACTCCTTAAATATAATATTGTTACGAGATCCAGGACTCAAATTAAAATGCCGTTAGAATTACTATAGAGTTTATTAGAACTATACAAACACGTATAACACAGGTACAAATATAACTGAACACAACCAGTCCAAACGTAATTCACGATTCAATTACACGCGCAGTCCGTCATTAAATAGATTACAGAATGTACACAAGTCTTGCTTCGCTTGTGGTTATCGCTCGACTGCCTCATCTCTCAATTGGGGCATTGCTTTATACTGTACAAATACAATATGTCTGCTCGGCCGCGCGGACTGAATTTCCTAGAATCACACCTGGCTAATGATTACCATAAAAGATTACAATACACAATGGACTGTTTTTCTAATCACAAATTTTAACCACCAAGTAAACAAAAGAAATCCAAATGCCGAAAAGGTAATAAAATGTCTACAGGCATGCAGGTGTGAATTTGTCGGCGTTCCGGTCGTAACAGTATGATTAAAATGCGCTGTCTTTAACACTTGCGATCGTTAATATTAATATTTATTAATATTCTATTCTATTCTATTCTAATATCCAAATTATGAGATGGTACGTACGCGCAACGAGTTCGTACTTTGTTGACAAATCTATACTATTATAATACGGAGGAAAGATTTGTACGTTTGTAACAAATAAACTCAAAAACTAATGGACCCATTTCAAAAATTCTATGACCATTCGAATGCTACAGTATCCCTGATTAATATAGGTTATATAAAATTAAGGATCCCTACTAAAACTTCAATAATGTAACCCATCATCTAAACAAAATACTTTGCGCTGGAATCTGATGAAATTTTATGTCCGTTTGAATGGGTGCCAGGAGGATTTGTATTCACAATGAGACCCAGTAGGTGGCGCTGGATTCGGGTTCTAGATTTTTATTTTTTCAGGGCAAAACAACGTCTGCCGAGACCGCTAGTAATTAAAAAAAAAAATAGTTTATTTTTGAATTCAAAATCAGAAGATATCATATTTTATAATTATTGAATAATTTTCTTGCTGACTAAAAGAAGGTGATCGAATTATTAACATACAGAATTTCATGCCAACACGAACGATTTTTTATTGGAACTGTTAGTTTCACATATAAAATGTGATGGAGCGGATTGAGCTCTTGGGGTATCTTACGGTATGATGTACAGTTAAGGGTCACCTTGAAGGCAAGACAAAACTTGCCTCCAAGAAGCTAGGAATGCTAAATAGGTCTAAACCGTACTTCACTCTGCGGCAAAACATTGGGCTTTACAAAGCTTAGGTGAGGACGCATTATCGACGATCCCATACTCACAGTCGGTTTAGATACGCTTGGCCTTCAGACAGACTTCACGTCTCTCTGCGTATTCTACCGACTGTACAATGGGGAGTGTACCGAGGAACTCTTCAAAATGGTGCCTTCGTCTTCTTTTTAGAATAGAATAGAATAGAAAACACTTTATTGTTCACCACATACACATAGTATAAACAATTTACATTAGTATCATTAAACAGTAAAAGTAGGAGCAATGGGCGGCCTTATCGCTTTAGAGCGATATCTTCCAGACAACCCGGGCTGTGGATTTTATGAACAGGAAATTCGCAAGTGCATGACGGTGGTGTGCTAATTAAATACACATATAACAGGATATATAAATATCACCCAATACATATACCTTAAATTTAAAAAAAGAGAATAATCAATAACACATATTAATATTATATATATACCAATATATACCTCATTAATATGTGTATAGCAATGACAATAGCTATACAATATTAATAATAGTACTAATACATAATATATTAATATTATATATACTTACTAATATATGTAATATTAATATACTAATACACTAACAACGTACATGTAATATCATATTAAATATTTATTATAAAGTGAGATAAAGTTCCCGTACCAGTTTTTTAAAAATGGCGAGTGACTTTGCCTGTCTCACGTATTCGGGCAATGAATTCCACAGCCGAACAGCCTGCACAGCAAAGGATTTGGTGTAGAAAGTAGAAACGTGTGCAGGTGTTTTTAAGGTAAGATTATGAGAAGAGCGCAAATTAAGGGTGTGAGATGTATGGAGGAAATCAAAACGTTCCTTAAGATAGGAAGGGGTAGAAGGAATAAATAATATACTATACAGCAGATTGAGAAGATGAGCATTCCGGCGAAGTGAGATTGACAACCACTTGAGCTTTTTGCGGTATTCAGAGACATGGTCATATTTCTTTAAACCAAATATGAACCTGATGCAAAAATTTTGAAGTCGCTCTAGTTTATTGAGTTGTTCTACGGTAAGGTCAAGATAGCAGGCGTCCGCATAGTCAAGAATCGACAGTAAAAGCGATTGAGCAAGTGTAACTTTGGTAGCGGTCGGTAGAAAGTATTTTAACCTTCTAAGCGATGCAGAAGAAGCAAAGACCCTACGACTGAGTTCTTTTTACCACCGCACCAATTAATTTTAATTATGGGAGAACCCCCAATGTACACGGAGTCTTCATTGTAGTAATGGTCGTGCAACTACCTACCGTCCATCATGACAGGGTAGCAAGGTAATGCGAAGCACCTTAAAAGCGTTTGCCAGGATCCGTATAGTGGCTTACGGTCTTTCGCTGCATTGCTTCCACTGCCGATCGTACCAGTTTACTGGTCCATTGGACACCAAAGGAAGGGACGAGAGAGTGGGCTTACATCCGCGCAACTGTATGCACACTTAAAATATTCTCACGCGCAAATGACCCTTGCTTATGTTTCCCGGATTTGACATTTGAGGGGTCGCCGTTACCGAAATCGGTAAGGAGGACTAAATATACCACCGCACCGCACAGCATCGGCTGGGCGTTCATGCTAACTTCATTGAGCCGCTTCGCTCTTGGACGCAACGATTCTCTGTAACGTTTCTCTTGCGCACTTTGGGAATTTGGAATGAACTCCCAGCCGGGGTTACGATATGGGGTTTTTAAAAAAAGGTGTCATATATTTTCAAGGTTGGCAGCGCGGTGGTGACATCTCTGGTGTTGCAAACGTCCACAGACAAAGGTAACCGCTTTTCATCAGGTGTACTTTCTGTGCAGCTATAAAAAAAATTAAGCAAGGCTCAGCGGATCCGATAGTAAATCAATGTTTGAAATGATCCGCAATAATAAAGTGTTAATACGTTGTTCGTGAACAACATGTTCGCATTCCTCTTATTAAATTAACATTGGAATAAGCATTGTATACGGATTTTAACCTTCTAAGTCATTGACAGCACCTACATGATAAACAGTTTTTAACCGACTTCAAAAAGAAGGAGGTTCTCAATTCATCTGTATGTTGTTTATTAACATATTTGTTACTCGTTTTTCCCGTCAATTCTGAACCGATTTTCAAGATTTTTTAAATCGAAATGTTATACTCCCGAATTCGTCACCATGTCAGGATTTGATGTGTTTTCCAGGAATTTAGAAAAACATACGAAAACTTTTGATCGACTTTCAAATTTTTTCTTTACTCGGTAAGTCTATACTCCCGAGATAGTAACATAGTTACCAAGTCAGGATCTGTTGAGTTTATTCCAGGGAACGCGACAGTAACCATTATTTATAAAAACACGCCGTGCGTCTAAATTCTTGGAAAAAAGCGTATATACTGGCAGTATTACACTTTCTATATACTCGTGTCCACAAAAATTGACGTAATAAATATATAACAGTTAATATAACCTGTTTTATGATATTTTTTATTTGTCATACAATAACTTAAATTAAAAATAGCGTTATATTTGCACATTAAATCACTAATTGCAGGGTTTATGTCAAACAGTAATTAGTATGTAATGAAGATTCATATTCGCAAGGTCTTACGTTTAAAAAACATGTACATGTTATCTATATGATAAACAAAACAATTACTTAATTGAATTAATTATTATCTAAATACTTATTTGAATAATTTAAGTTCGCATTATGTTTTACTTCAGAATGAGTGCAGGCTGAATGACAAGCATAATGATCGTTAGATTTAATAAATATAGAACACAATACGTAATTTTCTTTAAACGAAAAATATTTTATACTAGCTTCTGCCCGTGACTTCGTTCGCGTGGAATAGTTGAAAAAAAAAGAAGTTAAAAAAACCCCGCGGCTTTGAAACATTCTTCATTGATGCCCTATTGCTCTTAGCGTGACGGTTTATACCTTAGACCTTTAGACCTTCCTCAATAAATGGGCTATCTAACAGTGAATTTTTTTTTCAAATCAGACCAGTAGTTCCTGGGATTAGCGCGTTCAAGCAAACAAACAAAAAACAAACTTATCAGCTTTATATATTATATATATAAGATAAAACTCTCTCACCGACACCACACCTTGTCAAAATCTCCGCTTCTATTATGTTGCGTTGCAGCGAATTTACTTTCAGTCTGTTATAAGCTGTTTAAGTAATTAAAGCTTTTTTAAATATCCCACGGGAACTGTTTAATTTTCCGGAATCAAAAGTATCCTATATGTTGACCAGGGATATAAGCTATCACCATACAAAATTTCATGTAAATCGGTCCAGTCGTTTCGGAGATTAGCCGGTACAAACAGAAAGATAAACAGAGAAACAAAAAATTTGAAAAAAAACCTAAATTAGTTCTATATCACTTCTTACATCCCCTGACTCAGTTTTTTAGCGTTTTTTTTATTGTTACAGAAATTTGACCTCCACAAATTTTATTATATGTATAGATGGCATAAATAATGTAGATATACTCGTATCTGCCCCAAAATGTCTCATTGCTACTCAGTTACAAGTGCCTTCTTTACATTATGATGTATACCGATAGGTTCCACGCATTTTTAACCTCGATGTTTCATATTTATTAACGGTCTTATTCATATTAAATTAGATTAAGTTTGAAGACTTCTTTATGGTTTTCTAAGAAGCCTTCAAACTTACTCTAACACAGTATGGATAAGACCGTTAATTTGTAGAACGCAGTAAGTGTAAAAATATGAAGAGAAGATATCTATTTGCATGATGATCTTGGTGACAAGTGGGGTAGTGACTCATGTAGGATATCTGCAGTTGCTTTTGGCTACTGCTAAATTTTGAATAGATATCCCCATTAGAAATTTCTCGATGTTAGTCTAGCTAATTGATCTCTCATATAGTCAGTCTCGCACGAGTTTACTCCCACTTCCTGAAATATGGCTTATCATTTGTAAATCTAGCATTTAAATGTATTTAAGTTTCAAAATAATCTTCCAAGAGGCATCAAGCAAAGTTGGAACCATCTAACGATAGCCTTGGCCAATAATAGATCTTTGACTGAAGCCAAACGGAGGAGTTCTTTTGGACACTCAAGACGGCAGAACAATGCAAACAGGAACTACTTTTTTAAAAACAATAATTATGCTTCAACAGTACCATACACTTAGGATAAAATAATCCAAAGTGTACAATATTATTCAATTTAACGGCAGCTAATTGCAGAGAAACAATGATCCCTACCTCCCATGTAAATGTAAGCATGTGAGCGTCGTGCACCTGATGAGTCTAAACACCAAGAGACGAAACGCGTACACATGGGGGTGTTAACGTGGGGGTTATCGGGGTCCTTTATGGGCCTCTCTCCATATCACATCCTCTGTATCGGTTCCTGAAAAGGGACCTTCATGCGAGCTTGTCTGCGAAGACAAGCTGTAGTTAGATAACGGTTTATGATGGTACAGTAGTGACCTTCAACCTGTAGTAGTAGAAACTTATAGAGTAACGTCGCAAGATACTATACAGCCTCTGCTACGGGAGGTAGGGATCATTGTTTCTCTGCAATAATTATGCTATTATAAATACAACTATGTTTTTTTTTTTAACCAATATGCATTCTGCACACACAGTATTAAAAGCCTTGGTGCGAGTTGCTATGCCTGTACGGTGGTAACTTGATATGCAGCGTTACCAATTCCCACACATATTTACTCCTAAAACAAGTCAATCGTGTCTGAAACAAGAATAGGGCGTATTCTCTTTTCGGAGACCAAGACACGTTTCTGTTCGCTGATCCAACGGAGTTACTTAGATAAAGCAAGTGAACATTTTTATTTATTGCACGAGTTCAACAGACTGGCAGACGGCTCACCTGATGCAAAGTGGTTCCCATCGCCTATAAACATTTACAACACTAAAGGTGCTACACATGCGCCGCTGCTCTCTTAAGAGATACTAGAACCTGGACATTAATGCCGGAACACAACTCAAGGTTGTTATAGCGGCATACTCTAGATTAGCAAATATCTTACCACCTAGTTGTGGGGTGTTTTCTCGCCTCTTACGACAGGCTGCCTGGCCGTAGGAAATTGTATTCCTTCTCCGTTCCTACACGGACAAAACGAAAACCCCTAAAATCATAACAATTATCTACTTTAACACTTCTATACTGTTACTCCATATCCATACTACATCTATATTCAAGACCTAAATTATCGTGGACGCACGGTAGCTACACATTTGTCCCAAGGGGCATCACCCACAGTATGAAGAGAAGCTGCCTGAACCTAAATTCTCTTCGCCAGAATTCATAATTAAGGCTTTTGTAGGTGCCTTCACTACTTACCTTTTCCATCAATAAATTTTTATTCACTTTCAACCGCTGTTTCTGTTTCAACATGTTTATTTTCACAAGCAAATAAATTGTGAAAAGCATGTTTGAAAGTAATAACTATAAATCTGTAGAGGATTTACTCAATTAACATTAATAATTCCGTTTGCACATTTAATATTTCCAGTTACTGTGTCTATCTACTTGTCAATATCAAAACAGCGTTAATCACTTGCATTAGAGTAGATTTATTTCAATTCAGTGTGTTATTTATGAGTTGTTTGGTTGTAGCAATTAGCAATGGGTTTTCTCTATTCAAAGGTGCAGTGTCAAGTCTTTAATTTTCAGATTTGATATTTTATGCTATACTCGAATCCTCATAGAAAACCACTCCACAACTCTGAGAGGTTTTCCATAGTTGAGGTACAGTCGCGGTATGAAAAGTTTCGTCACCTTAAAGTTGACTTTAGCCTGCACGAGTACTAGAAGCAGTACTGTCAACATTGTCAAAATTCATTCGGTGCTAAGGCAAGTGAATGAAAAGTAAGATATAGTAATGGCCATATATGTATCACCATCGTACTGCCGGCTTCAAAGGGTTTTTTGATAGTTGTTTAATACTCATTTTTAAGGTCTCTAAGAGTAACTGGTGCGTTCTTGAGCATAGCGGTGTATGTATAAACGCCTATCCGGTTGCGACTGTTGTTGAATAAAAAGATAAATAAGGCATTATTTTACACAGTTTCTGGAGACTCTTCTTTGGAACAAAATAGGATATATACTTTACTGCACCAATCTTAAGGTTTTACACAGTTTTGTAAATATTAAATTAGTAATATTATTTAGTTTGTATACAATAGAGAGATATACACTTAGAGAGTAGATAATGCGAAGAGACGTGAAGTCTTTTATAACTTTGGTAAGCATGTTATCCATCAATATAATCTGGCACTGCACAGTACGTGATTACCAGAAATACAATGCGACACGATCTAGATAAAGTACACTCTGACTACGGGTATTACATTAGCATCTATTAGTTGTTAAAATATACAGTCAAAACTGGCGGTTCAAGGTGATTAGATAACCTTAGTGATTGTCCTTATCTCCGGAGCATCACGCTCGTTGCTCGAAATGATCTCGTTCTGCAATGTCGTTGTCGTAATTATGATGGTTTGTCGTTTTACTATGGTATCATTAAGCGTTTTGACGGTCGTATTAACTCAATTATACACTTTACTTTCCTCTTTATATACATTCATATTTATACCATGATGGGTAAATGGGCAAGATGTTAGAAACCATAAAATATTACAGTACACAATAGGCTGTTTTTCTAATTAAATTGTTTTAAACACAAAGTAAACAAAAGTCGTGGGTCGTAACAATATGCCCACGCGTTTTAATATACAAGATCATAATATAATTTTGGTTTTGGAGCGGAGGTTGCAACGACAACATAATACATATTTTGTCTTCATCGCCACTATCATGTTTAATATTTTCTTTAGTTTAGGGGGTTGCCTGAAAGAGATCGCTTTAAGGGACTAGGCCGCCCTTTATTCAACATTTATTGCACCTAGTTTTTAAGAACGTAGTTTTAATTTTTGGTGAACAATAAAGAGTTTTCATTCATTCACGCATCCTATAAGCGAATAAGAAACATTATAAAGTTCTCTTTGTATAAAAATCTTGACGTTTCATAACTCAAAATATATTATGCAATATTTATATCCATATCAATTGAAGTATTCTCTATTGTTAGAACCTCTAGATAAATCACAATTGAATTACAAAGGTGATATATTTCTAAATTCGATGTCATTGTAATTCTGATTCATAAAATAGGACATTCAGTAGTTTTCCCAAACAACTTTGTTTATTAATATATTGTAATTTGGCCATTTTATCTGTATCATGTCATTAATGTAGTTATCTGTTTTGTCGGACATAATGGTGCTTTATCAGAATTTTCTGTCAAACACGTCGCTGCATATACATAGTTTGCATTCTATCCTTACTCATTTCCAGTCGATAAATTACCTGTACTTGACATGGTTTATGAGTGCGATTAGCAATTATTTATAGCAGATATTTTTATTGATACACATCATACGCACTAACGCACAAGCCTAATAAGAAGCAACACAATAGGAAATTAGACATATCCTTAGATGTCGTAATATCAAATTTTATGAATGTTAAAAAAAACATAAACAAGACATATCTATAGTATTATAAAATTCTAAATATGCTGTATCCGTACAATTAGGCTTTTTGAAAAAAACAATTAGCATATACTATATAAAAGACAGAGTACACGATGCATTTGTTTTTCGATTACTGGACTATAGTTTGTATTTAATATCTAATTTTTTTTTTTTTAATATAAATTACATACTATTGAATACAATGTAAGAAAACTTAACTTATTTGTATTGTATTCTACCTATAGTCCCTCAAGACTATAAGTAGAATACTGAGCCCAGATCACCGTCTTCTATGGGTAAGGTGCCCAGAAGGCTGGCTACGTTTCCTCGCTGGATCGCCATACTGATCCGTTGGCCGAGGTAGGCACCAGCCCTCTGATCACCTGAAGAGTCGATAGGACGTTGTGGAGCAGGCCTGGAGACGGGGATCGTACCTCTAGGGGCACGTCTTCATACCGGTCGATGCTCGACGCAGCGTAGCCGGTGGTTTGGTATGGACTGAAAAGGAAAAATAATAATATAAATAATGATTGTATTTATGAGATATGAAGGACCTGTAGATCTTGACGCGGAGGCTGCCCGTCAGGCGGGTGAGTTTGATGCTCGGTGCGGGCAGCGGCCGATGCGTCGAACCCCGGATGAGTCTGAGAACAAACACACTGATGAGTTGAGGATTCGTGAAGTAGATGAAGGGGGATACTTTTCCTATCTGCGACAGCGAATGGCTGTCGTAAAATATAAATTTAGACTGAATAAAATTAAATAAAATATGGGACAAGAAAAATATACGTCAAGTCACTTTGACTGACGTGACGTTTTCGATTACTTGTCTTATTGTTTGTTTGTTCTAGATTCACGTAAAAACTACTGGGCTGATTTTTGGGCTTTCAGTGATCGACCGTTAATATAGACATTTACACTTTTAGACTTACAATCTGCGCTACTTCGTATCCTGGGAATGATTTAAAATGACCAGAATAAAAAAAAAATCTATTGTGATAGTTGGTCGGGTGCGTTAAAATTAGCTAATTTTAACACAGTTTTCATTAAAACAATAGCTTACATTATTTGTTAAATACTATGGTACTATGTTTCATGATAATCCCGCAGAAATTTCAAATCAAGCGTGGATAAAGTCACAGGCATAACCTTGCAATAATAAAAAATATAAGCCAATAAAAAAGTATATATACAATTTAAGGGAAACACAAAATTCGATAAGAATCAAATATTTGGATAGTTAAGAGACTACTCAAATCGTATTGAAGTAATCCTGTTTACAACGTTTGCAATAAAAAGACGTCACATTCTGATATTGAAATGGCTTGTGATATGTTGGAATATTTACTTAATATGTTTAAAAGATTTTTTTCTTACTACGTATTTTATGAATTATTATAACAAAAATATATTTTGATTAGTATCAATTCAGTATCTAATACTTACTAGTTCAATATTTCATACATAAACGTTTTATGTATTCAGATTGATTCCTTGAGCCATTGAGATTTTAATTTGAATATTATTACGTAATTAAATTACTTATTTTATGTCTGTGTGCCTTTTTAAAGTTCATGTTGCTATCAACCAAAATATTTTTTTTAGATTTTTTATTAACATCATGTGTAATTGAATACTTAAAATTAATTATTCCCATTCAGAGATCAGTAACCGCTATGCAGTAACTTACAGTCGTGGAATCCTTAACAAGGCATAAAATGAAATCTCTTTGACCGAAACGGTCAGTAGGCGTCGCAATCACATATCATACCGGTGTACACCTCATTTTATTGTCATATATTCAGCTGATTACTACTTATTAAAGTTTTTCAACGTACCCATTTGAACATGTCGGGTGTATATTGTTATTTTACATTTTACGTGTTTCCTTTATGGTCTGAAATTTCAAGTTCTTTTGCAACTCTAAACTTAAATATTATTTTTTGGTCTTTTTGAGTACCGCTACTTTCGATGGTACACAATAAGAAAATTAAACCAGTTTACCCATCCGTTGGATTGATTGCACATAAAAACATGTAAAACTGGGTAACTTCGACTCAACTACGACTTTAAAATTCTGTTACGTATTTGTGGGATTTGATTTAAACGTTGATTAAAACTTCACAAACTTTTTAACAATTATACACACGAGTTATGTGAGATAGCTGTCACAAGAAGTTTAAAAAAACTAAATATAATATTACCACAATTACTTATAATCAGTTATAACTGTATGCTACGGCAATTGGAGTCAGTCTGTTTTGTCCATCGGTCGATAGGGTGGCCCCGAGGTTTCCCAGAAAAGGCTCCACTCAGCACTTTCTCCCGTGCAAGCATGAGTCACCCACAGGTGGCTTGAATGAGGTGTTTTCTTTGAAGTTTGTAAAGCTATTGTGTAAGTAGTAACAGAGTTGCCTCGTATATGTAGAAAATCGTAGGGTTACCGCACATAACGCACGTAATTTAAAGTTATTACAAAGACAGCCAAATACAACAAGTCCAAATCGTAAGCCAGGCGATCGGATTAACAAGAAACGCGCAGTATATCGATGTGAAATTCCCATATTGAAAGTACGCTTTATAATGCCTCGTTGGCGTTTGAAAACTAACTCACAATCGTTTAAATAATTGCAGATAGTTTTAAATATCAACAACTGGTCGATCACGGGTTGTAAGTATTTGAGATACTCACAATACTTCAGTTGTAGCAACGCATTTATTTCTATTTTTACATAGGTATTCAATACTAAATTTTGACATTCATCTAGATCCGTTGTGTTATTTTTTATTAAGTTCCTATAAACATAATGACTCGTCATTTACATTATCACGATTGAATAAATAGTCCTTTTAAGTTCTGAAGTATTTGAAGCTCATCAAGAATTTTTCTCCTTACAAATGTATGTCAAGTGTTTCAAGAGCTATCGAAGTCAGTTTTATTGTTCAAGTCAAGTGCTGAGGAAGGACAGCTTGACTGTAACTTTAATGAATTAATAAGGATATCAACTGCGTTAAATATTATTTAATGGAGATGTTTATTGATAAGAAATACGCCGGTTATTTACAAAATAATTTTTGAAGTAGTTTCAATATTGCGTTCAATTAAGGCTTCAACACTGTTCATCATCATCATCTTCAATAGACGAGAAGACATTATTAGCCTTCACTATTTCATGAATAACAACATGAAAACTTGTGTTATTGTGACACTACGCGTAAGTAAATAACATCTCTAAACATTATTTTTTTACAAGTTAGAAAATCAAACCACTTTGATCTAAGTAATGTAAAACCTTGTTGTTAAACAATTAAACATCATTTTCGGTGTCTATTCTGTGACTTAGTTTAAAAAGGTAACGTACTCGCGGATCGGTAAATGAATCAATTTAAAAATTGGTGAACATTTTTATACCACGACTGTACATGCTGTGAAATTAAGACCATAGTGGTCAGCCTAGAGTGCTACAACGTGAAGCTCTTAAAGGAGGGTGCAAGCAAACATTTTGCAGTCTCGAGACAAACAACGCATCAGTTTCGTTAAAGGCACAGTACCACTTATCCTCATGAAGTTTACTTCCTCGTCCATTTGCCCAATACACATAAATATACAAGCACGAACGATAACTGACTTGTAATTTTCTATACACTTATGTATGTGGCAGAATCGTCGTTGAATATAATAACTAAAATTATAGAAGTAAAGTTATAATAATAGGTAATATTACAATTTGGGCCACCTGCATACCTTTAAACAAAGCACATTTATAACCCGCCGGCGTCGTTTGAAGTCGCTAATAACATTGAAGTGCTTTTATGACCGTCTTCTTTTCTTTACTTTGTGTTAAAAAATTGTTATTAGAAATATATCCCATTGTGTATTGTAATCTTTATGTTAGTCATTAGCCAGGTGTGATTCTTAGAAATTCAGTCTACAGACATATTGTATTTGTACAGTATCAAGCAATGCCCGAACGAAGGGGTGAGGCAGTCGAGCGATAAGCACAAGCGAGACAAGACGTGTGTACATGCGATAATCTATATATAGTGACGTACTTTGCGCGTGTTATTGAATCGTGCATTACGTTTGTACTGTTTGTGTTCAGTTATATTTGTACCTGCGTTATACGTGTTTGTATAGTTCTAATAATTATTATAGTAATTCCAACGGCGTTTTAATTCGAGTCCTGCAACTCGTAACACTAATCTGTTTAAGTAACGGCACTTGAATCGAAACTTATTCTATGATAGGTAATTTACCAAACGAATTAACAGAAATATTTGAAACATTGGCATCGGAGATAGGTGACCACAAAACCACTAAGGGTACCAATTGTCAAAGGTGAATTCATATCTTCAATTATATGACCATATGCTTGTTAACCTTCGTAACAACTAAGAAAATTATTTGTTCTAGTTACCTTTGCATTCATTATAAGCAAAAAATAAAACTGTTTAAACAAAATCAACTTGTATTTACGTATCAATACGTAGTTATATGTTCCACCATCAGTGTATACTGCATACATATTTGCAACTAACGTTCTCATAGGTAATGTATATATAACCGTCAAATTATTAATACCATTAGATTATAATCTATCTCGCGAAATTGTGAACTGTCGAAATATTGTTAACCGTAACTCACTGATTACACTTTAATGCATTATTTTTCATTAATTTTATTGAAGCAACATCACTTTCACACTTTATTTAATGTAAATACATTCATACATACATACATATATTCACGCCAGGTCCCTTACGCACGAACAACAGAGCGCCATTCAGGCTTATTCTTACACATCTCACTTGCTTCTTTGACATTCATAGCTCTTCTGGTCTTAAGGCTCCTGACATCACCTTCTGCTAGTACACGATCAATTTGATCATGGAAGGTGTGTCGTGGCCTTCCGCGACTTCTGCATCCATCCACTTTTGCATTGTATATTTCTTTAGTCATAAATAATAAGTGGAAAACATTGCATATAAATATTATTAATCTGTTAGTGTCGAGTGATCGATAACATTCTTTTACTACACTTACATGACAAACAGACACTTTATCAGATCAGTATTAAACGTTGTAATATTATGACTTAGAAAACGTAAGTGGAATAACTTGATCATTTCGTAATACCAGATGTACTTCAACCGTCTAAAAGAATTATTCGTGACATAAAACGCAACTGTCGGGACAGCTTTTAACTAACCAATTTTAATATCATCCTAACATCGATTGCTTCTGGGTTCAGTTTCTCATAAACTGGTATCCTTACGCAAAGTTGTTAAAGATAAGCCACATTTATCTAGTTACCTTTCTTCTTCATCTAGTATAATCTGTTAAGGATATGCTGATGAATGTAATGATAAAACGATTACCATTATATCTAATGTTAAAATGAACATAATTATTTATAGCTAAGCCATCTTAGCGACAGGATAATTATTAGTTAATTATTAAAAAATAATTATTAGTTATGCATTCTTAAATAATACCTAACATGTACACCAATAGCAGGAAACACTATTTGTCCACAAAAAGCTATGTGGATGTCATGGTTCTTGTCATGGTATAGCGCATATTGTTGCCGTTATTACGTGAGTATACGTGAAAGACAACATTGGAGATGGGTTTATCCTATTACCCAAACAGGGTTGCAGACAATTTAATATTTTTATAAGTTTGAAGACATATGCGACACACTAAAAGGTTTTATGAGTGAAGAATGTGAGAAACTGTCTCTCTAGTCAGTAGAGAAACTTTCATGCAGTGCTATTCTCGCGATTTTTTATTGTTCAAATATAAGTATTAAAAATATATTTTTAAAAGAATGTCATGCATCTATCCAATACTAACTACGTCACCGCTGCATCGTTTCTTACTGCCGTCCCGATCACGTCCCGCTCCCGTCCCGCTCGCTCCTAGCTGTCAACTGTGTATAGAAGCGAGTCTATCAACATTAAAATAGAGCCATTTTCTAATTCTAATATGTATAATATAATATAGTGTCGGCTAGACCGCATTCATATAGAAGTGATTAAAATATAATTATACGTATGTCATGTCCAATTAATTCGAAAAATGATAAGCATGCAAGTACATTCGATGCTAAGAATAGATACTTATCTTTGCGTTTCTGTCGGCGCATCTTAATGTTGAAGCAATTAAAATTTGAGTCAATTTCCTTTAACCTTATTTTATATTTGTAAATTTTACGTTTTGGGTTAATTGTGTGACGCTAAGTATAAATTTCAAGTTGAATTTTTGAAAAACAGTAATATGTATTGTGTACTTTACATCTTACAAAAACTTTGTTTCTTAAGAAAGATGGCAAAAGATACGTGGTGAATTAGGTACCCCCTCCATGTAAACTAACTAAACTTTTCTTTGAATGTCACTGTAAAGGCCATTCTGTATGCATTTATTTATATTTACTGTATTTTCAGTAATGTGGTGTACATTGGAAAATTAGATATTTTCTACGGTATACAGACCTGAATCTTATCTGAATGATCTCTAATAAATGATTAATTATACCTTACACTACAGTAAATAAATTATGAGTTGCGTTTTGCGATATATGAACCACTAGATCATTTGAGTTCATAAAGATTTATTAACAGTTTTCTTCGAATATAGCGACCTGTTATGACGTGGATTGTCTTGTAAACTCAAGATATAACAACTTGAATGAGGTAATAACTCCGATCAAAGATCTAACAAGCCATAAAGATTGTTCAACATTGTTTTTGACTCATAATTTCTCTCATAGTTGACTTTGAAACTCTTTGTTGATGTTTTATGAGCTTATTTGTCTAAGATTAAAGATTTTATGTTTCGATTGTTATATGATACGTTTTATAGCCATTTTGCTCTGAAACTATTTAATGAATTTCTTAGTTTAACGAACCATTCATTAATAAGACCTTGAATTGAGTTATGTATCTCAACAATAAAGCCGATATTATTTAGTTTTTTCTGTCTTCCAATTTGGGTGTATCAATCAAATGTTCTTTCACTTCAAAGCCTGTAAGCCAAATTGATTATAATTATCATTTGAGTGAAACATAATTTACAATTTTTGAAGCTCTTTGGTCCCCAAACTAGGTCGACCTGTATCTTGGGGATCTCCTTCCTAGTTGGTTACTATTCGTGAAATTATTTTTACAGTCACATTAAGACGTGTGTGTGCGTGCGTGCGTGCGTCTGTGCGTGTTTGTATGTGAATTGTGAGTTTGTTTATATAAACTTGTTGATCTAACTTATATCTACATAAGATAGTCACATATTTTATTCAATTAACTTTTAAATTATTTTATACTTTTACTGTAATTTATTTATAACGTCATAAAGAAACTAATTTCTACTTACAAAATAGATATATAAATAGATCTATAAATAAAAAATTGACTCCATATCGCTGTCGGCGGGGAGCGTGCCCAAAATGCTGGCCGCATTTCCACGTTGGATGGCAACGCTTATTCGTTGCCCTAGGTACAAGCCAGCCTTTTGGTCACGCGAGACCTCAATAAGACGCCTTGAGAGGTCTCGATAGAGGTGATGAGCTCCAGGCCCCCACGGCCCCAGGGTCTCGACCCCGAAAGCCACAAATACGTACCCACTACCAATGGATACATATTTGCGACATTTCAGGGCCTCCTGGTGTGCAGCAGCAGCTCCGGCTGTCACGGCTGTGTCTGAAAGGTGGGACGCCGCCAAAGTATCGACACAAGTTGCATCCCATACTAGAGGGCGTCCCATCTTCCATGGCACCAACGACATCCCGTCTGGTCTCTTACCATTGTTTGTTTTTACCATTACTTTTAAAATTTATTGCGTTTTTCGGGTATTAGGGACTTCAATATTTCTTTCTGTGTCTTATTTTTGTATAGTTAAGATTTTTATTATTACTATAATATTCTATTAAAAATCGTTAAAAGATCTCTTTTACAATCTTTCACTGCATAAATATTTTATAGAATTAATAAAGTATTCATTCATACGAGCACCTTGGAAAAGAAAACATGATTATCATACAATGTAAGGTGGGAAAACTTTCGGTTTTTAAATGTTACTTAAGTTGACAGGACCATGATTGATATGTGCATATTATTACATCAAGGTATCGAATAATAAGCATGGTCACCATTGACTAAGGTTCACTTGACGCAATTGTGCAATATATAAATATGGTAGTTATTATAGTTACAATGCTTCAGCTACACCTGTGTTAAATGTTCGTATTAGTGACTGTTTCCAAATGCGACTTAGATATAGCGTTAAAATATAATGCCGTTATTAATCATATGAGTCAATGTTAACAATAACGCAAGTCAAATGACTCATTTAAACCTTGGCTACATCTGCGTGACACAGTCAGTAACACCAACATCACCCAAGATGTTGCAGGGGCATAAAAGAAAACAGAAAATGATTGATGAGCTTTGTGTAGCTCTAAATATGGGACCATAGGTTGATGTTTTATTCCTTACTCAGGTTAGCAAATATATCTCATATCCAAGTTTAACCCCTGCAATGCTACTTTTGGAATCGTCATAACTTTTGATGTCGGTCATCGAAATACCATCATATAATTTTATAACGATAATGATATATTTTGGTAATATTGCATTCTACATTTAATTTGTAAACGCGACAAAGCTATAAATGCATCAAATATAACTCACATTCATTGTAAAGGAATCAAATTAATGTTGAGGTTAGGGGACATATACTTTGCCGCCAACATTTCTCCCCGTTTTCACCACCATCTAGGGCAGTTTGCAACACCTGGACCATCTATTATGCATTGCCGGCTTAAAGGAATTATAACGCCGTCATATTACCATAGCACATAGAAATAACCTTGGCGGGAACTTTCCTCCTGATACATTGTATAGAGACGACCAGGACCTACTTATGGTTGAACATGTGCATGCACATTGCGATAGTACCTATGCGTATCTGACGGAGCGCTCAGATCCAAGGGTGCGGTTCAAACATACCCGCTTTTGGTATTACACAACACATATACGTGTTTACTCCAAGTAAAGATCGCTCATCTTAGTGATTGCAAGAACTATGCAGAATATATTTAGGTTAAATTTACTAAATGAAAAACGTAGTAAGAATTTTTTCATTAGCGAATTTCACAGAGATACAAATACGAGGTAAATTCTAGTCCCTTATTTGATAACTAGGTCAGCTTTTAGATCTTGTGAGACATCAACTATGTTTAAGTGTATCGTGCACTCGCTGCAGTGACTCACGATTTACTTACAGTCTTGTCTTAATTCTAGAATTACCTATATGTATATATGTAGCAAGGCCGCTTTCGTCCCCGCCCGCAAAGTCGGTCGGAAGCGGCCAGTTCTCGCACACGAGCGCACTTCCGCCGCTTATTAAAGTTCCATTCATCATATGGTGTAGGGTTATCGTGAAAAACAAGTGCGCGATTAATGGGAACGATCCTATACAAAAAAATGTAGTGCACAATAAATCTTATTTAATTCAACTTTGAAAACATAGTTTTTGTATTTTTATTAAATTTTGACACTTGATTTTAATGTTTTATTAGCTCCGACTATCTCCGATCGCTATCACGGCGTGCCAGCGATTGCTACACGATAAATTATAAGTCCTAAATCTAACCTTATAATTATCCTAATACTCTATTATTTATCTCATTCTCTCGTAAGCTACTTTTCTGAAGTGTAAAATACACACACGCACTTTTGTTTAGTTGCTTCTTCTCCTTAAAGTGCGATAATACGTTTCAAAGCGGAGTACATAGAGTACGAAGTACGTATATGTAGGCCTTTTTTTAACACGCTTTTATTAGCTTCACCTGTATGTATGTATGTATGTATGTTTGTAACCGACCCCTTTGAGCTCGATTTTGTCCTACTTTGAACGATCAGATTTAATTCAAACTTTGCACACCTGTCAAAGGTCGATGATAATGCAATAATATAGTACCATGGAGCTGATCTGATGATGGAGTCGGAAGGTGGCCATAGGAACTCCTGTACTAAACAAGATAGACCCGTCGTGTTTGGGCTCGTTTTACTTGCCTTGGCTAGCACTCTGCTGATACATGATATGCAGGGTCTCAAAAGCTTGTACTTAAAAAATTAAAAAAAAATCAACTAAAACATGAAAAATAAATAATAGTTTGAAAAAAACAAAAAAAAACACACTTTCATAAAAAATCCAACTAAAAACAGAAAATAAAATTTAATAAATTTGGTTTCTGATGAATGGGGTCTTTAAAAAAAGCGTGGGGTGTATTTAAAGCGTGTTTTTTTAGTTTTTTTAAAACTATTATTTATTTTTTTTGACTTCTTTTTTCGGGGCACGTTAATTCTCGAAAGTTGAAGTCTATATTTTTTGTTTGTAGCTCCATACCAACAAACCTATTAAAAAAATAGATTCTTTTTATAAAGGTTACCAAAAATTATTATTTTCATTTTTCAGTTTTTATGGCAATTAATAATAATTAGTAATAATTTCTTTTATTTTTTCCTTCCACTCATTTTAATATTATATAAAAAAAATTTAGAACTAGGTATCTTTGCTGAAGAGTTTCTTGCGCCGCTTCTTCTCTTCAAGCCACAACATGTTGTGAAGCGGTGGTAAATTAGATTAGGCTCCCATAGAGTAAATAATATCCATAAACAAAATTAAAACTAAATAATTAAAATGAACAAGTTGGCGGTAGGCTGAATAAAAACTTTGACAATACACGTTTGACAAATGTCATCTTTGTCTTCCGTGACCACGGCAACTGGAAAGCGGCCGAAACGTCGGATAAACCTAAATAAAATAAATTACCGCGCTTAAAACCGTTAAAACGCAGTTTTATTATGTGTACAAGTCGCGAAAACTTAAGAAAATTTTATGGCAATTTTTCGATATTTTGGAAATTTCTTTGTGTATAATGTTCTCTTGGATTTCCTTTAAGGGCACTGCGTGCTCCCACAAGTCCTCAGTACCCACAAGCTCCCCCCTGCTTATAAGTATGTAATAATGACTTTCAAAATATACTTCAGTGATACTTACTATGAACAAAACATCTGAGTTTGAATTTGGTGGCGAAGAGAGCAATGATAAAATAGAGCGTTTTTTGTGTGAGCCTGATTGTATACCGACAGACTTCTATCAATTAAAAATGTTTCTAGTACGACTATGCCACCGCAATATCTATAACGAATGTTTATATATATAATAACAATAATTCTATTCGCTTTAGATAACAAATGCATACATAAATGGACATTATTTCCTGCACAAGTGCTAAAAGGAATATTGTCATAACGTATACAATAACGCACTGTAATATTATTTACCCTTCATATTATACGTATTATTACTTTTATCAATTAAATATATTGTTGTAAATGAACAATTTAAAAACAACTATATGGCCTCTGAATTAATAATCTTATAGTGTAGACGAGGGTTAGGTACTTGTTTGTAATTTTGAGCATTTATTATACCCTTGTACTGGTCTAATTAATTTATTGTCGAAGTGGAATTTCATCTGCGATAGTAGATATAGGCCGTTTGACGCAGATATGCGATGAGTTTTATGCGTTATATGAAATATGACATTGTTAATGACGTCAATTATTGACAGATAGCATACATTGTACATACATTAATGTAACTTTGCAAAGGAGTTATTTTGTAATGTTTTACATAAGACGCATTCGGCCACAGTATAAATCAGTAACACTAACGCAGATGAAGCCGCAATATTGACCACCAGTCAACAGCCAGCAAATATTAATTATGGTGAGGGAAGCAAGCCCTAATCACTATCCCACAATCATAGTAATTAAAATTGATTTTTAGATGTGTTATTACTTTATGCACAGTAAAAAATAGAACATAGAACCATTTATATTAATTAGAATTTTATTGTATGAAGAATTTAGCTGGAATAAAATAAAATAAAAACAATTTATAGACAAATTTTACGCGTACAGCTATTCACCAGCAACTGCTATTCACTGCTGTACATAGGTACACCTATGTATACATATATACCTGCATGTATACTTACGGGGCGCACATGCAGTGAGTGTGGCATTATAAAGATATGATAGATACCTATACACCTATATACTTTCTCACAAACAGCTGCTTACCTATTCCTCCGATTTCGGAGCAGCTCGTCTCGATCCGTGTGAGTTTTGTACAGTCGTACCATATACATACACGTTAAGTGAACGCTCCGCCGAGCTACATGGTAGGCGAAGTGGGGGGTGTTAGGTTTTATTTTCGTTACGGAATTTCTTGATTCGGTCGCCGCGCTCATAGCCTGCGATAAAAGCTATGCAATAGCTTAAAAATGAATGGAAATAATATATCCTATGAATTATTTACAGAAACATAATACATACATAAAAAAAATTAACTATCGTAAAAATTAATACTAGGTAGAAGATTTCGCGAGCCCTCCAAAGGCACGGCTTTTTGCTAGTTTACATAAAAATAAATAAATGGTATGATAAAATAGAATGCCAATTACAGAATATACGTATGGGCCCGGAGCTCATCTTTCTATAGAGACTTCTTAATGCATCCATTTTCATTATTAAAAGTACCATCCACACCAAATATCGTGTAAATTAGTTCACCCCTAAGACTGAAACAACAAACAGACATCCAATCGACGTCGACGTTACTTTTAAATATTAGAATGGGTGTATACTATTTTATTTAGATAATTTAATACGTAGGTATATAGACAACAATAATTAACAATTCCTCATCACGACACACCTTCCATGATCAAATTGATCGTGTAGCAGAAGGTAATGTCAGGAGCCTTAAGAACAGACGAGTGTGTATGACAAGAGCTATGAATGTCAAAAAAGCACGTGAGGTGTGTAAGAATAAGCCTGATTGGCGTTCTGTTGTTCGTGCCTACCCTGCAATGGACCTGAAATATATAAAAGAAAGTCTTGTTAGTTACAGCATTTATAACTCAAGAACGGCTATACCGATTTGGCTGAAAGTTGGTGGGAAGGTAGCTTAGAACCAGGAGACGACATAGGATACTTTTTATCCCGTTGAAACCAGTAGGTGGCGCGGCGATCGGGTCCTAGATTTTTATTTTTTCAGAGCCACCGGGGCCGATAGTATAAAATGAAAAATTTAACTGAATATTTTTTCTTGCGTGAACCATCCCTCAGTATCGTATTAAAAATCCAATTAAAATAAAATAACCAATACCAATTTAATAAGATAAGAAAAAAGTAATTGTAACTTTTTATCTTGCAATGCTCTTTATTGCAAGTTTGGTTAAAAGTGATATGACGTTAAGACAAATAATTGCTTGCAATTAAAGAGGCTATGATAAAAATTACCTAAGTGATTTTAAACCTTATTACATGATATATTAAGCCAAATTGCCTCTGCTCTTTATTTTGTCCAAATCTTTTGACAGATTAACTTACCAGGTCAATCCGCACCAAAGATAAATAAATCAATCGCTGACAAAATTGTACAACTTTATTCAAGTGATAGTATCTCTTTCATTTACAAAATCCTTTTTTCCGTTTAAAGAACCTAGTGTTACGCAATTCTCATCCTTATTACTTAAGAAATAATTATCGTATTGTACCGTTGACACGTTAATTGTAAATACTGCATTAAAATTGTGGACCACCAAATAAGTCCACCGTGAGATACTCTGTAACCATAATAAACCAAATTATACGTAATTATCGTAAAAACAATTACCTCGAGTAAAATTTCTTACGAATGATTTGGTCGGGTTTAATGTTGCCATATGCTACGTCAAAAAGCCTAAATGAAGGAAGTGTAGAAAATTTAGGATCGGCCATGACCTAGTGAAAATTTAAAAATGAAAATATTTATTTTTAAGAAACACATGTACAATTTGTACTTTGCTGTTGGGATCTTGTTTTAAGCAAATTTTGCTTATATCAGAAGATCGCGCTCCTCTATAACGTAAATATTACGTTATATTGTATTTAAATGTACTTAGTTTCTAAATATTTTAATGATGATAAGTAATTTTTTTTTCATTATATGAGTAGTTTAGAATATAGAAAACATTTTATAAAGGTAACACTACAGGAAAAAATAATAGGTGTGTCAAAAATCTATCTATAATTTTGTAAAATTGTGTTTTATTTTATAGATTTTTTGTATTTGTCTGTTAGTTCGGGATTCACATAAAAACTACGAGGCAGATTGCGATTCGGTTTTCGCTGGTCGACTACTTTTTATTTGGATTTGATTTTTTTTTGGGAATGCTTTAAAATGGCCAGAATAAAAGAACAATTTCCAGTGTGATTTTTTCACTGATTGATAGCAAATTTTATGTATTATAATGTGTTTTACTTTTTATTCCGGGAATCTCGTGGGAATTTTTAGTCAATCGTGGTCAAAGTCGCGGGTATATCCTAGTTTTAAATTTAACTTAACATCCGAGGTGCCAGACTCAAGCAATACGACCTCGTTTTAACAGAAACAGACAAACATTACTAAAGATTAATTTATGAACTTCAAGCATGTCTACACTTCAGTAAAAAATATCGCCAATTTGAAACTTGCACGAGTTAGAAAAACTTTGCGTTGGAATTGAAAAAAAAAACTGTAATTGATTATAATATCTTGAGGTTATAATGTGTCTAGATAAAAATTACTTAAAAATATACGAAACGTTATAGGCCTGCCGAACATATTATTCTTGTCGTTTAGCATTACAATAATGATTTATGCGTATGCGTATGCGTATTTCTAGTCGTGGTAGCGTAATGGCTAGAGCACGCGTCCCGAACTCAAAGGGCGCGGGTTCAAATCATGCGTTCAAATGCGTCTGGAACGCATGCACCACTTAGGCAGTGTTTTGACCTATAATCCCCGCAAATTGCTTTTGCGCCTGGCCGCCATTTTGGTGACGTAACCGTAGCCGAACACTCAGTACTGTCAGCATCACTGGCCAGCGAGTACGCGTACATATCGAGTTTCAGATGACGTCACGTGAATATTAACTTGACAAAGTTCCAGCGCATTAGCAATTTGCGGGTATAATAATGTGCGTATTGTTATAATTACCACATGCTAACAACGGTGAAGGAAAACATCGTGATGAAACCTGAACATAGCGATAAACGATGTATCAAACCTGCCAAGCCGCCTTGGACAAACGTGGCCGATATACTGTCCGTGCCTTTATACGACGGAGCCCAAGCCCAGCAGCGGGACGTTCACGGGCTGTTATGAGGCCTTATTTTGATCTAAAACTATAATACTATAAGAAGGTGTAAATAATTCATTTAACATCTAGAAGTACAAAACTTAGCCCTTTTAAATGTAAGTGAGATGAAAATTACCTACTGAAAATCAGTAAGCACCGCGTATTTCCTGGCTCCTGGTAACACCACACCGAAAATAATAAAAGCTGTTTTATTGAATTCCTTAATTGCCTATGTGAGATACGTCCAAAATTGGGACGCTTATTACTTTGATATTTATACAAAGAAATCCATCATTTTCGGGCCTTGTTAAAACTGAATTGATGAAGAGTGGTGGAGAGATACTTTCTTTAACAGTTTCGAAGAACAAAGTATATCTAGTTCCAGTCTCTCTAGCTATATAGTTGTATAATAGTAATTTCGTATTTCTATTTTTTTATAGACCTATTTGTATGAAGTACATACATTTCCACAAATCGTGTATACATTTCTGACTACCTAAATTAGTTCATTATTTTCCTTATTTAAATCACTGAAGGTCTGGTCAAACAGCGGACGGGACGGGACGGCGACGCAACGCTGGCGGGACGTGAAGAGTTATTCTACATTAACTAATATATTACAACTCTTCCGTTCCGTCCGTTCTCGTTCCGTCCGCTGTTTGACCAGACCTTTAGATAGGCAAAACCAATTCCAATAGCATTGAAGCCATCATTAAATACTGAAATATGTCAAGCAAATGAATGATTAGTGAGACACATTGAACTGGCATTATTCGTAGAAACGTAATAAAGGGAGTTGCTATCGCATTTTTATTGTGTAACAGCTCCTAAGCCTACTGCATCTGGGCTCGCTCGGGCTTCTCATTCAATGGACAGTATACCCGCCGTGCTTATCTAAGGCGGATTGGCAGACTTGACACATTGATAACCTCGATGTGCAGGTTACATCGCGATGTTTTCCTTCACCGTTAGCACGTGGTAATTTTAGCAATATACACATTAGGTCAGAAATCTGGATATTTAGTGCATGCTTTCCTACCAGGATCGGAACCCGCGTATATTAGTATGAATTTATTTAAAAATTAAAGTGTGTTACGTATTTGAAACTCCGTTGAATTAATTAAATATGACCAACCTTTAATATTTCTTAGAGGTTAGCAAGCTCTTATCACTAATTAAATATTATAAGCTCTTAATTAATTATCTGTTATTACAATATGTAAATACACACACCATAATCAAAGATTTGTAATTGGTTCATTCATCAACAACTGGTGCGTTGCATACCGATAATTACCATAGATATCAAACGACAGTTATTATATTACTTCTAATTAATAAAATGACAACAAGCTTTAGAACAGCTATACACTGTTCTGTGACATGTGTTTCAAATAATTTGAAATACATACACAAGTCTTTTATTATGTATAGGTCTGCAATGAGGTAGATGAGAGTTTAGGGCGGTGGTCTGATTGTAACACACGCCGTAGGCTGCGTCTGACGTGACGCTTTAGGAAGATTTGCACTGAAAATCAGCGTTGTGTCGGATATAATTCTGGCACAGCAATACGCTGATTGCAAACCTTGTTTGCTGAAAATGCGACGTAAAAATGATCAAATTATGCTCTGTGTGTAAGAATGTAACGTAATGTAAAAAATGTAATTAAGTCGATATTTCTTTAAATAAAGTTTTTCTATCTTACTTTATTCGGCTGATGAATTCTTATGAATGCCTTATTGTAGACCTCCTCAGACACCTGACGCATTGGAAGCCACGCACAGCGTTGCAAAAGTTATATGTAACAAAAAAGTTGCGATTTTCTACACAAAGATACTTCTGGCGCAAAACAACCAATGTTTTACAACTACAGTAGAGCCTTCGTATCGGGATCCTCAGAACAGCGTTGCCAGATGGGGGGGATGCCCTGCAAATTCGGGGGTTTTTTTACGTCTGGGGGAGATTGGGGGGGAAATATTTTGTTGTGAGAAATTTTGGAGAGATATTATAAGTATCAATAATTCATCTACAAATACAATTCTCAATACTACAATTATTATAACTAAGTCACAATACTGTATTATTACTTTATCTTAGAGTTATACTCTACTAGTGAATCATACTTCAATTCAATAGTTCATTTTAATAATTCAATTCATTCGTTCGGTCATTTAAGTTATTTATTTTTATTTATTATGCCGTCTCTACTCGTATGCGTCGTATCCCATAGGCTACTTTCCGTTAGAGACTGACAATGATCACGTTCACAACTGCGGTTTTTCCCGTTTCACTTATTTGCTGGCGTCACAATCGTAAACTCAAGTGGAATGGTTATTTAACGCACCTATTGACACGGATCATTGTGAGCGCCCCGTGAGGGAAAATGGTGACGTCATTAGTGAAGTTTTCGCTACGACGGTGGTTTTTGCTTTTATTTTTCTCCTTTAAAATAAGTAAAAACTTGGATGTTTTTTCTCAAAAAGCTTATTTTTGGGGGTTTTTGAAAAAAATTTGGTGGTTAATTGACATGGTGTTCTGGCAACGCTGGGCCAGAAGATTACTGCAAACTTAAAGAAGTTAATTAGGAATGTGAGTTAAAGGAGCAATAAAGTTCAATTTGTACTTAATTGATATTTGGTGGAATTTATAGACTTCAAAAGCTTGTAATAAAATGGGCTTATGGTAGCTTGGAACATTAAGCAATTACCAATCTCGTTTCACTGAAGCACCCGAAAGGCTTTCAGTGGCATTTTTTTCATATCAAAATAAAAGTCGTCAAACGTGCGTGAGGTTAACAATGCATATCTCTTGTAGTAGTAGTAATACATAGTCTCGCAAAACGTCGCCAACACTAAATATTTAACTTCAATAAATTGCTTCTCAAGTGGTCATTCTATTTTTATTCTCGGTCAACTAGGTACTATTCATGCTTCATCAAGAAAAATATGTTACTTTTTATGAGTATGATCAATATATTGATCATCAGTCATTTTCTTAATAAGCCCTGGTTTTGTAATATGTACTTGATATTTGGAAAAGATACTTATACGCTATTAAAAAAGTATTTAAACAATAAAAAATTGACATCACATTTCAAAGTGCTCAGAAACTGCCATCTAGTGTCGAGTAGCAAAAGCTTAAATTAGCTTACATGGACATCTAGTAGAATATAATATAATTATATGTGTCAACTCTTAGTCGATAGATGGCGCTTAAAATCATATATTAATAGCCTTCATTAATATAATTAGATGGCAGTGGAAATCCAAGCTTTCCTTAAATTATTCTCGTTTATTGGATCAGAGCCAAAAATAATATTATTGTATAGTTTTCATCAACCGTAATTCATATTCGTTGTATTTTTTGCTAATAAAAAACTAAGAGTATCACTTACATTCAAGAAGAAACTCGAATTAGCAGCTATTAAAATATTGATATTTCAATGAATATGTTTTTATGATGCGTGACGTGACAAAATTTAACGGTAAATCTGCTTTGCATATAATAACACTTAAAATATATTAATAGTATTTTCATTCCATGGTATGTCCTTCAAGACCATGGGCCATAAGAATGGCCCGGGCTTTTGGAGGGCTTGCGTGGGGCCATAACAAGGCTAATACGTAGAGGCCTTTTGACAAATTTAATCTAAATGTGCCGTGACACTGACCGGCGATTATCCCTGTCTACACCATATAATAATGCACCCAAGGACAAGTCCCGGCCAGTGTAGAGCTATGTGGGTGAACTGCTAGTGTTACTAGGGGTCTGGGAACATGGGGACTATTCATTCCATGGTATTATTATTATAATAGGTTAATTTTAATTTATTGAAATATTTGTGTTAATGATATTAAAAAACGTCACTGTAATTTAACTTAACTTTCTGGTAAAAACGTTGCCGTATGTTAATTAAATTATTGCATTATCTGTGATATTTTCTAAATGTGAACTTATTGCAAAATATGCACCTATTTTATTCAATCGAAACAAAAATAAACGTTTACTTACTACAGCGCCATCTAGGTGAACCAAATGTACTTAAAATCTGAGGGCTCACTATTATTTTCGTCCGTTTCGCTCGAATAGTCAATGAAATTTAAAAAAAGACGAAGAAAAAACAAAAATTTAGTTGCAACTGCAACTAGAATGTCTATATAATATTCAAAAAAGAAAGGAAATTACTATTACTATTAACACCACAATAATGGTAGCCACTTAGCCAGCCAGTAGAATTTCCGGTAGTGACTAAAAATAACTGAGATTCGGGAGTGGCCAAGTATGACAATCCTACTGACCACACCTCGGCTACAATTCAAGGTTGACTAAAAAAGCTTGATCGTATAAAAAAGTTATCGTGACTTCCATTAACAAGGCTCTCTATGTTCTCAAGTCACAAATCATTATTCAATACGTGTCTCTGATGAATGTTAAGAAAAAACTAATCCATAGATAATTATAAAAAAAAAACTGATCAGTCGTGCAGTATAGACACAAACAGATTGGTTGGGTTAAATTCATATTAACATTATTCTTTCAAGGAAAAAGTAATGGACCAATTTGGCTGAAACTCAGTATATATATATATATATATTCGATGCCGAGAATGAACGTAGGATACTTTTATCCCGAAAAATGTGATAATTTCCGGAATAAAAATATATTTATCTCTCTGTTTATTATGCTTTTACGGAAAAAATATTGGACTGAATTGGCTGTAATTCAGTATATATGTAATTTTAATACCGAGAGTGGATAAGGGATACTTTTCATCCCGGGTAATTGTATAGATTTATGTAAACGTTATCCCAGAATTAGGATAGATTTTTTTATGATTTGACATTTTCGTAATTTTTGGCAATTTTATCATTTATGTAAGTTATAGATAGATAAATAGAATTGGAACTTGAAATTGAAATATTTAACGAGTTGAAATAGAGGGTGGAATTCTGTATGGGAGATCAATCATTTCTCAAATTTATATTTTATATAAAAATTTATCATCTATAAAATATGCGATAGTAACTTGATCTGTCTGCCTGTTAAGCTTTCACGGAAAAACTACTAGGAGTATTGGATCAGTTTTGCTGTCTTTTGTTTAAATGTTGTTTTGATACCGCCAGGCCGTTTTGCCAGGTGGTAGGGCATTTGCCCGACTGGATGGCTACCACCCCTGGTCTAATGTATGCCGCCATAACAATCTTGAGTTGTGTTCCGTATTAGTGACCAGGTTCCAGTCTCCCTTAAGAGAGCAGCAGCGCATTTGTAGCACCTGTGGTGTTGCAAATGTCCATAGGCGATGGTAACCGCTTTCCATCAAGTGGGCCACCCGCCTGGCTGCTGCGGTATTTTTGTATTGCAGGAGGCAATAAAAAAATACCGAGAATGGATATAAATACTTTCATGCAAATAGCACTAACATACAATTTAATATAATGTAACCTGTATTAACGCCTGCTCTTTAAAAAAGAGATAGGCTCTGAAGTTTAACCCGCGGCACAACCGCGGTGTAAGCTCTAGTTACATGTATAAATCGGTAGGTACTTGGCTATCTTTGCCAGATGATTTTACCTTAGATCTAAAATTATCCAGACTTGCCGGTAACTTAGGGGTATGACCCGCACACAATAATGAATTTCAAATTAAAATAATAATAATTACAATATTTTGTTTAAAAAAACCGGAAATTTATTTTCCGGAATTCCGGATTTGGTTTATTTAGTAGGTAAGATTTTATTTAGCCCCCAGCTCTAACTATCACGTGAGAATAATATAAGTTGACAGTTATATCAACTGAGACAAATTTTTATCATCGAACCAAACGACGCGGCCTCATAAATTTTGATGTGAGTGTAAAAATTTGTGACCTCATAATTTTGTACAAGTATAGAATCAAATAACGCATTAAATATTTTTAGACAGCATTAAAGTTATTTATATGATGATATTTTAAAATTAACATGATAAGACGGTATTTTTACGCCTGTTTTTCAGTAAGTACATAAATAATGTTGAAATTTATTTTAAGCTGTTTCATTTACCTAATTGTCCTAAAATGAATAGCTTTTTTATGACAATTTAAAGAGCGAAGTCTTGAAAGTCAGTTTTATTTAAAAAAAATGCTAAATGTGAATAAACTAGGAAGATGTTGATTGTTTTTACGAAAAAATAATAACAAACACAAACTTTCTTTAAGAAACTTTTTTAAAGTTCTTAAAGAAGACCTTAAGACCGCTACTTGACCTGATAGTGATACTATAAATATTAAAAACAAAATCTAGTCTAATCTATGAACTTAGTTACTTTGCTTGCTATTGTACCGAATTGATAAACAATATAGCAACAACAGGACACACAAAGACATATGGAACGTATTTTCGTTGACATTAAATAAATTATTTAGACAGCGCAGTAATGAATTATAAAGAAAATATTGACCGCTGCAATTGTCCCTCATAAGGATCTTCAATTGTCTCACAACAGCTGGTCAATATTTATGTCAATGAATTCATCAGTTTCAATCAAGTTACTTAGAATTTTAATTAGTTGACAACTACAGGCGGTTGATAGCAGATATTGGTGACGGCGTCATGTCGGCGGGATGGTACGCCGTCGCGTCGGCGTAGCTTCGCCGTCAAGCGTCAACGTTGACGACGCCACGCTAGTCAAACCGCGACGCTCAAGCCGTTGATACGTTACCGGCAAACTTATACTTCCATTTTTAAATATCGAGCTTGAACTGTAATTTGAATTTTCTTTTTTTTGTCACAGTGGATTGCCAGCCAGTGTATTAAATTCTTTTTTTTTCAATCAAGTGTTAAGCTGACGGCTGTATTACGAACAAAAAATAAGATTATTTTGTTTTTTCATATATTTTTAATAGCGCGCTAGGAGCGTTAGGGATGTTAAGTTTAAGTTACTCCTCGGGTTGGATTCCTGATTGGGTAAATTTCGGAGACGACCTCTTTGTTATAACATTTTCGATACTTCGTTTTTTATTTCTCCTGCTTGTGACGATCAAGTGTGTTAGAGTTTTGTCTACTTTTTTGTTTTTGTATCATTTTCGGGTCTAGAAACAATTTCCCATTCTGTCCCGTAGACACAATTATTGATAGATAAATACACAAATCATATGTTTCCAAGTTTAAATGGGTATTTGACACATAAATAATTTTTTTATTTTATCCGTGCAGGAACGGAGAAAGAATACAATTTCCTGCGGCCCGGCGGCCTGTCGTAAGAGGCGACAAAACAACCCACAGCCAGGTGGTAGGGCATTTGCCCGACTGGATGACTACCACCCCTGGTCTAGAGTATGTCGCCATAACAACCTTGTGTTGTGTTCCGGCATTAGTGACCAGGTTCCAGTCTCCCTAAAGAGAGCAGCAGCGCATTCGTAGCACCTTTGGTGTTGCAAATGTCCATAGGCGATGGTAACCGCTGTCCATCAAGTGGGCCGTCTGCCTGTCTGCTGATCTCCTGCAATAATAAAAAAAAAAAAATTATACAAAAAAGGCTAAAACAGTAGTCATGTAAAAGGGTAGGTGTCAAAACGTCTTATTATCATACTACTTACAAGAATTCATTATGATGAACTCTTGTAAGTACGTAGTACGTAGTAAATAATTTCTATGGAAATGATTTTTATTATACTTTAAACTACAATTAGTTACCTATTTGATTCGTTAAAATGGTGACGTCATAAGCTTGTATTCTCATACTAAATCAAACAGGCTGTGATGTTTTACGCGATGATAAAAAGTGTCTCAGTTGATGTGGGTGTCAAGTACTCAATTCTAGGGCCAGTTTATAGCAAACAAGCCGAGATTTCTGTCTTCTAGTGAACTAGGCGGGCCAACGCTTAGGCGGTTATTTATACGGTGCTGTTTTTAAGATCCGTCCTCTAAACCAGGTAAATGTAATAAGGAAAGATAGTATTGCTAGATCAAGCCTACCTATTGTGCCAGATGCCTCAATGATAGGTTAAGGCCAACATGCCCGTCAAACTGTAAGGACGATTTTAGGATTTTTTTTCAGAAGTACAGTATAACCTTTGAATTTTCTTCTGCAGTTTTTCATGAAGTATTTTAATGAGTACGAAAAAATATTTCAAATTTTGACTGAGTTCAAGATGAGTTTTCTTTGAGATTCAAAACGGGCGAACCGACTGTACCCCCAAACGCGAACCTAGAATGAAAATCCAAGAATTTGTATTCAATATATATCAAACTACTGGACTACTACTATTACTTAATGTAGTGTAAAATTGGTATAAAATGAAGTCTTACTATATTTTTCTAGTTCATGGTTATATAGTGTGTATAATTTCCATACTACAACATACTATCAAGACCAAAGAGTGATCTTGAAACTCTTGTATCTATGCAAAGTGACTCCTTGAAATGTATACGCGGAATTTAAATGTCCTAAAGTAGTTGCGACTCGAGTCACGTAGAATATATTTAGGCAAGCAAATTGCGAACTCAAGGATCTGATAAGTTCAAAGGAAGCGGCGAAAAACAATGCCATCAACTTTAATCTGCACGAATTTGCTCCAAAATGTAGGACGGCCTTACAAATTCAATGCTTGTGATACGGAAAGCTTTATGTGTATAAGTTTCAAGTACATTAAGCCTACTTGCACGTTCCTGGGTTAGCTCAATTAACTTGGATTTAACTGCTAACACAGGGTTTAAGGTTTAATATACAATTTATCTTGCGCCATCAAAATTAGGAGTAAATTCAGGGTTAAACTTCTACATATTTAACCCACCTATGTTGAAAGGTTAAGTCGCTAACACAGGGTTAGTGTAATTTAGTTTTTTTTATTTCGCAGGGGGAATGTCTTTGGACAGGACTCGAGGATGGTGTCCAAAGACATTCCCCCTGCGTAATAAAAAAAAGGGTTAGTGAAATTTATTTCCTATTAGTATATGTTAGCTTATAAATTCTGCTAAATAACTAATTTCAATATCTTGGTGTTGCGGAGATATTCAATACTTGATACCGTCGCGACAGAATAATGGAAAAAAAACTGGTATTACCATTAACAGAAATATTAACCGAAATGAATATTGAAAAGATACCAAAAATTATTTAGAGAGGTTTCCCTTACAAATGTTTATATAAATAATAAATGACCTATTTTATCACTTTCACACAACAAAAGTAAATAAACGGTATGAGACAATTCGGTTTAAATAAAAATCTTTAACTGTTATACAATGTAAGATATACAGTGTGAGTCTTCATAATGTGCACATATCGAAATTAGGGAATCTATACTTAGTTTTGTCGAAGGAAAAGATATTTAAAAAAATCTAAAAAAACTGTTTTATTTTTTATGGATATTTTAAAAATTTTGTTCGCTACTGTGACTCCAGTGTAAACAGAACGGTGTAACTTTTAAACTAAATAATCTATCACGATGAAACAAACTCCATCATGATTGGAAGTAATTAGGAGGCCGAATAAAATGAAAATTATGGGAAAAAAACTAGCCTGAAATGAAAATAAACATGTTCTTTTAGCAAAAATCTGATATTTTTTTCTTCAATTATTTCAATAATCGTAAAAAAATTCAATAAGACCCCATTACCTACCCTTTTTATTACTTTAAATTAATCTGCATCGTATTTGCTACCTAACAGTAAAAATTGTATGCTTATAACTCAAACAGAACATTTTTTTATCAAGTGTTAAAAGATGGCACTCCGAACGCGCAATTTATTATTTACTTAGGGATGACTTATTTGGGACGATTAATTTAAAGTAATAAAAAGTGTAGGTAATGGGGGCGTCTTATTGAGAAATTTTACGATTATTGAAATAATTGATGAAAAAAAATCAGATTTTGCTAAAAGAACATGTTTATTTTCAATTGAGGCTAGCTTTTTCCCCATAATTTTCATTTTATTAGGCCGCCTAATTACTTCCAATCGTGATGGAGTTTGTTTCATCGTGATAGATCATTTAGTTTAAAAGTTACACCGTTTTGTTTACATTAGAGTCACAGTAGAGAACAAAATTTTTAAAAATTCCATAAAAAATAAAACAAAATTTTTAGATTTTTTAAAATATCTTTTCCTTCGACAAAATTAAGTATAGATTCCCTAATTTCGATATGTGCACATTATGAAGACTCACACTGTATAATGAAGCCTATATGCAGTGTGCTGTTGTGTAAAAGATATAAGTTTCGTTTTAAATCTCTGGTTGGGTTACAGCAAAAAAAGCAAAGACAAAACTAACTAAGCAAAATAAATGTCACGTTAGTTAATAATAATTAGTTAATACCCGGTTAATTTTTTCGTGGCGCAAATTTTAATTAATTAACCCAGAATTTATAAACTCCACATTTATTAATTGAACCTGACTCTACGTGCAAGTGGACCTAAGCAGTTCAAAATGTAATCAAATGTTAAATATCTAATAATACCTGCATTATCAGTTCAAACGATTGTCTCTAGAAGTCTAGAAGAATACTTTTTACGATTCTGTAGGATCGCAGTTAACCACTGTCTCACCTGATGTTAACTGATGCCGCGGTCTAGGATGAAGTCTAAACTGAAGCACGCATATGTAGAAGATACCTATTCACTTGTGACTTGAAGACTCCCAGATTGTAGTTATCAGGAAAATCAGACTCCGATAAATTATCCATTCACTTGCCAACACTAACAGAAGTCACATGACGAAAATTATTTACGAAACCTACTAAATAAAATGTTGACATGAAGGAACTTTACTTAATAAGGTTTCTTTCATTTATATCCAGAAAGCCGCGGTGTTGGGTAAGCAGTAATTCCACGACTCTGGCTCATGGTGAATGTACAAACGCTGCGGTAGTAAACTGTTAATATCCACTAGGATATTTTTTTTTTAATTCTCTTCCACTGGACGGACAAGGTTATCCGGCTTTCTATACCGTTTAGGGGTTTTATGTATTGTATTTTAATTTCTACTTATTAAATTATCCACTAGGATATTAGACATTGACGGCATATTTCACCTTTTCTTTATGTTCATTGCTTGCCTGATGTAAGTAAGCTGGCTGTACAATTGTACATAAAGCCTGGAGAGGTCGACAAAAAACGTGATATATATTATCACAAATGCACCACCATTTCAATTTTTGATGAAAAATTATAATAATATAAACGTTACAGTGGTTTTTTCTTCCATGAACTTCTGATACTTCCTAAAAAGCACTCCTCCTCCTACAAAGCATTTTTGCGCAAAACTTTATTTTGATTCCATGTTTTGGCAAAGGTCAGAATAATTTGGTTTTATGCCCGTCCTGTAAAATTTTGTTTGTAGTGGTTAGAAGCTCTCAGAAGATCACGGACGTTATAGTTTTTGCGGTATGAAAGAATATTCAATAAAAACTATCCTTCAGTTGATATTGATGGATTGTTTTTATTGAAAAGTAACATTGGCCGATAAATCAAAGAATTCCATTATATCTAACGCATCCCGGATTCTCATAAATTGTATTATGATGCTAACAACAAAGTTATATCTGTACTTACATGGAAGATGTAAATTTGCTTTTAACATACCATATAATGGTATTCTATCTACTATGCTATGATTAGCTCAATCAAACGAGTATGTAACATTATTGTGCTTGCCAATTAAAGAAGTATCCATATGATGTGTCTAATAGTCCTCGTCAACTAAACTCATTGAAAAGGTATGTTTAAATAATGGCATCACTCTATAGGGCTTATTCCCTCGTTTCGCCTGGAAATTATTGATATCGGGATTTGCCTTGAAATCTACTCTAATTTTCACGATCTTACTATTCCTCAATTGTCTATTCTTAAATTCATAACATCCAACCTTCGCTTTTTTGAAGATCCAGAAAGTCCCATTCTAAGCTCAGCTCTATTGTAGTCTTTCACCCGACACATAATGTAGTCGAACCACCTCAGGTAACACTCTTAGCTCCTTGCACCAACGCCATGGACACTATCTACCTTACAAAACCAGTTGCGTGTGTTAATAGTGGTTCTTATCTATTTACTTACCATATCATTGTGGAATAAAGCCATAGGAATAACCAATGCGTTGGCTAATGAAATAACACTAATCGACTTAAGCTACATAATAACTTCACCAAAGTTTAATGTAAAATGCTTAGTAATTTTTGTTGGTTTTCTTGTTTTTCATATTTCCAAGGAGTTAAAATTATAAAAATTAAGTATTCTCATTGACTTTAGATTTATTTTAAGTGTTTTACTTCATCACAATCTTCAGTATAAAATAGAAGTTTCTAGAAGTATATTACTAACGATAGCTAAAAATATACGTAGTCAAAATTATATCTACATCCTAATAACAGCACTAATCTGTATCTATCCAGAGCAATGTGGTTTTAGTTCCTTGAACATTATTGAAATAAATTACCTATTAACTCATTTGGTAAATACATTTATGAGCCTGGGCTCGTGTAGCAATAAAAATACGCACAAGACAAGTATATAATATGTTCATTTTTCTGTTAGCTACTATTTTATTACAACATACTGTCTAATGGCAGCCTAACTAACACGTAAAATAACTGGTTTCCTTTTTAACGTATTGTAATATTTCCATTTTAAATTTGTTCATAGGCTTTTCCAGTTTATGATTTAATTCATATTTAACTCTAATCGAACCAGAAGCCCTTATAGGCATATTCGTCATAATGCCAATTTCCATTATCTTTACGTGACTTGACTGAATTGTTTCGTTTGATATGCATCGGTGATCACATGTAGGATCAACCTTCGGCTGTTCACCTTCCCGCGTACAAGTTTCTATCAATAGATGTCTACTTATAAAATACATCTTCCAGCGCAAGGTATTAAACACTAAGCTAAAACTCTACAAATAAAACGTCTGTAAAAGCATCTTGTTGCAGATAATAGAAAAACATAGCGACATTTCTTGTAAATATCCAATATTTAGACTTGCAGCAAATTATGTAAAAATAAAGAAAATATGAAGAAAAAACTGCAATAAAAAATCATTTAAAGAAAAATGTTCAATTATTTTATGTGTAATATAATATTATAGAATATATATAAACATGAATATTACAAGATCTTAGTTACAATAACCATGAATGAAATTTGGAGTCGTGATTTTATAACGTGTTTTGGTGGTTTCATCATCAGATCCATTACCAATGAGACACGATAATTTAAATTAGCTCGCAAAAAATGTGCAGGAAAACTTTGAAATTGGTAGGCACTTATTTTTTAGTTATAAATAATCATATATTCAAAATAGATTATAACTGGCCATTCTCTCATACATAAAAACTTTTTTCGCAATACTTTCTGAGTGACCTGGTAGTTGTTATAAATAAAACGTTCGTAAATTCCAGCTTTTACACCGTTCTTGTATGTTATCTATAATATTTTAAATTCTAAACATGCCGTGTCTTTTTTTTTATTTAGGTTTATGGCTTGGCAGCTAGGCCTTTAAGCCAGATCTTAATTTAGAATAGTTTCTTCATTTTCTTAAGCTTATGTGTACCACAGCTCGAACTGTAGGTTATCAGCTAGTGCCATTCAACGAAGTTCTTGTGACACCTCAAAAGACCACATTTGACTATAAAGTTCACATTTCTCACTAAACACACAATAACTACTCAAAAACTATCAATATCCTACAACTATTGTTCATTTTACAGTAATGTTAAACTTTTTTATAAAATAAAACTGCATAACACAACATCTCCGTTCAGTTCCCACCAAAAACTCCACATTCCGGGTCTTGACATTGAACATTGAAGGTATTTAAAAAAAAAATCCAGTTGTTTTCAACTGGAATAGACTGCGATTTCATAAACGATGGAGAACAGATTATTTTTTATTAGATTTTTTTGTCTCTTTGTTCGGGATGCGCGTTAAAACTATTAATTAAAAAAAAACAGACTTAATTCTACGCTACTTTTTATCCTAGGAATTCCGCGGGATTATTTCTGGAAATGATTTAAAATGGCCAAATTAAAAATGGAACTCCAATGTGATTTTTTCAGTGATCGACAGGAAATTCTACGTAATAAATGTACGATTTGTTTATCCCGGTTGCGGTTTGTACTTGTTCGGCTGCGTAAAAATTTGCTAAATCCGATACTGTTTTCACTAAAAAATTCTGCGGTACTTTGGGTCCCGGGAATACCCCGGGAATTTCAAGTCAAGCATGGACAAGTCGCGGGCATATACTAGTATTACTTCAAGCGATTAATTTTTAACGTATTAAATTACCATTCAAAATGTTATTTAAATAATAGTCATAAATTTAGCAATACATAACAAACTGCTCCTTGTCGTAAATGTAGCCTATTATCGAACCCGTGACTCGTTCTGTTTTCTTTGGCACAGTGCTTACCTAAAGAGCTGCTCAGTTTTGGCGGTAGTAATTATAAATTATTTATTCCAAACATTATAATCGTTTATAATATTATTACTTTTAAACTCCTTGCTATCTGGATCAAATGATGTGGTATTTCTGTCTGTACTGTCCACATTGTATTGTTCTTCCTTTTTATTTTACTTGTTTTTAATTTAATTATACCTAGACATAAGTTGTTAAAAGTGTCCTCTCAGTCAGGTTGCCTGGAAGAGATCGCTTTAAGCGATAAGGCCGCCTTTTGTTTTGCCTTTAATTATTGTAATTATTTATTCTGTAATTGTTTATTTTGGTGAACAATAAAGTGTTTTCTATTCTATTCTATCTCTGCAATAAAATGCTTTTGATTCTTATAATAAAATCCATTTGTCTCGATGAGGGTTGTTTAAATACCGTACGTCAAGGATTATTTATTGAGCACAGTATTTTTATGACTTTATGGACATTTTCATTTCGTGACCTAGTTTTCTTTATGAACGTTTTATTGAGATCTCAGACGTTTTATATAAAAGATCTTTCATCTGGATAATACTGTTTGTTTTGCGATTTCGGAATGATCCTCTTGCTATTCTGTCCTCATTAATTAATATAATGGCGAATTTGCAGCGAAACCATGAATCCCTTTCTTTGAAATTTCGTTGATGAAACTTTTTGGCCGAGGGATTGCGCGGACGGTCTTATTCATATTGAGTAAAATTAAAGTGAAGAAGTCTTACTTACTCTAACTCAATATGAAGAAGACAATTAATGTTTCATCCTTAAACGGCATAAACATATTTTTACGAGATACGCAGGACTCGAATTAAAATGCCGTTGGAATTACTATAGAATTTATTACAACTATACAATCACGTATAACATAGGTACGCCACTGTTTGTGAGTTTTTAACTGTCGGTAATTTTTAATTTCTTGCGTGTATATTTAACTAAAATACTTATACATATGGCTAGCGCACGCGTCCCAAGCTCGAAGTGCGCGGGTTCGATCCTGGCCGGAACGCATGCGCCACGTGGACAGTTTTCTGACCTACTGCGCATTATTGTTACAATTACCACGAGCTAATGACGATGAAGGAAAACATCGTGATGCAACTTACACATCGAAATAACCGATGTGTCAAACCTGCGAAGCCGCCATGGACAAGCGTGGCGGGTATACTATCCGTTCTCCTATAGTGGGAGGGCTGAGTCCAGCAGTGGGACATTTACGGGCTGTTATTATATATATATTATTAATACATATACATTTATTAATGCGTTGGTGAGAGGTTAAGCGATTAATCATGATTATTATTGCTTGTAAACCATAATACACATGTTTGTGTGGGCAGATTGATTAATATTTATATATAAGTGATATCAAAATAAAAAGCGTCTAAAAAGAACATACATACATACATAACTTCGCACCAGGTCCCTTGCGGGGTAGGCACGAACAACAGAGCGCCATACAAGTTTATTCTTACACACCTCACTTGCTTCTTTGACATTCATAGTTCTTGTCATGCACGCTCGTCTGTTCTTAAGGCTCCTGACATCACCTTCTACTAATACACGATCAAATTGATCATGGAAGGTGTGTCGTGGCCTACCACGACTTCTGCATCCATCCACTTTTGCATTGTATATCTGTTTAGTCATTCTTTCATCATACATTCTTTCCACATGCCCGAACCACCGGAGCATTCGTCTAAAAACTGTTTTTACAAATATCAGTAAGATGAATCGTTTGATGTTTCAGTATATATCCGTAAATTTTATGAGTGCATCATCCACAAGAGAATTAATGTTATGGGCAATGAGGAAGTTATGTTGTTTACAATTTCCTTAAGAGAGTTATATTGGGTGATGAACTGGTGACAAATGTTATTGAGAACTGTATTTAAAAATGTGTAATATCAAAACATCGTAAACAGTACATCGTACACAGTTGACTGTATTTATTATTATGAATTTTTAAAGAGATGAACTGTTTTTTTTTTGAGGAAGCATCATTTTTTACTGTTAATAATGATGATAAAAGTTCTAATGCAGAAAATCTTTCTAACTTTTTATCCAATGAACGGTTTAGCCTTTGCCCAAATATGTTTAATGAAATTAAACCTTTTTTTGAAATGAATTTTTGTTTCTTTACAATGTCATACAAGTGTCGTAATCAACGCTTCAATGTAAGTTCGTATCCTTAACCTATAGCTGAATGATATACTTACGTGTACTTTATGCGAATTTCTCTAAAGGACATTATGATCATATCTAGATCTGGGTTCTCTTCGTAAATGTGCTATAATCTGCCAACAGTATTGGTTATATCTGTAAGTACTCGAAAAAACATTACTTAGCGCACCGGTACTACTTGGTGCCAATCAAGTAGTACCAGTGCGCTGCAAAAAGCTTGCATTATCTACAGCAGATATCTGTCTGATATATAGAAGTGTAAACTCTAAAGAAATTGGTGTTAGAAATCTACCCTCATAACGATTTCAAAATCCCAATTTTTTTAAATAATCATAAAACATAATTATGATTTTTTACATTCTCCAATACTTTATAGCAAATATCAACCTAATTTGCATATTGACCTCAGTGGTAGTTTAGACGGTGATTATAATAACGTGGGTTGGAATCTCGCAGTTTAATGCAAATAGCTCGCAACCTTCGATAAATCCAAAGATAATCTTTAGCCCATATGTCAACATGTTGAAAACCAACTTTATCAAGCATAAATCGATTAATTCAGATATTTCCGGTTGATTTGCATTGAATGCACTGATAGCTGTCGTAATTGTCTATCTCATAATTGATACTATAGAACAATGCAGATATAACATGCTATCGATATTAAATGGCTCTATTACCATGAAACATAGCGTTGTGAAAATGTGACACAGAAGTTTTTTTTGAAAAATTGTTAATTTTAGACCTGGCACATTCATGCCACTATGTGTGAATTGTGCAATTTACTAATTTTATTGTTGATTAAAATTACACCCGTATATCACTTTACATTGTCTCCGCGTTTTTCTTGTAATTTTACAATATTTTCATGAAATTCAACTCTCAAATTTTTTATTTCATTAACTCAAGTAAACATTATAAGATAAGTTTTCAAGGCTTTAGTATTTCGAAAAACTTAACAAGCAACAGCGATAACACGTTGCGACGCGGTTTAAGGAAGTAGATTTGAATTTTGACTTATATGTTCAAAAAGTGACAAAAAGACCTTCAAAAAGTGTTATCCAGTGGATTTTAATTTGATTCAACTTATTTTACTACTTATATAAAAGGAAATTACAAGCGACAACAAGCGATAACCCACTATTAATCAAATTAGCATATCACTAAGTGTCTCAGGCTGTATGAATGTTAAACTCGCTATTAAACATTTGAACTAGACCTGAATTACTTTCAAATGTTTCGCAGAATGAGAAATCACCTAGTCGACCTTGTCTTTCTAGACAAACTGGTACCTACGTACAATTTAACGAATATTCCAAAGATATTTGTGACAACGTCTGTCAGCATCGATGATGCGGAGGGCAAACAAAAATAGCATGCAAATTATGTTGGCCATGCTATTTTTTCTCTCCAACAACATCGACCTGTAAAAATTGTGTTTTCCAACAATCAGATGTACACAATTTCTTCGAAATGTTCGAACCATGTCAAGGTCTTATAGCAATAAATACTTTAAGCACGGATCATTCTAATTAGAGAGTAGAACTAATTTTTTTCTATGACAATGAATAATTGTTACTTATTATAATAGTTATTTAAGCGCTTCAATCCGCTTCAGTGAAACTGTTTTTAATTATGTAAGTTATACGGGTATAATACAGTTTTTTCATATTTATTAAACTGTGTAAAGCTCAGGGTGTTAAATAAGATCCATTAAATACATTAGGAGCTATGAGCTATTTTCGATTGTTTTGTAGGGTTTTGTAGACAACGCTACAAAAATTCACTCTTCTGTAGTCTGTTCCTATATTTTACTATGCTTTCATAATGACGTACTACTGGTAAAAATTAAACATATACAAGAAACGTCAATTTTCGACCAATGTTCTATTAAAATAATGGATAGTAAGAAATATAAAAACTCAGCTTGGAGCACACTCAGATTGATATTGAAGAAACACAAATTCTTCGTTCCTCGTGTTTCATCTACGTTTCAGTAATATGCATGAAGATTTTGAAGGTGGTGATAAAATAACACTTGAAGCACGATCGATATGACCTTAAATTATACGGTAAACTGATTCTGTTTCAAGATTCGCTCACGTAAATATTTGTTTAGACCGTTCCCAATATAGGAAGAGACAGCTAGCGAAGTGTTTTCCTTGGAAGCATTCCCTGAGTTCCAAAAAATAACTATATGAGTATAGATATAAGATTTTGATTTTTCACGTGACGAGTATTTAACGTAATATACCAAGCAAACTATATAACTATGTTAAAGCTATTATAGTTAGTCTTTTTAGCTTTGCTACATTTTTTTTAAATTATATTTATTTGTAATATTTTCTTAAGTTTTCGCGACTTGTATACATAATAAAACTACGTTTTAACGGTTTTAAGCGCGGTAATTTATTTGAACGGAACACAAACCAACTCGACTGATAATTTCTTTAATTTTTTCCTTCCCCCCATTTTAATATTATATAGTTCTTTTAGAACTAGGCAGGTTTGCTGAAAAGTTTCTTGCGGCACTTCTTCTCTTCAAGCCACAACATGTTGTGATGCGGTGTTAAATTAGATTAGACTCCCATGGAGTAAATAATATCCATAAACAAAATTTAAACTGAATAATTAAAATGAACAAGTTGGCGGTAGGCTAAATAAAACTTCGACAATACTCATTGGACAAATGTCATCTTTGTCGTCCGTAACCACGGCCACTGAAAAGCGGCCGAAACGTCGGATAAACTACAATCAAATAAATTACCGCGCTTAAAACCGTTAAAACGTAGTTTTATTATATTTATTTGTTTCATTTTTATTATGGTATGGAATGAATATTATAATTTACTTAATTAACTTAACATAAAAATTAATTAATTAATGTACACGTTTAACTTATGTGAAAACACTTATACGATTATCACGGATGCATATTCGTATTACGTTATTATCTAAAAATATAGTATTGTATGTACTTAAATTGAGCAGAACTGAAATCCTTCTCTCTAATGAAGATACTTCTTACACAATTCAAGTCGTTTTTATTACTTTACTTTTGTCGTACTTACAGTAATATCATGTCCTACATGAGAAGTGGTAAGGCATTTACCCCTCTGGATAGTATGTCGTCTAATGTCGTCATGATAACCTTGAGTTGTATTCCGGGATTAGAGGCAAGGTTCCAGCACTCCCCTCATGTAAGCAGCGCTTTAGTAACACCTTAAGTTTCTTACTTTATTATACATTAGTTGGGCGTCACTCTATCTGCTGTACTCTAGCAATAAAATAAAATTCTATGCACAATTTTCTCCCAGATCTTAAAACGTTACTTTTATCAAAAAATACACAAAATTATGGTATTTTACCATGTTGTACACTGTCATATCTATTAATCAAAAAATTTGCGTAACTATTCTATAAATAAACTTTGTCGTTACAATATCGTCATACGCCCTAATGGCTACGATCATTAACCAACACCTAAAACAGTAGTGTAGATAGAGGAGTACCCTTTTTAGCTCATGGCCCAAAGAGGGCTTACACAAAAGTATAGAAATTAAGTAAAATTGTAAAAAAAACGTTAAATATCACATATATTTGAACGTAAAAACTGTACTATAGTTGTACTAATTAGAATTGATGGTATTCGTGCAATTTTATTTATTTTAAGTTCTGGAGAATGTTTTTTATAAAAATAACAAAAAATGTTTTTGTAGCTGCTGTGCATTGGACTAATCTGAATATCTGTAAAATACACAATATGCCAAGATACACGATAAAACCAGTATACAGTATACATATTGCAGTATATTATGTTAAATTTGTTATTCAATCATTTTTCTAATGTCGATCTATTCAGCCTAATCCAGACAGATATAAGAGTGAGTTCGTTTGTATATTATTATGATGATATTATTTTGTAAGCTAATGCCTTTGGATATGAACCGATTTTCATAAACTACGTTTTATTTTCATTTAAAATTGCGCGACTGATTCGAAAATACACAAAAATATCCCACTAAGGATGCCGCGTGGAAAGCTCGTTTTTGAATATATACATTTACATTGACAAAAATATATTTATCGTTTGATTTGTAAAGTATATAATTTCAGATAATAGTCACAAATTAAAAAACCTACATGGATAGGGTATGAAGTAAAATTTGGCACCTCCATTTCAGGATGTAATTCGTGATAATTAATGGTCCGAATATCAGTAGTTCCACTTTTGATAACGTCAACAGCCATAAATAGCATTAGCATGCAGTCCGTCAACTTATTAGAATAGGCTTACATGTATCATGTGACGTCATAACACTCATTATCCAGGTTTTAGATAACGTTTCAAAAGTAAACTTGGCAAAGAATAGATTATATTCAACTAAGACTCTCGGTCACCTGAATCTGCGCATTTGACTTTTGATGAATCTATAAAATAAATATTTGGGAAATTTCTCACATTTCAGCAGTCGATTGACGCAAGTCATCCGTCTGAATCTGTTAGATCTTCTTTATTACTTTTCATATTTTATGACGTGAATTAATAAACAGTCTACAGTTATTTAATTATTATCAAAGCCTGGACACACTTCGCTGTGGCTTACAATTAGTGTGCTAGGTATTATAGGGAATTCAATCCATCGACTACTTATCGAACACAAATAAATCGATGGAATTTGTATATATAGAAGAAAAAGTATCCTTGTCAGCCAATAACCGTCCGCTGCTGGACGTATGCCTCCCCAAGTCGGCGCTACTCATCACGGTTCTCTGCCTTCCTCATCCAGCGCCTACCGGTGACCTAGTCCAGGTCGTCAGTCCATTGGGCTGAAGGGTGTCCGACACTACGTTTACCGAAACGGTCACCACTCCAGGGCTCCTCTGCTCCATCGGCCACCGGTCCTGCGACAAATGTGACCGGCCCACTGCCACTTCAACTTAATGTTGTGAGCTATGTCGGTTACCTTGGTTCTCTTACGGATAACCTCATGTATAACTCTATCCCTAAGAGCACCGAACATAGCTCGCTCCACAGCCCGTTGAGCGACTTGAAATTTGTGGACCCGTCCTATCGTCTAGTAAAAAGTATATAAACACACAATTTTATTAAAATGTAATATTACCTATGTCGAAATTTCAAGAGACAATCTACTGAGTACTTTCGAGTTTCGCTGATACAAACCCACTCAAGGTGAATTTTTATCTATAATTTTTTTAAACAAATGTAAATAATTTTAACTCTTCGAAAATAAAACACCCGGCCACACTCGGATATCTTAAGGATTAGTTAGTCAGTAATTTTTTATAGAAAATTGTCAACTGCTAATTATGTTCACTTGATTCAGGTGATAAAAATGATTATTTCGATACAATTCAAGATAAAGCAAACAATTTAATCTTAATTATCATATTGAATAAAACATGATACATATAATATCTTCGGGTATGAACGGAAATTAAATTAATATAACTGCATCGGCTTTCAGATCGATTTTTCAATAAAGTAATATTTAATATATAGTTATATATAATCGTAGCCATTTTATTGCGTAATTCATAAGTAACTTGCACAATTAAGTGTGAACGGTAATTAAGGTGTCTAGTTCATGTTCTTTTTTATATTTATATGTTCCTTCGTTCTCTCTTTACTTTCGCCATATCCCAATTAATTGTAGTCGGCACAATATTTTCCTTCCACACTGCTATATTCTGACATACATCTTCTGTCACATCACAAATAATCATATCATCTTTCACACTCACATACACACACACACCCACACACACACACACACACACACGCACGCGAAGAGAAGAGAAGAAGAAGAATAACGAAAATAAGTTACTTTTCATCTAAGAAAATTGGATAGTCCTTATGGATTAGGAGTTAACGCTCATTGGAGCGACACCTCTTGAAAAGCTCTGTGTATTCAGTTACTCTTAACTTCCAACATATTTTTTAACATTTTTTTTAAATAGCAATGAACATATAATCTAATATTTGTCAGGTGGCAGCGTATTTGCCCGTGTGGATTGCTATAACCCCTGGTCTAAAGTATACCGCCATGGCAAACCTGGTCTGTGTTACAAATGTCAATAGGCAATCGCCACCACTTTCCATCAGGTGGGCCATCTGCCTGTCTGCTGAACTCATGCAATAAAAATAAATAAGAATCGATGAACGGTTTAGAAGTGCTTAAAATACGACTTCTCGCCTTTTGAAGTCGTATATAAATAGATTTGATGATAATTAAAACGATACTATACCTCTGTGTATTTGTATTACGGCAATTATCGTAATATAGCGAAATAGTTCTTGTGATTTACATTCATGTACATAACTTGCACACTGGGCTTCTATCCAAAACCTTTTAAACAGGTCTAGGTCGACTCGTGAACAGCCGTAGCTAATAGGTACAGACTAGTGTTGTGCTGTTGTGGTGACTCTTGTAATATTAAAATTTATATAAAAAACTAGCTGTCCCGGCAGACGTCGTCCTGCCCGGTAAAAAATAGGGGTTGATCGTAGAGGGTTGAAAATCTAGGGTTGTATGTATTTTTGTATGTTGTATCATAAAAAAATAGAAATTAAAAATTTTGTCTAAAAAATAAAAATAAAAATTTAGGGGTGGACTACCCCTAACATTTAGGGGGATGAAAAATAGATGTTGGCCGATTCTCATAGATACCGGATAAGCACAAAAAAATTCATCAAAATCGGTCAAGCCGTTTCGGAGGAGTATGGCAACGAAAACTGTAACACGAGAATTTTATATATTAGATATTCAAACTAAGTTTGTGAAAGTTAAAACTACTTAGTAATCTCATCTATAGAAACGCCAAGAAACTTCACGATATAACAGAAAAACACATATTGTCTAAAAACTGAAGTTTTAGATTATATAAACCTAAAAAAATGTTTTGTTGAATACGTATTATTATTAAGATATTAAATTGACAGAAGCCAAAATAAAATAAAAAGAAGCATAGGCTGAGACATTTGTTCATTCTGAATACCCTAAGTTACTATAAAGGTGTGTGGTGTTTTTACTGTGAAACTGAACTTCTAATATATTAGTTTAGTTTTTGATACATTTATTAAATCAAACCTTATTTTTCAGTAATGTTAGAAAATAGTAATAAATTTAATGTATTCAATATTTTAATTTTGAAAAGAAATATGTAATTTTAGTCTATAAAAAGATATATATATATATATACACTATATCTATCTAACTACACATATCTGAACATTTATTTTTTCCCTTAGGAGTCTTTATATAGAGTAGGAAGTGGATTATTAAAATATAATTATATATAATTTAGATTGAATTGAAACTTTTGATTTTGAATTTATATTCTTACTTGTCATAATTACAATTCCTAAAAGTTGCACATCCCTACTTGTGGCGCGTGTATCTTGTTCACTTTAAACTAAAGAACTATCCATATTGATGTGATACACGTTCGATAATAATCGTATACATTATGATTTTATCGCAAGATATTTATGAAAACATCAAAGACTCTGTTTTGTACCTATATTTAAATGTATCTTAAACTATGACGTAACAACGCAAACGATTAATAAATTAATAATAGATTTACAATAGCTTTTCTTAATCCAAAACTCTTCAGTTTTATCTTAGTTCTGTTCTTCTGTTTTCATATTACAATAGGCGTGTGGTGAGTTTGTGCCGCTTAAGTAATGTAGTTCTGAAATTGGCGTAATTACTCTGGCGTAAGAAAAATAATGTAAAACTTCCTTTTCAAATATCTTTATACATATAGATCTTTATATATACATATAACATGTAGTTATTAGGTTTTGCGTGAAATATCTACCTTTTTAGGTAGTTAAACGCGCTCCATTAGATAAAGTATCTTCGCTTATCATCAGGCGAGATCGTGGTCAAGCGCCGAATTATATCACTAAAAATATTCTGCAAATGAATTTGTTTACCACTGTAAAGTGATCATATTAATGAAATTGACTCGTGTTTATTCAGGATATATATACCTTTTAGCAGGAATGGAAATTTTGAATTCAGACTCGTGTTAGTTGTGTTACTGTTTTAGGTCTTCGAAATCCACTTACCAAAAATAGTTTTCATGAATTATAATAAGCATTATTACCTAATGTTTGAACATATACAATTATACATATATCATTAGTATTAATTAGTAGACTTTTACAACTTTAAATCGTTACACAACGCCTAATGCCAAAAACAATTAACGACAAGCGATTAGCATTAATCAAAGTAACAGCACGCATGCCCTTTTTATAACCTTCGACATGACTCATGACAGTATTTTGAACAATTTCTGGCAAGTAATAAGGTTACAAGCATATAACTGTTTTCTTATGGTTAAGCCTGTTATCCAGTAAGGCGGAGAAGGTAGAAGAGGCACAGCTTTTAGAGCCACTAAAGCTAAAATGATATAGCCTTAGATCATATAAACGTCTAGATCACGTATCAATTGCACAAAAACGGCCCAAAAAAAGTGTACCAAATCTGGTGCACTCGCTCCGCAGACTCCGCACGCCTGTTAGTGTCGTTTCGACTACTTTACTGGTTAGAGCTTTCTCAAAAAAAAAGAAAATGGTGCCGTCTTGCGCTATTAAAATGTTAAAGTAACATACGTAGTAAACTGTTTTAAAAGAAGAAAGGATAAGGATAAGATGCCATTTCATCGGAAAACTTTTGTTATGATTTCTTTATAAAAACATGAAATTTAATTTCGATATTTCCAAGGTTATCGAATTGACTAATGTTGTCAGGTGAGAAGGGGAATTTATTTTCCAAAATTTGAGGACTTTGTTACGATTTCTTTTTTTTTTTTTTTATAAAATATGAATAATTGATAAACTCTATAGAAAACGGACATGTAATGTTTGTGTGTCCGTCCGGTTTTCTTAAACCAGTTTATATTGCGTTTTAAATTTCCTACGAATCCTATCGTAGCAAATCGGTGGATAAAAGTAATCTGGGAATCGCAAGATGCCCACTACTGGAATCCAAACAAAAGGTAGCTTGTGTTTTTAGTCATTATGAAGAAAAAGAAATTTGTGTATCGGAAAAAGGTTTTAGGATAATTAAAAAACGAACCGTGTCAAGCAAGGTGTATTGAAATACTAGTATTAAATCAATTATAAGATTAATAGTAATAATGATTCATACATTTCAACAATATTTTCTTCTTATTGGTTTTGGAAATGAACCGATCACTGTGAAATTCGACATTACATACTTATTTTGACATTACCATATGTATGTACTTGCGGTAAAGGAAATAAACATAATATACTTTTTAAAACAGAAAACACGGGATAGTATATACATACACACTGGATATTTTAAAATGTCATGCAAGCCCTTTTCAAGTGGTTTAGTTGCTCTTAAGTCCCTGCATTAAACTATTCTGTGTACTTACTTAAGTTCCTACAACTGATTTAAATTTAGATTACATATAACACACCCAGTATGAACCCATCGAATCATCCCAAATCCACTATTACAAATGATTTCATTGATTTTTAGGGCAGGAGAATCTTTAGCCCATAACTAGTCGTCTAATAACAATCGTGAACATATTGTGTAACACAAAAAGAATTTGCCATTATGAATATTTTTTTAGAATCGTTAAATTGGTATTGGTAATTAACACACTTATAAAAATAGGTATAATATCTGTACAGACATTTTATTGCGAGTTAAAATTACTACATATAATAAAATGTGAATTCATTTGTGCATGTATTTTTTATGATAGATAGTTTTTTTTCTTTAATTATAGAAAAAAAACTAACCTTTGAGTAATATTAAATTATAACACAAAGAGGGATGAAATCATTACTATCATTTAAACCGTTCGCTTATATAAAAAATGGGGTCATATTTTTTAGCTGATATCCCGAAACCACGCACACATTGATACTTTTTCGAGAGTGAATATAGCAACGCTTCGCGTTTTAGATGCCGTTTTTGGCGATGTTGTTTGTTCGCAATGCTCTCTCTAGACATGTTATACCTCAATGGATATAGCATTGGAGTGGAAGATGTAATAAATAGATTCAAATAAATGCAAGATAAAATAAGATATGCATTAATAATTATAATCATAATGATTATAAGAATAATAACGTAGTAAGATAGTTCAAAGAAAGAGCTTGAGACGCCAAGCATAAGCAACTTATATGAATCCAAAACAGAAATGAAATTTGCAGAAGATAAGAAAATGGTAAGAAATATAAAAGATAGAATAAATACTCCTATTCGCTAAGATGTAAAATAAAGATACTGAAAAATCTAACATTTTTAGTTAAGTCAGACGAAGGAACATTTTCATGCTACACTTGAGGCATTCACTCGCCGCGTACGGTTGCCTACTTACGAAGCTCTTTTTACACTTTGGTCCCTTGAAACAATATAAGCGTTGAAGAGATTAGTAGACTATAATGAATTTCTATGAGCTAGGTTGCTTAAGATACGTTTTCCATCAGATGATTAGATAACGGGCTTTAACAGTAATGTATCTCAGAAAATAACCTGTAACAGATATATCAAAAAGCATAATTGCAGTTCAAATAACATTTTATAGACGGTCATAAATTAAATTGGTTGTGTTTCCTCAACGATTAATAAGGCTTAAAAATAATTATGCCCTATCCAAATTAACTGCAAAATGCTAAGCTGTATTACCCCAAATTGTCACATAACTTATAGCAAACATTTCAAATATTTGTTGTCAGAATTTATTCAGCAAAACATTCCATCTGTAAAAAAATACATTTCTGCTCGGATCATAAATATTCAGAAAAGAGATATAGCTATTTAATTCTTTTTATAAAACTTTTTTTGTTAAGGGTTACACTTTTAGCATATCTAGGTTACAAAAAAATAGTGTCTTGCTTTTCTCTAAAATGATGATTAGATTCTTAAGACAATTAAAATTACGGGTATTATGTATATATGCGTAGTAAAGCTATGCTGGAATTATTATGCTGGTTACAGCTCACTGGGCGGGCTCGAGCGGTGTGGTACCACGCACTCATAGAATATCGGTGTGAAACGTTTAGTCTTGAGCTAATTGTGTTTCATTCAATGAGTGAGAGTTGAAATCGCACTTCCGCTATCTTATCATAAAGGCTGGAAACACGTTGGCGTCGCGCCTGATGATGCAAACTTCCATACGCGACGGTAACCACATACCAAAGCAAGGTGGGCCGTTTATCTGTATGCTAGCTTAAGGCAACGAAGTCATTTATAAAGGGAGCTTTATCATTGTGCAATCGAAGGTATTCTGCCCTAAGTACCACCATTAATCTTGCATAGATCTTATGCGTGGTTAGAAAGGTATCACATGTTTGGTTGAATGACCTTTACGAAATCGCACCTACACTGCAGCTGTTACAATAACCAAATCTCATTGAGCATAACATTACTTCGTGACTTGGTCTGCGTGCTTTACTTATCTTTAGTTAGACGATTTATTCAGTTCTTAAGCCTACGTATTATTTGCGTTGCCGTGTAAAGTTTTGTTGGCATTTGCATAATTCGCTCGATCCGATTGTTGTTGCGTGATCTTCATAATCGAGGGGTGAAAAGATATTTGAGATACAGAAAAGAAAAGAGTTTTAAATTTCAAATGATCAAAAATACCGCATAATTAATAAACAATGTAGTTACTTAGACTCATAGATCAATTGGAAAACTGTTTTTTTATTTTATTGGTATTTAGGTATTTTCTTAAGATGAGGATATATCCGTGCAGGAACGGAGAAAGAATACAATTTCCTGCGGCCGGGCGGCCTGTCGTAAGAGGCGACAAAACAACCCACAGCCAGGTGGTGGGGCATTTGCCCGACTGGATGGTTACCACCCCTGGTCTAAAGTATGTCGCCATAACAACCTTGAGTTGTGTTCCGGCATTAGTGACCAGGTTCCAGTTTTCCTTAAGAGAGCAGCAGCGCATTTGTAGCACCTTTGGTGTTGCAAATGTCCATAGGCGATGGTAACCGCTTTCCATCAAGTGGACCGTCTGCCTGCCTGCTGACCTCCTGCAATTAAAAAAAAATAAAAAAATATTAGGATGAAAGAATACATCATGTTATTTTTATCTACTTTACTATTTTTTTGCTGAATTTGACGGATAGACAAAATTGAATTAAGTCACAAGCTGAAAGGGCACGACGATAATTGATAATTGAACATTGATAATGACATTGAATGATTCAAGCTTATGTTTATATTGACACCTTTTGTTGATTCATCCCAATTGAAAGACAGAAATGTACCGTCTCTAATATCGGCTCTAGTCAGTCAAAGATTGAAAGTCCTAATTATTTTATTTTTAATATTTACCTGATTTGAAATAATCTTTGTAGTGATGTGGGCGATTTCCAGTTCTGCTATTCTTTTTCGATGATATAAGTGTGGACTTTCCATTAATCGTTCCTTAGTAGATATGGCAAGCATTTTGTCGATGTACTATGTCATTTGTATGGGACGTTTTCTTCCACCGTGATCATTGTAAATGTTTGGATGTAAAAACTAATTTACTGGCCACGACACAATCCGCGTCATTCGAATAAGACCAAGACATTTTATTTACTGAACGTGAAAAGCATGAAATACGATAGAGGCTCATGAGAGGTTTTAATTTAACTGAAATCTCTCAAGCTTCGGTATGCACTTAAGTGTAGTTCTAGAATACAAACGTAAACGTCCATGAACATACAGGCTCGCATTAAAGTTTTATACTATCAATTACTTCCAGTTGGTCATTCATATGTTAATGAGTTAACAGAGCATGTAAATGATAAATGTCAGGTGACAGTGTGCGAAAACATGACTAAACAACTTGTCGTAACTTTGATATTAATACTTTGAATGAATGTGGTAACGTATATAATCAACTATGCATTATGATAACAACTGAATTAATAGAAAAATTTGGTTAATATGCATAATAATAATCACTTTACCTATAAAATAATATTATACTACTAGATTATTCAATAAATAAAAAACAAATATGTAAATGTTGATTAAAAATGAGCTGGATGCATTGTATGTAGGACGAGTTTAAACTAGTTTAGACGAATATGTAGTTATTGTAGGTAAATATCAAGAATCACAATAATAGAAAAGAGAATAATGATTAATCAAAAAAAATCAAAATCATTTATTGAGAAAAAAACATAATTCACAAATTTCTGAGTCATTGGTCCCCAAACTAGGTCGACCTGTATCTTGGGGACCTCCTTCCTAGTGGTACAATTAATACCAGCACACGTAATGTAATATTGTAGGAGCGGTCTTATCGCTGGGGAGCAATCTCTTCCAGGCAACCCTCGGTTAGACATAAACGATTTCCAAAAATTGACATTTCAATTGGTATGCATGAATAAGATACTTAAATATTCAGTTTTGGGTGATTCATATGAATTCAAGGATTGTGGTGTGACAGGTAGATTAGAGAAATATAGGAAGAAAAGACTGACCGAGACTGTGATCCCAATTGATTGCGAAACGGTGAAAGGAAAAGAGACTTAAAAATAACATCAAATAAACTGACAATGTTAATATCATGAAAATAAATATGTTAACTAATAGTCGGCAAAACTTATTATTATGGAAAATAATGTGACAATAACATTTGTTATTATCGTAAGTATCAGACATAAACCCTTATTGGCAGTGAATTGAGAAATAAAGTCATAAAATATTTATTCTTAATTTATTGCTTTCGTATTTTAAGGTAATAATATCAGAATTAAGAGAGATCCGATTTGCATTTGCGATAACGTGATTGCTTTTTTATTATTGGCAGTATATTTAAAATCCAGCCTAGTGCCATTACGGAATAACGCGTTTAAATTTTCGGTAGTTTTAAGCTTTAACTTTTCTCTTATAAAATATTGTTACGACGTGTCAAAACTTTTTTCAGCATTTGGACTTCTTTTCTTTTTCTGAATTTTAAACACGGAGTAAACATACTTTGTGTTTAAAAATTGCTATAAGAAAACAGCCCATTGTCTATTGTAATATTTTATGGCAGTCATTATCCAGGTGTGTTGGACTTAAAGTACAAAATTAATCTAGGAAATTCGGTCCACGTGGCCGGGCAGATCTACTGCATCTGTTCAGTATAAAGCAATGCGTCAATCGAGGGAAGAGGTAGTCGAGCGATAACTACGAGCGAAACAAGACTTGTCTACTACAATCGGGGTCCGTCACTAGGGTTAGTGACGGACTATGCGTGTTTATTGAATTAAGACCTTCTGCATTATGTTTGGACTGGTTGTGTTCGGTTATATTTGTACTTGTGTTATACGGGTTTGTATAGTTCTAATAAACTATATAGTATTTCTAACGGCATTTTAATTCGAGTCTCGAAACTCCTAACAATTTCATGAGCTAATTAAGCTGCACCTCTAAATTAAGACGTTATAGGTTGTCATGACAATTAAATACGGCAAACAGCGTAGATCAATTAAGTATTTAAATTTCACCACACACTAGGACGTTGCTCGAGGCATCAACATATTGCAATGTCGCTGCATATTTAAACTATATTTTGTTTATTTATCTCCATCATTAATCAAGTTTAATGAAAACCAATTAAAGCTAACAGGGGCGACGGCTTGTGTTAGCATTCTAAAGTACGTATTTTATGAGGCGCTCCGTACATACGAGTGTGTCGCAAGTCATTGAGTTGTTTGACTCACTGTCAGACAAGTCACACTTAAATAAATCGCAACCAATCGTCACAAGTTTCTTATAAGGAAACAATAGGCGTGTCAACTTTGCTCGTAACATCCAATATTTTGTCATTTCGATCACTGGCCTGGCACGAACCACTGTTATTAATAGTTAATGTTAATCTTTAATAGATAATGTTGACAAGTCAAATTATAAAAGTAGGTGTTGTGTTATCAGTGATATGTTTGTCGATAACGTAAACGTGTCATCATTTTGTGTTTACAGTCAAATTTTGGTAGACGTGTAGTAGACTAGATAATGTTTTATGACTGAAGAGTGTAATATTGAACGTGTAATAAATAATCATAGTGAAAATGGCGCAAACTCATCCTAAACAGTGCCAAATGGATCACAACTATAAATTAGAGAAAAAGTATATAGAAATGAAGAGACTTGTGTTAGAGAAAACAGAAGAGTTAAAACGAAGAGACAAGATTATAGCGGTATTGGAAAACGAAATAGATGACAAAGATGCAACGATAAGATACCTCAAAAATGAAATAGATAAATACCGACAGGTAGTAAAGCCATTGACAAGGCAAATTATCGATAGTCACAGAAACGGTTTAGACCCTGACGAAGAACGTTTCATGATGAGAGCTCCAGGTGCGGAAAATACCAGGGTGTATCATTTAAGTGCACAAAGGTTGAAGAGGACTGCCATATCAGCTGAGCCTCTGTCAGTACTAATACAGGATCATGAAATGAAACTGGTTAAGATACCCAAGAGTCATAGGTGAGTTAAATGTTTGCTGGTTGAAAATTAAATGTAATATAATTATGAACATAACGCTAATATTTGACATATGTATGTCACAATTAGACATTTTAAGTTGAAGTCGAAAATTTTTCTCTCCCGAGAAGTATGACTTTGGTCTTTGATCGTGTACTTGACAAGTATATATTCATAGGACAGCAATAGAAAAATGTTAAATTTATCTCAGGGTTTTCAAATTTACGGAAAATAAATAAACTGAGTTTTAACCGTTATTAATTATACTGTTAATATTTATTTAATCACAAGAGGTGAAACACGATGAACTTCTAGTAGATAGTTTGTGACATTACGTTATGTAATTACGTAGCTAAATCAGTAATTAATTTTTTTCTTCATACAAAGAGTGCTTTCAAAATTTTGACAGTAGAGCAATAAAGTTATTTGGCAGACAAATACCGTGTAAATACGGAGAGAATATCTCTAGTTAAGAAAGATACAAAATTATTTTGAATACAATAAACGACTGAGATTAATCTCAAAAACATCCAACTAACAGCAACATTTATGAATTATTTAGTTTATCAACAATTACTTGCACTAATACTATGAATTTACATTGTGTTTTAAGTAAGAAACATGTGAAATCCAATAATTACTTAAAGGTAAACATTGCATGCTTTAGTATCAAAATTATAGTGTATTAAAATCAAATTATGTCATTAATAGCAATTAAATTTCAACATGTAAAGATAATAAGAAGTTAGTAATCTGAAATGAAATCATTTATTTTAATTATAATATTAATTGGAATGTAGATCACTAATACCACTATAATGATTTATCATTTGTCATAGTCTAAGTATAGAGAGTTAACAAGAACAATATAGTGAAAAATTGTTGCCACAATTTATCAGACTTTTATGGGACCAAGTTAATACTCCAGAAGCAATTACTGTCTTCAAAACTTGCAGTAGAGATATTTCACTAGCCAGTTCGATGTAAATAAACCTTAGAGCAGTACCATGTAGCCCGATGGCGAGGACATGCGTCACATAAAAGTTCGAACGTAATTATACCAAATGGGTCCATTGAAGGCATACCGGCTAACACATGTCGGCCTCGAGTGCGGCGCGAACGCAGTCTCGAGAAGAAATTCAATCACTACCTTGACTGATTGATAGGCGATGTAACGACACTTCTATATTTGTTACTACATGCTTCTATTCATTGCATATTGCATTGATCATTTGAGCTTCATCTATTTCACTTCTTTTTCCTATTAATAGTATGACTTGACTTTGCTGTTTACTGTCCACATTGTATTGTTCTTCCTTTTTTATTTTACATCTTTTTAATTTAATTATGCCTAGGCATAAGTCGTTAAAAGTGTGAGTCAGGTTGCCTGGATGCAATATCCTTTTGATTTGCAGTAAAATTATTGTAATTATTCATTTTGTAATTGTTAAGTTTGGTGCACAATGAAGAATTTTTATTCTAGTAAGATCTCATAGCTATTGAAACTAAGATTACATTTTCTTAACATTGATGTATCACCTTTATAATCAGTTGAATCAATACATTAATGAACATCATCATTTTAGCAAGCATAAAGTAGTTTAACATTAAGGGCCTTACTTATAATCGTTATAATCTTAAATTTAAAGAAACTGCTCAGCAACTGATTAGTCAAAAACTCCTCTTTAGTCGAATATTTTGGGTACAGCCTACGTTAATCATTCAAATTTCGTTTGTCTGTGCAGGAGCACAGACAAACGAAATTTGAATGTTTACCTAAGAGGATTAGGTAAACAACAATACACGTTTATAAGTGAAGACATTCATTGATTAGGATCGGATTCTGATTCTCTTAAGAGATGCCTAATCGTTTCTTAATGAGTTTATTATAAGTAAGGCCGTAAGTGTTTCCAGCGTGTCTAATGTTGTTGCTAGCTTTATATTTATTTTAGACGAGATTTGTGAAAAATCTCTCTAACGGTTAGAGAGGTCATGTATCAGTATCATTTGTTTAGTGTTAAACTTTATTGGCCTTACTTATAATCGTTTGTAAAATTTTAAGAAACTGCTCAGCAACTGATTAGTTAAAATCCGTACCAATAAACTCCTCTTAAGGATATAAGATAATAAAATAACGACAAAAGGCATTAAATTGGTGGCGCTACCGTAGCTAAAGTGCTAATTTTTAAAGGAAATACTAAAAGTTTTATAAAATCACTAGGGCGTTATTAAATTACTCACTTAAGAGATGGCTAATCTTTTCTCAACGAGATTATTATAAGTAAGACCCTATATATTTATAAAAGAAAAATTACAAGTCACTAGACATTTCAATATATTAGTCACTTTTATTGACACGACTAAGGCGTGATTTGTAATCATGTTTAAGCAAATAGTTACTGGTATTCAAATAACTAAAAGAGCATTGAACACGCCTTTATAAGTATACTCTCTTATTCATAATAGTAATACGAGGTTTATCGCCTCGTCAAAAAAGTGTTTTTCATAACCGCATGTTAATGTGACAAACATTAGTACATATTTAGACATGAATGATATTTTTGAATATTTTTTATTATTATTTAAAAATTCTACTTTAAGTCTTGCATTGATAGATATCATCACTTTGGATCAAAATTGAAGACTGAGGCCTAAAGCAGCCGCTTTCACAGAACGTATTACAAATAAGACAAGTATCAAAATAAAATGAAAAGTTCTATCTTTTACTACCAGTATGCTTAGACACGTCAATTTCACTTATCGATTTTTCAAAAGATTTTTTAAATTCACCAGATTAAAGTTATTTTATTGAATAAAACATAACATGGGAGAATTAAAAATGACAGTTGCATGAATAAAACAGTTGAATTGTTTCACTTTTGAATTTAGTCAAGTTATAATTTATTCAACAGGTAACGTTTATCTGATCATAGAAAAATCGGTTCTTAATAGAAAATTATTCTACAATATATGTATTATGCTGCTATGTATGTATTATTCCTAAGCATTGGCGTTTATTTTTTGTCGATCCATTTGGGATGAAGTCATTGCGCTATTATTACATTCAAGTTCAAGACCGAAGTTTTTCATAGCACAGCTTTTTGTTGATGACATCATCAAGTCGCCAAGTGTTCATGTACTTAAGTTACGCACATTTATATTCAAGTCCTATGAGTATAGTTAAATATAATTTTTAAATGAGATTGTGGATAGAAATACAATAAGTTCTAATATTATGTTATATAACATGTTATCATCCAAACGTCAACATTTTGTGATAGAAATATTTTTAATTACTTTTTCAAACAATTATTAATGCGCTATTTGACTTATGACATTACAAGTAGGTACGCTCATATAAAATATTGTGGCTGCGATATTTAATGTAATGTAATGTAACTTTATGTACTTTTTTTTACGGTGTATTTTTCTGGGTACTTCGTTCTCAGACAAGTACATTGGCATGGCAGCACCAAAAAATGCGGCAACACCGTCATCTGTTTCATATATTCATCTATCCCACAGAAAAAACGTCATTTATCAGGATAAAAAGTATCCTAAGTGTTGATATAAGCTAGCTCTGTGACGAATTTCATTTAAATTCGTACAGTAGTTTTCACGTGATGCTCAAACAAACAGAGGCACTGACAGACAAAACTTAAAGGATTCGATTTTGAAATTCACTGTACAAATACGACCCGCATACAGATTTATTGCAATAAAACTACGTTTTAACAGTTTTCAGCACAGTATTTTATTTTGTCATTTTGGCCACTTTTCAGTAGCCGTGATTACTGAAGCCGAAGATCATTGTGTGGGCTAGGCGCGGAAACTAAAAAATACCAGACTTATTGTATTTAACTTGTCTGACAGGTCTTAAAGTGGTCGTCATTATATTTATTGTACGCACGCGATTTGTATTAAGCTCAAGTAAAATTCATCTCTTTGATATTTCAGATCTCGAGAACTCATAAAGAGCGCAATCCTCGACAACGACTTCATGAAGAATTTGGAAATGACGCAGATCCGCGAGATAGTGGACTGCATGTCCCTCGTTATATGTCCTCGCGGAAGTGTCATCATCGAAGAAGGAGATGTCGGCAGCAAAGTATATGTCATGGAAGGTCAGTTAGTTCAATTAATAAGTAATGCTTCTTCTTTATTCCAGTGCAGAATCAACAAGATTTTTTTAAATTGCATTAAGAGCCGAAACAGTTTTTTAAAGCGCGCCATCTCTTGTTCAATAGCAAAACTGCAACAGTATCTGCACAGTTACGATATAAAATAGTTACACTATTTGCCGATAGGTGACACTGTATTAAATAGTTCGTAATAATGTTCATAGATGTCGCTGTAAGTCTAAAACAGATTTATTTTATGCCGGATTTGTTATAATTATGTCAACATGAAATCTCTATAGACATTCAAAATATAAGTGAATAATAACAACAAATGTAATAATATAATTTCGATTCTAGTTTTTATACAAATTAAATGACCTTTGGAAGGAATAGTAAACAATGAATAACTTAATAGTTAAAATATCAACACAATAATTTAAACATTCAGTAAGGTCTGTTTGTTATATTTTATGCTGATACGCCCAAGTTTTTAAACGCATAATTTAAATTTAAAATTGACGTTTTTTTATCTGTAACCTTTAAATAATTGAACGAACAAAGAACTTAAATAAATTACTAGCCAAATAAAGGAAAAGAAACAATTTTAATACACATATTAATTTGATTTTATCGTTCTTAGGATTAGTGCCTTCGATACTTTATGCCTTACTAGAGTGGTTAGACAGCTAACTTGGTGCAGGAAAAGTTTAAGTTATGTCGCCTGTTTATCCGCTTTCACAGACGCTCAGGGAAAGTCTAGGTACGCTTAGATAACCACTGACACATAAAACCTAATTGTAATTTGTCTTTCTATGTTTCCTTGATAAATTTATACTAATTTTAAAATATATTGCTTGGAAGCTTTATAGAATATTGTAGCTCTAGTATTTATTTCTTATGTCTTATGCTTTCACAGAAATATCACATTCCTACGCCTTGATAGTTAGTTCAATCTCCATATATCAATAATGTCGATTGTTCTTTATTTTAATTACACAACATAATATAATATTATATTGAAATTTATTTATTTCATTCTGTTACGCTGTATAAATATGAAATTGAAAAGTAACGTATTAATATTTTTAATTCTTGACTAATTTGATTTAAAAAATGTTTTAAATCTAGAATTCTGAAGTCTGTTTGCTAGAACTTCTTTAATTCTTGGAAAAGTAATCATGTAACGAGCTTCTGTGTAAAACTTGTAAAAAAGGGGCTTGAGATATAAATTGAATAAGAAATATAAAGAAAACAATTTTTAACTAGACGTTTCGCTGAGGAGTTTTTGTTGCTTCTTCTCATAAACAGCATTGCGAAACGGTGTACATAGGAAGTAAATTTAAATTTCAACTTATATTTATGACCTTCAGAAAGTGTTCTCTAGTGGAACTTGTTTTGAATAAAGACATTTGAATTTAAATTCTATTGACACTAGGATTTTCTGAATTTCGTTATATAATAAGAGCTTGTAATTCCTCATACTTAATCATCTTTTGTGACAATATTTAGTTTGTAAAAAGTACAATTTTAATTTGTTTATAATATTTGAGCAAGATTCAATATTATTTACGTATAATTCATTTGCCTAATACCACCTCGAGGGAATGATTGTTCTAGCAATAGTAACAAGTAAACAAAGAGAAATTACTCTGTCTTCCAATAAGGTCACAAAGTCGGTGCCCACGCGCATGCGTCAGCGTTTAACCTAACGTAATAATTTATATAAACAACAAACATTATATAACGTTATATATGGACTGTGACAACCTGAATAATAACTCCAAGGAAATTGAAAGCAGTTTCGTCAGAGTGAATTTTAATTATTTAATGTTATACAATATTTTTATTGTTACAAAATTATTATAATGCTCGCGCTTCACTTGCCGGTATAATGTTATAATTATTGTCTGTGACCAAATGCGTTTTGTGAATAGCGTCAAAAATAACTCCGTTAACGAAAAGCTGTATGTGTATATTTAATATTATTTAATAACAATATCGCATCACAAATAATTCATTTAACCCATCACTATATCTGCATAAATCGGTTAATAATTATAACATTATCCCAGAATCCTAGATGAAACGGTAGCTTATAGATCTAAGAAGTTGAAACACCTAAACAGAATCTTTAGTACTTTGAGAAAATACGTTCCGGTGTACAAGTCACTTTAACAATCGTTGTCTACTTATTATATTAAAACAGGAAGAATATATTATTATATTAATTACAAATTTCAAAAGGAACCTTTTATATTTATTGAAAAAACTCCAAGCACTTCGAGCTACATAAGTCATTGAGCTATTTTGAATTCTTCAAAATTCGCTAAGAGTAGTTTTTTTTTCAAATTGTTCCCATGAGGGAAACAAGGACGTAGAAGATCGTGGCTTTGATGATAGTGAATAATTGCACTCCTCTAACGAGATCGGTTTTGAAAGCACGGTGATTTGGCGATTTTTTTATTGCCTTTCACCTGATGGAAAGCGGTTACCATCGCCTATGGACAATTGCATCACCAAAGATGCTACAAATGCGTTTCTGCTCTCTTAAGAAGTACTGGAACCTGGCTACTGATGCCGGAACACAACTCAAGGTTGTTATGGCGGCATACTCTAGACCAAGGGTGGTAGCCGTCCAGTCAGGCAAATATCCTAACACCCAGGTTGTTTTGTCGTCTCTTACGACAGTCCGCCTGGCCGCAGGAAATTGTATTCTTTATTGATTGACATATCCAGCTGGTCGGCAACCTGTTCAATGCAGCTATTTGAAGATTTGCCACGAGGTCTCTTGCCTTCAACTTTACAAGACTTCCATATCGTCTGGTTTATTTCGGGCTACGTGGGCAAAGTCCTACACTATCCGTTCTCGTCATACTGCTGATAACCTCTGGGGATCGCCAATCTTGAGTTCTGTCAGTATGGAAGCGTTCGTTTGGCGAGCTGTCCATAGTAGTTACTTTGTACTTAATAATAATTACTATACTATCGAATAACCTGAAATTTCAACTCAAATAGAGTCATAAAATTTAACTGCATACAATCGCTGTAAATGCAATTACTATTTAATTATTCAAATTAAAATACTGTGGGTCTAAACGTTCTTTTTCTGTTCTAAAATACTTTGCTTGAAACAAATGTAGGTTTTGTAAAAATAATTAAATTAATTTTTAACAATATCTAGGGCATCCGATATATTAAGCAAGATACTTATTATAATACAATAATAGAATATTATTCATATATACGTAGATTTAAATGAACTTAAACATTCTTTGTCATTATATCTGGCTTTATTACAATAAATTATTATTATTCAAAAGTCAAACATAAAATAGTGTATAAATACTAAAATCGACAATTGAAGGAAACATACCAAATATTTTTTAAATTTATACTGGCCGTGTTACTGATATAGGTACTAGGCATATGTTTGTGCATGCAATTGCAGCACACAGCTACTAAAAAATAAGTGGGCGCAATAATCAACATTGTTTTAAGTTATTTTCCCTAGAGTTTGAGTCAAAATCCTGCACTGAAATCAGTGTTTTTGTTTCCAATTCCAAATCCTGCCTGGTGACACTGTATTTTAGATGTTCCAGCTGTTAATGCTGGAATCATATGCTGATAATAAACATTTTTATATGTATAAATACATATAAAAATGTTACTAATATGTATTAGTAAAATTTAAGTAGTCGTATAATATACATATATGCCATCCTCGCCATTATCATCTCAATTCAGTCCTAAAGTTATCTGGCAGAGATCGCTTTTTTGCGATAAGAGAGTCTTTTGTGCATAGTAAGATATGGTTTCAGGGTCTTATGACTATTGAGTTAGAGTAAGTTTGTAGGCTTTTTTAAGAACCGTAAACCTTACTCTAACTCAATATGAATAAGACCGTTAGTCCATAAATTTATTTTTGTATTGGTGTACAATACCAATATCATTTTAGTTACTTGATAAATTGTTGGCGGCAAATTACCTTGTGTTTTGGTTCTGTAATTATTCGTTGGCCTCGGTAAATTATTTTTATTTTCGATTTAAATTGCAAATGTGAAAGATTATATTTATTTTTAACAGATCACCGAAAATTATATATATGAACTTAGATTGCACTTTGGCATCTCGATTTGCAAACTAAAGGTTAAAATTCTAAAATAATTATGCATACGTAATTTCATCTAAAGTTCATAATTTACATAACAACTTCAGCTAATAATGTCTATTTCGAACAACATTCATAATAATTTATACAGAACATAAAATGTCACGGCTTATTCACTTTAATGTTTTAAATTAATTTGAAATGTCTTAGGTTTGTGCTGCACAATATTTATACGCGCCTAAATAGGCGATTGATATTGAAAAGTCGTCCAAATTGAAGAGTATTTCGGCACTATGATGCTTGTTACCCACAACAATTTATGATCCATGCACCACTGATGCACTTATATGGCCTGATGTGCATATTATTACAATTACCAACTGCTAACGGTGAAGGAAAACATCGTGACGAATCCTGCACATCAAGCTAACCGATGTGCCAAACTCGTCAATCCGCTTTAGACAATCGTGGCGGCTATACTGCCCTTTCTCCTATAAATGGGAGGTCCGAGCCCAGCACTGGGACGTTTATGGGCTGTTATTACAATAAACTGACAATGACACTAGTAGAAGTTTAATGTAACTCGTTCGAGTGTGACTGACAGATATATAAGTAAAAAATTAATAAAATAAAAATATATCCATCCAATGCATGCTAAGCATAATTGCGTGTAATATATAACGTAACATAAAAACATTATTACAGGCACAATAGAAAAGCGTTTTTATAAAATAAAAAAAGTACAAACAATTTTCAAGAAGTGAGGTGTGTAAGAATAAGCCTAAATGGCGCTCTGTTGTTCGTGCCTACCCCGCAAGGGACCTGGCGTGAAGTTATGTATGTATGTATGTATGTATGTAATTTTCAAGAAACGGAACCAATTTTTTAGCTTCTAAAAATGGTTGTTACTATTGTTACGAAACCGCACAAAAACTCATGTTTAAGCGATTCGAGCGCACAATGCGTGATCACCTCGCGGCCTTGGCAAGCGGAGATCGAGAATCGAGACCTCGTTGAGTTTTTGTCGAAGGTATGACGTGACGCCCCAAGCCATTAGCTGACAGTGACTTATTACTGGGGAGTGAAAGTAATCGCGATTTAAAGTCGGTAGCAAAGCCAAAGCCGGCTAGGAGGTCTTGGATTTCATCACAAGGCTTGTTTAGAACAATACTTAATATTTAATCAAATAAATACTTAATATTCAAATAACAGTTTAAGATTTCAATGATGTTGACTACGAGTAGTATCGGAACTCTAAGTAATGAATGGCCCCAATGGTATTAATATTGGTTTTACCAAAGATTTTATAACATAGAAACAAATGGAAAAACAAGAATCAACACAAAACGAATAATTTGCGATAAGGCCTCCATTTGTACTTAATTGTAATCTGTATTTGTGTATTGTTTCATAAATGTTATTGTACATAGTATATTTTATTCTATTCTGTAATTTGATTTGTATTACTAGTCAAATTATATATTGGTTAACGAAATATAAATTAACATAAACTAAACAAAACAAAAATAATAAACTAATATGATGAAGGAAACTCAACATATGTCGTATTATATCTACGATTCCGACTATAAGTAGAATACTTAACCTAGTTCATCGAGTCAATAGGTGAGGTTCCCAGACAGTTGGCAACGTTACCTTGAATAAGTAAAAAAATATATATTAATTACATAATAGGTAATTATTATATATATATAAATATATTTCTACTTATAGTCTTATAGGTAGAATATAATATAAGTTGAGGTTCTTTCAGTGTACTAGTTTATATTAATTAATACATAGCTAATTTATACAATGAATGTATGATGAAAGAATGACTAAACAGATATACAATGCAAAAGTGGATGGATGCAGAAGTCGCGGAAGGCCACGACACACGTTCCATGATCAAATTGATCATGTATTAGCAGAAGGTGAGGTCAGGAGCCTTAAGAACAGACGAGCGTGCATGACAAGAACTATGAATGTCAAAGAAGCAAGTGAGGTGTGTAAGAATAAACCTGTATGACGCTCTGTTGTTCGTGCCTACCCCGCAAGAGACCTGGTGTGAAGTTATGTATGTATGTAATTTATACAAGTAAAAGATCTGGAACTTCTATGTACGTATACCTACTTTGGGATATTTATTCTACAGACTAGACTAATGTTGTACTTAGGTGTACCGTAAAATTATATCGAGTCCGAACAATTAAAATTAACAGAATTGACATTTTCCTATCTAAGATTTTTTATACTCAAATTATGGCAAGCAAATTGTTTTTCAATTATAATATCTTTCTAAGCGTTAATAGAGTTATAAAACGCGTGCAATCCCCTATCCTATTGGAAATTATAATAATATATACCATGAAGTGAAAGTAGTGCCTAGTAATGTGCAATTTCTGCACATTAACGGAACTCAATCAACTAAAGCAGTGAGTTATCGGAGCGAAAAATAGGTATTATGAACGACTAATGAGCACGTGGTAGAGGCCAAAAACAACACTCAGTTTTACTGCGACATACATAGTTTTAAGACTGTAGAGAGTTTTGCTCACTTTCGACCTTAGATAGATAAGAATTTATTGTTCACTAAACAAAAATGCATAAGAAAGAAATAATTACCTTATCACTAAAAGCGATCTCTTCCAGGCAACCTGAGTCAAAGGGAATTCTTAACTTATCTTATTATTATACATGTCATATTAGTTTTTTTTTTTTTTTTTTTTATTGCAGGAGGTCAGCATACAGGCAGACGGCCCACTTGATGGAGAGCGGTTACCGTCGCCTATGGACATTTGCAACACCAAAGGTGCTACAAATGCGCTGCTGCCCTCTTAAGGGAGACTGGAACCTGATCACTAATGCCGGAACACAACTCAAGGTTGTTATGGCGACATACCTTAGACCAGGGTGGTAGCCATCCAGTCGGGCATATGCCCTACCACCAGGCTGTGGGTTGTTTGTCGCCTCTTACGACAGGCCGCCCGGCCGCAGGAAATTGTATTCTTTCTCCGTTCCTGCACGGATAAAAGGTCATATATTATGGTAAAGATATGGACTGTATGTACAAACCAACTGGACAAACATTGCTGTATTTTACAATAATACGAAGAAGGATACTAGAAATAACAATTGAGCAGTTAAAGACAGAAAATCTCCTAAATTGTATAAGAGTAAACAACGTCACAGACCATTCCTTTTTTTGATGATCCTCTCTTCAAAACATATTTTTTCTACCAAATTAATAAATGTTTAAAGTTTTTTTATTTTTGATGGATCTAGTCTCATAAAATATTACCTCTATAACATCTTCTTTTATGCAAATATGTAAAAAAAAAAAATTGTTTCCATATTTTTTCTATAAGGCTTTTTGACCTTGACTAACAGATAAAGGATATCTTTTGTCTCCGAAAATTATACTTAAATACAATGATTATTTTATTGATGAAAGGACCCATGGAAATAGTTAACATGTACATTTTTAAATTTATTACATAAAAATAATTTTTATTCACGAGAGTTCATGATATAAATTTTATTCATATTCAAATTTTTTGAAGAGTTTTTAAAACACCAAAAGTTTCTTCATTTCACCTATCGCCTAACTGATTTCATTTTGTTATGAAATCAAAATTAACGAGGCGGTCTGTCCATATACTCATGTATGTTAATGTTTATTATATAACATTAATAATTGCCTTATATCATCGCGGCCTAGTTAATAATGAAAAATTAGAATGGTTTAGTTCATCATAACTAAGAAGAGATAAATTATATTTTATCATATCTGATTTATTAGTGTTTATAAAAAAATCATTTCAAACATTTTTCTTCAATCATTTAGCACTGTGAATTTTCTTTTCAGCGAATATGTTTATTTTGCATTTTAATTTTTTATTACCCTGTTTTTAGCATACGAATAAATTTTGATAACATTTAGAATAGATAACATCCTAATTACTAATTACTTATTACAGTTTGCGAGTAGAAAATTGGTGCTGATATTCTGTCGTAAAATGACCCATTTTCCAATTTCAGGAAAATTTTAAATTTTCTTCCAAATTCAATAGTGGCGCTTTGAGAGAGAAAAAGATATTTAGGACAAGATAAAAAAGGGATACAAGATAATAGATCTAACAATAAATTGATGTGTCCTAAAATGGTTTTTCCTCCGCATAATGCTAGTTTCACAACAAGCGCTGATACTCCGCAAGTACCTCTAAGATATGCCACTTAGATCCTCGAAGCAAATTGAAGACAATAAAATGTAACTTGAATAATTGCAATTAGCAGTAGTATATATAAATAGTATTATTATTACAAATAAATAACAAACAAGTCAATGAAATGACGGATAAGACTTAAAAATAATAAATTCGTAATGATTCGTTATGGCACAATAATCGACGTATTATTTTTGAGCCTACATCAGTAATATTCTATTGCTGGAGCACAACAAACGGACTAACAGCATACCTGATGGCAAGTGGTTACTTTCTACTGTCTCCTCTATGAACATTTACAACACTAGTAGTCTTACCTACTTAATTTAGGTACCCACAATGTGTCATACTGTTAATACTTCAATATTTGAAGTTAGAACTGAAAATCATCGCTATTCAGAAGGAAATTCCTGCATAGCTTTATGCTGAGTTGCCATCCTCTTTGGTGGAAACGCAGCATAAATATATTAAAATTTGACAACACAATTTTATGAAAGTTGTTTTTTTGTATCGTCAGGTACCAGTCAAATAAAGTATTCCTTACTGAAACTTGCTATTATGGGCCTCTAAGGAATTTTATGACACATTTTTTTCAACATTCTTTATTACCTTAACAAACAGAAACAATGGAGTTGTCATCTATATCATTCCGCAACATTCTGCAACCGTGTGCAAGCAACTTGTACCGGCTTATTTCAAAATCAAAACTAGGCAACGTATTGGAGACATAATAACACTGTCGCAAGAACATATTATTTGTAACCTAACTATATCATAATATATATTCATGATCTTCGCAAGAACATTTGTTGTAATATGAATAAAATGTTAATGTTAATTAACATTGACACTCATCTCTATGGAAATATTGTATGCAATTTCAAAATTGACCATTACACAATTTTTGAAGCAATTTTGGCTGTCGTTATGTTGTTGACTTTAAGCGTGTTTCTATAACTATAATACGTACTTTTTAAGCTATTATCACCAGCATTATAGCTAACTAATAGAACAAAGTTACTGGGTTTATAAGATTGAAATTTGGCAGGAAGACTTCTTCTATATGTCTGTACAAGTGAACAGTGAAATTATTAAAATAATGTTAACGTGACCGCCTTATTTTAAGGCGATTATGATTGTTTGTATCTCATTTGTAAGATATAATCAAATAAGGTCTGGATTTATCATTAGTTATATTTCTCGTTCTTGGTAAAAAAGTAAGGGATTCTTTTATGGTAATAGAAATAGAAATAGAAATTTCAGTCGTTCCGTAAAAACGAAACTCTAAAAAGTTCCTATATTTTAGGTACATAGTTATTCTGTACCAGAAAATAATTATTTTCTAGCTCATTGACGTTTTATTAATTTACATACATTGTTTACACCAAATCAGTCAAAAACTAAGAGGAAACTTGTTAAATATTTCTAATTGTTTTTTCCACTAAAAATACGGTTTACAGATTTTTTAAGAAAAAAATAATCGAATAAAAAACATAAAGAGTATATGGTGAAATGAATAATTATCAATTAACATGCTCCAATAATTGATTAAATGAGGCAAGAAGTACTAAATGAACCACTTACATGGTTTTCATGCCTTTTTATGGCAGCTACTTCTAAGATTAGAAATTATAATAGAGGGGCATTTTCTTTCAAAGTCTCCTCAGGTTCATTTTATAGAATGGTAAGTAGACTTGAATCTCTCCATTTTTATATCTTTTCTCTCTTTCATCTTTCCCATTTGGAGCTATCATAATATCTTTTCGTCCCATTCCCCTCTATTCAGGCATAAGTCCTCTGTCACACAACAAATCATCATGTCATCTTTCTCATAATCTATCCCTTCTTATAATATGTGGAGTAAGTAAAACGCTTTACTGAAACTCTGTATATCTATACATCAATGAAGACGATAAAGACGGGTATGATGATAGTAAAATGCTTCCGTTCTTACAACGTATTAATGGGCAACTAATCACCGCACTTAAAATAAAACAAAAAATGTTTAGTGGTTAACACATTTTTTTAAATAACCTCATTAGTGTTATATTAATAATGAGCCTTGTTTATGTCGCATCGAATTTTATAGACTATGTTCGATGCATTCTGAAGATGTGACCATCCGTGTCGGTCGATTTCTCCATCTATCTGAACAGCCTCGTTATGCACATTTGTACTGGCATTGGATAATGAATGCAACCTAATTTATTATAGTGAACTTATTTTTTAAATGGAAACGTAATTACATACACTTGTTTCTTGTAATAAATGTTACTTACATTTATTGTCTTACTAGGAATTTACTTATCTATTGTGCCTGCCAAAACATGTACAGATTTTGCTGAAATATTATCAATCTAGGTTTACAGTTTCTGAGAATGCACTTACTAGGTTTTTAAATTGTACATCGCTTTGTATGTAACTTAAATATACATAAAATATAATCTATGCTGATTGACTTTTTTATAAATTATCTACTGTTTGTCGAGATTACGTGATTGGACGCGCAAAAAAAATCATCTATCTCAAGGTACTGGACGAATAATATCAGTCAATTGTTTCATGTTAAACAGTTTGCAAGGGAATGTCATATTTATGTTCACCAATACACTTAAGTAATGCGACAAAGAACTCATAAAAATTAATTTAAAAATGTTGATTACATGAGTAATGTTATATATAGTCCATGTTAAACTTTCATGATCTTCCCAGAGTAGCTGCGTAATATTTGTTTTGTATGATAAAAATACTATTACTTAATTCTATCATAGTGCAGTTTTAACTGTAATAATGTTAAAAGTATAGGCCGTTTCACACAGATGTGGCGATGGGTGTAATGAGTAATTTAAAATGCGAGATTGTTATTGTCGTTAAATATTGACACATCACATATGTGTATACATTAATGTAGCTATTCGTTAACGGTGTGTTGCCACAATATAAATATGAAACACTATTGCAGATCAAGCCCCACCATTGTAGTCGATGTGTTCCCGTCAGCTGCCGTAAGAATAAAAATCGAAATAACCTAACCTAACTAACATAAGGAAAATGTTATCCAATTATAACACGTTCCATTTATCTTTATTAACTCCGCGTGTTGCTGTGACGTTTCTTTTAATTCTTTTCCTCTCGTCAAACAATATTCTTTCCAGCATTAAAATTGTTGTACATTGACATAAAACACTCTATTTACACAGGGGGGAATAACACCCGCATAGCGCGTACCTCCGGTTCTATTCAGTCCTATTGTTCAATTAAACACACACGTGAACTTATAAAACCCATGTTAAGAACTGCTTCTATTGAATAAACCGTTCCATTTGGATGAATCTGAATGAACGAGACAATAACTGTTACTTTGATATTTCTTTTGATTTAAAATCTATTACGTCTTGCAGAAATTATAAAAGAATAACAAGAAGGAATAAAATGAAATTACCATCTGTATTGTATATATGTATATATAGGGCACATATTACGAGTACAATAAATACAAACAGTATTTACATAATGTAACATACACGATAACATGGTATATTATTATAAAAGGCATAAGTATCATCTTACCATATTATTTTAAAAATACTAAGATAGAAAACACTTTATTATTCACCAAATAAACAATAAAAGAATGAATAATTACAACAATTTAACGGCAAAATAAAAGGCGAACTTAGCGCTTAAAGCAATCTCTTCCAGGCAACCTGACTGAGAGGATACGTTTGACAACTTATGTCTAGATATAATTAATTGTAAAATAAAGTAAAATTTACTGTTTGAACGATGATCATCTGTTCAGGAATATAGTAAGAATATAATTTCCTGCGGCCACGCTGCCGGTCGTAAGAGGTAACAAAACAACGAACAGACAGATTGTAGGGCGTCGTCTGGAAGGCTACCACACCTGGTAGTGTATGCCGCTATAACAACTTTGAGTTGTGTTCCGACTTTAGTGGTCAGGTTCCAGTACCCCATTAGAGAGCTGCAGCACATAAATAGCATCCTTGGTGTAACAAATGTCCATAGGCGATTGTAATCCCCCTCCATCAGATGAGCCGTCTGCCAGTCTACTAAACAATAACATAAAATATAAATAATAATTATTATTATTACATTATTTGACTTATCTTACTTGCACAAAATAAAGTAAAAACTCTATCATTAGTGATATGTATCATGTGTTAGTTAACATTATAGGTGTTTACATTATATGATAATGATTTTATTTATATATCTTGATCAAACTTGCATATATACAAGTCTAGATTATTATGATATAATGATTATGTCAATAATGAGCCTTATGCGATTACTTTATCTTCTCTATACAATGGTTCAAATCAAAGCTTATCGTACATACATACTCGCGACCTTAATCCAATTGTAATAGAAAAGTATATCCAGATAGAATTTGTTTGATATACAGACTGTATTCAAAGTTATCTCTATTCAAAAAAGTGAAACTATCTCATAATTCACCACAGCCTTGACCGAGTCATTATAATGAAATCTGACAGAACATCGCTACTTATTTAACATTTCTACTTTTACTTGAACTTTCGTTTTGTCGACTCCCATTATAAAATAATAAAAATTAATATTTATATGTAGTAAAACTCCGCTGTACTTAAGTGTTTCGTTAAAGTGATTATATATATACCTACATATAATGATAGAGAACAACTGTTGTATATACATCTCTCTGCATATTCTAGTCGTTGTGGCATAGAAAATCAATTCTTTCAAACGCTGAAAAACGTGATTTGTAACTAATTAAATTTTATGCGAAATCCCTATTATTATTATAAATATCAAAGTAACTCTGTCTGTCTGTTGCTCTTAAACAGAAAAGTTAAAATTCAAATTTTGAAGTGAAACTTTCAGAAAGGTATTATTTTTTGATCAATAAAATTATATCGTAACGAGGAAAAAAAACTGAATAAAAAAAAGTCAGTTTTTTTAGCTCTCCTTTGGAGAGGGTTCTTAAAACGTCAAAAACTTTAAAAAAATCACTCGAGACTCAAAAATAAATCGTTTTTTTTTGCGCCACCCTACTTATACATTATTCATTATAATATAGACATGCAATAACCTAATCAAAAAACAATTAACCAATAATTTCGTATGTTTGAATTTGAAATAAAATGTGCTAAAATTAGTTAACTTATTTTATACGCAATCGTTGCACGCTTTAGATTGGGTAAAGTTTTATTTTGTAAGTCATGCATAAAATATCTATTAAACGCTAGAACTAAAGTTGTTTGTTTAATGCCTAGACATTTTGGATTTTCCAGATAAACCTGTATCGAATCTTAAGTACCATTATATGTAAGAGCGAAGATTTAAATCTACGGATTGCGTTGGCAAGATGAATGCAAAGATCCATTGAATCACGGTCTTGTCCAAAAACGCAAGTTAGCTTATGTATTATCCCCGCAAATTGGTAATGCGCTGGAACCTTGTCAAATTAACATTCACGTGACGTTATCCGCAACTCGATATGTATGTGTACTCGCCGGCCAGTGATGCTAACAGTACCTACTGAGTGTTCGGCTACGGTTACGTCACATAAATGGCGGCCAGGCGCAATAGCAATTTGCTGGGATAACAGGCGTTATGAATACAAATATTAGTCTTAATGACATATAATAGCTGTCCATAATTACCTTATTGCTGGGCTCGAGTTTCTCCATTTTTTAGGGACGATTAATCACTCGTATTTAATACATTGGTTATCTCGATGTGCAGGTTTGATCGTGGTATTTTCCTTCACCATCAGCATAGAGGGACGGGAACAATATGGAAATATTAAAAAAATGACTGAATGATACATGCTTTCTGATCAGGATTCGAAGACGCGCTTTTGAGTCTCGCGTGCGTTAAATACTAAGCTACAACATAACTTTCGGTATGCATACAATTGTACATACATGGGCCCGCTATATAATCTTCGCAAAATTTTGATTTTGCGAAGGTTATATAGCGTATTTGAATAATGACCGCTTTTAGCAAGCAGCTAATGAGTGTATACTAGACGGATTTGTATGACTGGACAATAGACGGGTTTCCATACTAAATAAATTACTGCATAGTCTTTTGTAACTAGTCTATAGATACAATTAAATCTAGCGCGGGTTAAAGTAAGAGAAATAATTTTGAAAACAAAATAAGTCTTATATTATTTTAAACTAGTAGGTACTGCTTCATCTAGGAATTCTAGAATAATATTATAGCTATTAACCATTTCACGCAGATTGTAGTGATGGATTTAATATGTTATTTGTGATGCAATATTGTTATTAATTGCTAATGACGTTAAATATTGATAAATATAAATGAACCAAGACACTTTATTGTTGACCAAATATTAAAACTATGTACCTTCTTAAAAACTAGATACAATAAATGTTGAACAAGGGGGGCTTATCACTTAAAGCGATCTCTTCCAGGCACCAACCTAAACTAAGCACAATATTTAAACATTACAGGGGCGATGAAGATAATAATAATCTGAAACATTGAAATGTAGCTATAAATAAGACGCATTGAGTCAATAACAGTAATATTATCACAAATGAATTTCGAGCATTAGAAGATCATGTAGTAGAAAACTTTCATTTGGCATTACTTATTTGTTACATATCTCAAAAGACATTATACCGACCCACACTGCTTGTTTGGCTTTATTTGGTATATGAGTCAAGGATATATCAAGGATAATTTACAGGACTGTAAATATATTAATCTCTACATAGTCACGAGGATGAATCCAATATTAATACAAAACATGCTATGGCAGACTGTTATATAATTATTTGAAACACGTTGTACTATGGCCAAATTGTCATTGAGTGCATGAAACGTTCGAAATCAACCGAGCGATCATTTTCTGCACCCATTACTGCGTATACAGCTAGGATTATGAAATTATAGTATAGAACGTATTATAGATGTTGTATCTGCTCGAATATCTTAGATCTCATATTGTAGATAGCGAATTACTTTAGGCATGGTATTTAAGCGATGGTTTTTTCAAAATAAAGAGAATTTTAAATGTTAACTTCCCAAGGGCGTCTTAGCTTAATGGCGTTAACTGCTTCTTTAAAAATAAATCACATAATTGATACAAATAACTTTGTATATACTTTAACCTAAATTAGCAGAGCGTCGAAAATCCGAGCCTCTGCAATTCCGGTCTTTATAAACTAAACGCCCACTGCTCTACGTAATTAGCCAAAAAAAGGTTTTTAATATTTTTGTATTGGAATACCTCCCGACTAACAAATCGGGAGGCCATAGCCCAGAATTCTTAAAAAAAAATAAAGCTATTTTTGAAGTGATAACTTCTTATGGGAGGATAAACCGCTTCGTTACGTAACGCATTACGGTGCCAATCTGTCTGGCTTTGAGTAATCTCTTCTGTCGGGCGTCCCGAGACGCATATGTTTTTTTTTATAGCACGAGTTCAGCAGACAGCAGACGAGTTTTTCGTTCCTCCACGGATAAAAGTGCGATTAGAGATACATTGCAAATCGCGAAAAAATTTCATTTCATTTCAATAATGCCGTATTACAGATTCATATCCAACCCATGCGAGCGATCCGTGCATCCTGCCGCAGGTAAAATTTCGGTGTTCGGGTTACTGGGGGAGTACTGTAAATAATTATTTTCTATATTAAAATAAAATATTCACATAATATATGATAACTGCACGCGGCAACTCGTAAATTAGCTACGCAATTCTCGTTGGTGTTTCTTATGACTTTAGGCAATATGTTTTCGGACGTGACCTGATATCCTTCTCGGTCTGCTATTGCTACAACATATTTAGCGGAATAATGGTATTTTAATTTTTATAATATCCTCTTCAAATGTCGTGTATTAATTCAAAGCACCGTGATTAAGAGTTTGACAAATTCAGGCTTGTTTTTCGGCTTTTACGTGTGGTGAGGCGATACAAGCTACAAGCATTATCCAGTGCACTCTGTAATGTCTAAAATGTAAATAATAGTGTTGACGCTTGTTTTTCATTACCGGACTTTAAGTATCACCCACAAATAAATATCAAAAAATAAAATAAAAATTTAAATAACCCACAGCCAGGTGGTAGGGCATTTGTCCGACTGGATGGCTACCACCCCTGGTCTAGAGTATGTCGCCATTACAACCTTGTGCTGTGTTCCGGCATTAGTGACCAGGTTCTAGTCTCCTTTAAGAGGGCAGCAGCGCATTTGTAGCACCTTTGGTGTTGCTAATGTCTATAGGCGATGGTTACCACTTTCCATCAAGTGGGCCTGTCTGCTGAACTCCTTCAATAAAAAAATAAAAAAAGTACAATTCTCCAATACACTTAATTCGTTTCATACACTTTAAGTCCATTAACTTTCTAGAACACAAAGCAATGGAAAATATAATTATCCTATTAAATTTTAAAATTGTAGCAGCCAAAGACTGCTAAACAACAACAATAATTTGATTCAGAGGTAGTTAATAAATCTATGTTCAATTTTGAAACATTTCCATGCATCACTGTTATTTTATTGTGTTTGGAAATTGTTACTTTTATTACACTATTTCCTCGCATTAGTTTACAACTTTGCGTTATCATCCGCTCCACTGAATACAGTATTAAGTGATTTCAAACTCAGGCTTTTCTCTAACGTTTCACCAATTTATTATTACTTTCTTTTAATTTTCTTACGATTGGATGTCGTTACTTATATTCATTTACTCTCACGTCTTTACATATTTAATATACAGTAATTCTATTGTTCTGGGGTTGTAAATAAAAACTAGGATATGTTCGCTATTTTATTCACGCTTGACTTGAAATTCCCGTAGGATTCCCGGGACAGAAAGTACCGCAGTATTTGAATAAAATAATGTATGCTATCGTTTAGAAGAAACTGTGTCGGAATAAGCTAATAAATGAAATGCTTAAAAGCATCTGAACAACTTTAAAACGCTCATGAGAAAATTCCTGCGGGATCAAAAAAAAATCATACATTTTATCACATTAAATTTGCTATCGATCAGTTAAAAAATCACATTTGAATTATTTTAAGTAACTCCCAGAAAAATTCCCGTGGAATTCTCAGGATAAAAATTAGCCCAGATTTTAAGTGTAAGTCTAATTTGCTATCAATCACCGAAAATTTAATAGAAATCGGCCCAGTGGTTTTTACATGAATCCCGAACATACAGACTAATCGACAAACAGATAGACAGACAAGAAGTCTAAAAAAATTACATCGTATTCTCTATCCCTTACATAGTGGTATTCTAGTTGTTTTTTTAATAGCTTCACTTTTTGTTTATAGGAATTTAGGAAATTCGGCGTGTTTAGAATTTTATAATATTATAGATTAACTAGCTGTCCCGGCAGACGTCATCTTGCCTGGAGAAGCTTCACTCGATATGCCGACAGCATTAAAGTTTATTATTAACAAATAAAAAATGGGGGTTGATCGTAGAGGTTTGACAATTTAGGGTTGTATGTATTTTTTAATACTGTATCATATTTAAAAAATCTAAATATTAAAAAATAAAATAGGGGTGGATTACCCTTAACATTTAAGGGGATAAAAAATAGATGATGTCCGATTCTCAGACCTACCCAATATGCACACAAAATTTCATGAGAATCGGTCAAGCCGTTTCGCAGGAGTTTAACTACAAACACGAGAATTTTATATAAGATTAGACAATATTTTTAATGAGTGGAATATCTATTGATTTAATTACCAGTCCAACTGATTTACTAGTTTAAGAAACACATATATATTAAACAATAAGTCGTAAAAGCACAAGTTCCATCTATTTTTGTATTGTAAAATCTAAGCCCAAATTCATAGACTACAAAGTTTTTTGCATAACCTGAAATGTACATCACGTATGATTTACGAGTCTATTATATTCTTATATATTATTCTACAGTCTTTGCTAAAGCTTTGTAGAATAAACTTATAAGAGAGAATAACTGAGAGTAAACCTCTCGTTAAAGATTTTTACAATCCTATTTATTTTATTTTTAAAGCTTGTATTAATATAAGTATAGTTGTATTAGTATGTTAATAATAACATAATAATGCCCGCCTATCCTCTACTGCCAAGAGCAAAAAGTTTGTCACCTTGTCTCCCCTTTATTATATCAAGCTCAGACGGAGCTTTTATTATTCAGGTACATGAATATGTGTTTTGTCTCTGTCTGTTATAAGCGTATCTCGCTTATTCACGTCTGCGAGAGTTGCGCAGCGCAGGCGCAGGCCGGAGGAGTCGATCCGATTGGACCTCGGAGTGTTGAGTGGCCGACAGTGTTACCAGCTAAACGAGTCTTTCACTAAAACTGGTGTCTAATATATTTTGCTGATATATTTTAGTAGTGTAGTAAATTATTAATTTGTAATCATTTGTAGCAATTTTTAAAATAAGCTGTATAAATAAAGTATTTTTCATTTTCTTGTTTATACGCACTTTTTAAACATAAAATATACTTATTTAATTATTGTTTAATGTTTTTTTGGAAGATTAGCCTTTTGAGACGTATACTCTTAATCTTAAGTAATATTTAATAAATATGGTTTGATTTGTTAGATCGTTATTTTTTAAATTATACATTAAAGGTGATCTATATTTCAGTTGAGAGAGTTATTAAAAATATATAATATTATTACAATTTTATCACTAATTAACAGTCGTTATTTTTTTGTATTTTATGGATTTCATAAAATGGTAGACGTAATCGCGATTACTGGTGTTATTTTGTTTCAACAATTCAGTTTTGTCTGGCGAATTTCATGAGATGATCTAGTGAATACAGTTTTAGCTTGATGGCAACAACGGTCGAGGAGTAGATCAGTAAGCGAAGCGACGCTGACGTGATTAGTTGTCACGGCTCCTATGTCTTGCGTTTAGAATATAAAGTTGTCGTGATTGTTTGTGAGTGAGGTTTTGTGTTCAGTTGTTTTTCATGTGAATCTCGATTTGTGAACACGCTTTTTATTAATTGGTTTTGTTTAAGTGTTATTGGCAAGTGTGATACCGATTTGTTCATTGAAGGATGCATTTATTCGTAGTCCCAAAAGACCCTAAATATATACATGTAAAATTATACATGCTACAACATAATATTTTATTTACTGCACAGTCGAATGCTTTTTTTACTTTTATACTCAAAAGTATTTGACTAGCGTTAGTTTGTTTACAAATTAAAAAACTTTGAAACATTATCTTAAAATTCTTTAAAAATATACAATATTGTATTTTATTTTAATATCCTGCTTCGAATTACTTGCAAACTGAAAGTCATGCTACGAAGGCTCTCGCGCACTCAAGGTTATTGCAGTAACTTGTGTATTTGCGTGCACTACCAGTGTGCCGTGAAAGTATTTGGGACGTAGTCTTCACGGAAAATACGTTTTAGCATATTAATGTGCGAGACCCCAAGCTTTCTATGTCTGCCTCCGACTGATTATGACATTCTGCTTCTTTAATACCATCGAAACATAATCGATACGATTACATTTATGTAAGATCTCTCAATTCTTAATTAAAACATTGGGCCAAGTACTCTTAGTGCATGTACAATAAAGGAATTTGTACTACCAAGAATGATCCTTTTTGCTATTTTTATTATCTACGTCACTCTAAAAAAAATCTAAAATATCTATATCACAAAAAGTGCTATCTTGTGAACTCAATGATATTCTTAGATTTTCTATCTTTTAATTAAAAGTCAGATTAGAGGTGACTACGTTTTTACTACTTTAATGTGCATATTATCACCAACGATTGACTTAAAAACTTATTTATCGTTTAGCTTTAAATATCTATTGAAACACGTCACTTTATATACACTGTTCCAAATCTTCCAAATGTATCTATGAAGAATCAATAGTCTTTGTGTAGGTAAACACAAGTAATAAATGGGTTGCCACATTTGCCTAAGGAACCCTAAGAAATAATACGCCGGCTATTGGAATAAACGTTACTCGATTAACGATTTATTGCGATACAAATCGATTAATGATTCGTTAAGTTGAATCTCCATTGGAATTTACACATTCGGTAGTTTATCAGTTCTATCACCTCATAAATCTCAGGTCTTTGTCACGTTCGAATGTCATTACAGAGATTAGAAAGTTTGGTTTGTAATCGCGTGATCTACTCGTCGTATGTTTGTAGAAATATCTCACGTTAAATGTTTACTAAAGTTATTATTAGAATAAATATTTCGTCGCCTGGACTTCTGTTTCCTACACTTTCTTCTCTATTTCGCGCACTTAGACATCTCCCGTTGTTCGTTTAATATGTTACTAAATTTATTCTGTAATAAATATTTCGGTGCATGGAATTCTGTTTCCTGCATTTTATCTTCATTTCACACAGTCATCAGACATCTTAGGCTATTTACACTTACACAAATATTACAACGTTAAGCTAGCATGTATGGGCATAAATAAAGAAAAAATTGCCAAGTAAAGATTTTTGTGCTGACACGTCTGTTTCTACCACGAACTATGAAAAATTTAAAAATCGTGCCTTCTCAATCTCAAAAGATATTCAAGATGTCTTGTTTACATTCAAAATATTATAGAATATAAATAGTAAACTTGCACCTGTTTCCGTGAAATGACATTGACACATATATACAAGACATGACGAAATATACGGATTCTGTTTTTGCTTAAATAGTTACAGAGCCGTAAGAATCAAAAAGTCAGTAACAATTTTTGAAGGTCTTTATATTTTATATTCGATTTTCCAGCATTAATTCTAACAAATGGACAAAAAATTAATACCTTACTATTGTAGAAGAGTCTAATGATTTTACCAAATCATGTCTACGTCGTAGTACAGAATATATAAATTACATGATACAGTATAAACATTATGATAATACATTCAAATAATAAGTACCTCGGAATTGTATAGTCATTCTTATATAGGAAAGGAACACCATTGTTTAGACACGAGTTTGTACCGTTAAGCTTCTAAACAAACCAATTGTCCTATTATAGTATGAGCAATTCGTTCATTGATTTGCTTGTCTTTTTACTGTGTGGAAAATGAGTCATCAATTTGAAAACATATAATTAATGGAATCATATGTTGACAACAGTATTGCAGTTTACGACTAAGGACAATCTTGTGTGATCAATTGTTTGCAGCAAGTCTTACTGTTATTGTTTATATAAAAGTCTGTGCATATATTTTTTTAATCACTGTTTCTGTCGTTCTACAATAGGCTGTTATTTATTAACAATTTCAATATTTGAAACGAAATGGATTTAAAAAAATAATTATTTCACGAGTTCAGCAGACATGCAGACGACCCACTTGATGGAAAGCGGTTACTATCGCCTATGGATATTTACAACACCAAACGTGCTACAAAAGCGCTGCTGCTCTTTTAAGGGAGACTGGAATACTCGTTGTTTATAAAATTATTTTTATTTCAATACAAATATGCGATGCGATACGATCAATCATAGTTTCTTTCTGTCTCCTTTAAGAATACATAATAGCATTTGAGTTGCGGATTATATCACCTAATCAAAATTACCTTTTATCATTCGAATATTTACGATACTGATCTATTTGTATAAAAAACGAATGTATTCATTTATGTCTGTGCTCATTAATCTCAAGAACTACAAACCGCATGGAGTAATTTTAAAATTCTTCCAAATTCAATTAAAATTCTTTTTCTGATAATTCCCTTTGTGATAACTTATATATGGCTTATCACCTCTCTCTACAACTCGAAGAAGCTCACTTATTAACCATTACTTAATTATTCTCTTTACATTGTGTATTGCTATCTTCACAATGGCTTGAGCAATTAAGATGTGGTTTTCTGTGCTGCGTTTAGATAATGCTAAGGAAACAATTAGTTTTTGTTTTATTTTTGTGGTTTGATAAGTAAGAAAGTAATAATAAGTTTTGTTTTTGAGCATGTTATTCTTCAATATTTCTCACCTAATTTCCTTAACTTCATGTGTTACGTGGTATATTGGTAGAAGTTGGAGCAACATTTAGCTCTTCATTCATTAAGGGTAGTTAATAAATCTTTGTGGTTAAATCAAATAAGACCAAGTCGCGAATAAAAACTGTTCAGTATATAAAACTAGTATTAAACAATAGAATATCGTTGCACACTGCTAGTACTGCACAGCACATACCGGTTCCAACTGGCAAGTGAGATTAATAGTGCTCTGATTCCCTTTTAGCACCTAGCGACAATAATTTCGAGAAAGTTGTTACTATGTCTAACAATTTACTCTTGATAATTTTTTTTATCAGGTTTAAGCATGAAACCTAATATAATAACACCCATACTAATTGTATTAATAAATGTGCAAAATGCTTTATTTAGTCGCTAATCTGTTAATTTTTTTGCGGCGGAATGCAACTATTAATCGTCATACTTACTACTCTGTCAAAAAGTACCGGGAAAGGGTAAAAACAAAATATTTTCTTAAGTATACATAATAAATAAAAGTTACAAATGTACTGCTTCTCTCTTGATCCCTGGAACCTGAACACTAATGCCAGGG